>JAGXJF010005073.1:0-145917 GCA_019208055.1 Stipa capillata | reverse complement strand
TATCACCAAAGCTTGTGTGGGCTGAACCAGTAGTTTGTGAAGGTGTTCTGAGGTCTACCTGCTGCAAGGCAAAAGGATCTCCACAAGCAAAAGGAAGAGTTCTGAAGGATCAGGTACTCGGAGAAGAAGCACATTTTAGTGCTGGCCAGCTCTTAGGAGTGGTCTCTCCAACGGAGACGTACCTTCTCTGCAAAGAGTTGGGAACTTCGGTGAAAAACCCCTGAGTCTCCTTTACTTCCTTGTATTGCATGCATATCTATTTATCCTTACTTGCTTGTGTCTCTTAGACTTGATCTGCTAAGTTTACCTTTTCACCTGTGCTAGATTACCTTTATACCTGTGTGTGTTCATCTGTTACACAGTTGCTTCATTCACTTGTATTCTCCTGTGTCAGCACCTGTGTCACTGGCAGTCTAAGTAGAGCACCTGTGTTAGGTTAACTCTTCACCGGTGTCTTCCACCTGTGTGACAGCTGTGTGTTAATTTACACATAGTTTTCACCTGTGTCACTCACCTGTGTCACAGCTGTCCACCATTAACTTGTGAAGTTAATCTGACAACTTAAACAAAAGATTAAAAGAGGAAATTTTGGTAAGCCAACTATTCACCCCCTCTAGTCGGCATCTCGGTCCTTTCACCAGCGGCGCTCCACTCCTTCCCCTCATCACCGCCCTATTTAAGCAAGCGTCCGAGCCCTCCCTTCCTCCTCAACACCTCACTCTTCCCTCCTCGAGCTCTGCCAAGCTCTACTTGAGTTCCAGTCCTCCCCTTCCCTAGCCACGAACACAGCCACCAACCTCCTCTGGACATCGTCGCTATTTAGATCCAGCAACCGCGCAAGCTCTCCAACCACAAAAATGGGATCGTGCTGACCTTCTAAATCCGAAGGTGTCGCCCAATCTCCCTCTCTCCCCCTGAATCAACCGCAATTTCTCGCCGTTGTTCTCACCGGAGACCTCGCCGGAAGAACCCCCAGTGCCGTTGCCTCCACGCGCCAGCTCGGAAAGGATCGCCCGCATCTCTGACCGGTGGGGCTTGCAACTCCTGAAGCGGTAAGCGAGGGAGACGCCACTGCCAGGTGGGCCGCCCCTTCCACTAGGCCCACCGCGGGATAAGTGGCAACGCCCCGGCCCTTCTTCCATCTTCGCAGCCAGAAGGCGTGATTCCACTTCCCGCCTTCGACGTTGCACCCTTTCCAGAGCCAGTTTTATTCCAGAACCAGACCAAACCCTTGGTTCGGCCGGTTCATTGTCTATTTGGCCGGTTCTTGAAAAACTTCCAAAATAAACTTTGATCCTAAGAATGTTTTCCATCTTTTGGTTCAAACAAATTTTTAAAAACTCAAACATCTCATGCTGTGCAGAGAGTAAATCAAATACCCTATTTAAATTCAAACTCTTTTCAAATTTCCTTTTTAACTTTTAGTCCAATCCAAAGATTTCTCTCATGATAAAACCTTATCTTCTGAACTTAGCATAAAATCACACATGCATGCACTTGTTGCATCATTAAAAGGTGAAAGAGGCGTCGTGAAACCTAAAACCCTAATATCAATCTCATGCATGTATATATCTACATGTTTCTTTAACACCCAAACATGTTGGACCTTAACCAAAAATATTCTCCAGCACCTTTTAAACCACCAAGCCCTGGACACTTCCTCCACCATATTAGAACTAAGGTTTCCGAGCAAAAGCCGTTTTAAGCACGAAACCCTAATTCATTAAGTCTCCGCATAAAATATAGAAACAACAACTCTCCTTCCCTTTCTTTCTTTTCAATCTTGTTTGCAAAACATGGCATATTATCTGCATGGAGTTGCTATCTTTGGTTCTTTATCGTGTTTGGATTCTTATTGGTGTTATTTTGAAACGTGTAGTTGACGGTGTGAGGTACGTTCGTCAGGAGGAACCCGAAGCATCCCCGCATCCGGATCAACACCAGGAACTGCCAGGCAAGCTTTCCACCCTTGATCATATTGAATCCCAAGTTTACGAAATATATTTTGTTTTACGAAACATGCATGTTATGTTTTATACCCGTTATTTTATGTAGCCTAGTTATGCCCGACACTTAGAAAACCCTAGCTCGACCCTGTATTCCTTGTCACCCTAAGGATTACGTATTCCGGAGAAGTTACCGGAAGCCTAGGATAGAGTACATATGTATGCTTAGTCCTGCAATAGAAAAACTAGGTTTTCAAAAAGGGGAAGAAATACCCAATATTTCATGCGGTGAAAACTTGGAAACGGACCGTCGTGTCCGGAGGTGTATGAAGGTAGTATATCCATGGGTTGGGATATTTTACCGCAAAAAGGTTTTGGTTAAAACCTGAAAAACAAAATGGAGAAGATTTTGATCCGGGTCGGAAATGAAGGGGGAAAGCAGGGAGCTTGTTAAAGTGCGAGGTAATGCCCGGCGTGGTTCTCGTTGCCTGTTTACAGGAGTGGTGTGAAGTTCCTCTCGGATCACATAAGGACCGAGTTTAAGTACCGTTTGGCCAAGTCTTACCGTACGTCCACATGTCCTTTATGGGAAGGACTTGACCTAGTACCCGGTCTGAGACTAGCATGAACCCGTAGGCAGTGTGCAGTGTGCAGATGAGGTTATAGCCTCTGTAGAGAAAAGTTTTCGCGGGAAAGCGATGGCTTGTTCGCCACAAAGTTGGAACACCAACCTCCTTGCAAGCGATGATACTGACTCAAGCTAGGTTTGGGACATGTCCTTCTGGCGGGTTCATGGCTAGCTTTACTCCGATGAAGAGTCTCGTTGTACTAGCTCTGGTAGTATGCAGTGCACGGTATGCCTAGAGTGACCTACATCGTGTGGGTAAAGCCGTACCACCTCTGCAGAGGGTTAAAACTATTCGAATAGCCGTGTCCACGGTTAAGGACAAACTTGGTTAGGCCACACTAAAGTAGACTGACTTTCAAAGTCAAAATGGTTATGGGTTTAAGGACGCGATCCGCCGAGTTTGCAGGATGACATGCAAGATCCCTGCAGTAACGGGGGAGTGGAGAAAAGGGTTCCCGTCATAGCGGGTAATCGTTGATATCCCCATAGGTACCGGGTGAGCTATGTCTCCCTGAGGAATCGGGCAATTACCATGCTTTGCCGTTATAGCAGAAGGCACAGAGATGATCTCCCCGTTGTAACGAGAAGAATGATAAAAGTAGGTACCTTATCTCGCTGCATCGAGATACTTTGCTAAAACTGCTTTAATATCTATTTACGTATTTCAAATGCAAACTTACTTTCCCGCATGATATGAAACCTAGGGTAGAGCCAGTTTCTTGATAATTCCCTTGCATGCTCATATCCGTGATAAACTCCTTGGCGGAGTGCTTGCGAGTACATTCAATGTACTCACCTGGCTTGTTATGTGGCCAGACGATGAGGAGGAGTACCAGACCGGAGATAGCGATAGTGATTTCGAGGCGTAGGGTTTCTCCCCCAGTCAGTTGCCTGTGGTTCCGCATATTGATGGGTTATCTGCCATGTGTTTACTTCCGCTGCTGTTTTAATTCGGCCGATAGGCCCGGTTTGTACTATTAAAGACCAAATATGGTTAAGTGTGTAATGAACGATGTATTGTATGTCTATGCTATCAAGTGCTTGTGTGTATCGGCTACTGATTCAGGGACCGATACAGTAAACACAAGGGTTTATCCGGCCTCAAAACCGGGTACGCCACAAAGAGCTACCTCAGGAACGGAGGAAAAGGTGCCAATCAGCCCCTTTTAAACGACAAGGGTTTTAGTGTATCTTTCTATACTCAATACAAATTTTTATAATTGTCGTAATAACGATCTCCAATTACTAACCAATGGTATATATTATTAGTGTCACCAACAACAAGGAGGAACAAGCGTTTGTGGCTTCTACGTTTGCCACAACATGGAAATCATGCTTACTAACATTAGCAAAAATGAAATCCAGGTTTGACGCTATTGCGATAAGTATTATCATATTTCACTTCATTATAAGTACATGGCTTTAATATACATTCTTATCAACAGCAGAAAGGCATTCCCAAGACGTCATTGGATTCATCTCAACTGGACCGGACAAGAGAACACATCGCCACATTCCTTATTAGAGACGTTATCGATCCTTATGGCCAATTCCACACCTACGACATGGAGGAAGGTGAGTTCGTCTTAGTTAAGAAGTGATATGTATTTCTTTGTGAACTTTTCTATGGATGCCGAATTTACTAAGAGTTAAATTACTTTGTGAACTTTGTGACATGAGGTGGATGAAATTGAGAGTTTAATTACTTTATTTGGTGATGTTGATGAGTTTGACGAGAGTTCATTTTGTGACCCAATTTATGTGTATGTATCAAATTTCTGTTATTTCATATGATTCAATTCTAATTACTGTGAATGAATAAGATATGTGTATGTATTGTGTGTTTGTTTCTTGCTGATACGCAATAATCTGAAATTATTAGGTATGCTGTTACGACAATCACAGGCGGTTTTTATGGGGAACCGCCTGTGATGACACCCCCATCACAGGCGGATCTCTACAAGAACTGCCTGTGATGACCTCCCCATCATAGGCTGTTCTCCATAAGAACTGCCTATGATAACCGCCTGTGATGAGGGGTGGTCATTACAGGACCTTGCTTACAGGCGGTTTGGAAAACTGTCTGTCTTGGGGTTTTTGAACCGCTTGTAATAAGGTATTATATAATAGTGAAAGTATCTCTCATTATTTGTGTCAGCGTTATTTGTGTCAGCGATGCACATAGCCAAAAATTCAATACAATGCAAATAAAACTCAACGGCGTACAAAAATATATGATGGAACTGAGTTGACAAAGAAAATCCATAGAGTCCTTAAGATGCACACAGAAGATTGGCTAAACCCTCAATCGTGGATAGCGAAAAAAGCTCCTTGACAATGGTTTTGAGCGATTGGCATGCCGATAGCACAAGTTTTTGATCCTGCAGATGTTACAAGACTAATCAAGATCACAACCAATGTATACATCTGTAGTAGATTATGAAATTTTTACTTGTCAAATGTAACATCATTTTACGTAATCAAATAACCAACACAAAATAGATGCCCCCACTGTAAAGAGCACATATCCTTTTGAAGCCCCCGAAGCCAAGGACTAACAAGCGTAGCGCAGCGCCGCGCTACACGCTGTAAGGACAGAAGGATTCTCCACTGAGCGTGAACGAGTCCAGATTGCCCAGTTAATATTTCTATCAGTGACGCTCAAACTCTCACGCACAATACACCCTCCTCTTCGTCATATATATCGTCGTCTCTCCTTGATGCAAACCTTATCCGATATGTAATTTCTCTACTAGCATATCATCGCATTGGGCACTCACTCACATGCATGTGACCCTGACCTGGATTATTGCAAGTCTTGAAGCAATGCACGCACAGTAATGTTGAACCTTTTGATGATGTCCCTTTTGTCCTTAACCTCACAAAGGAAGCAAAACTGCATCGAGATTGTGAAGAGGTGAAAAAAATGTAACCGAGGACAAATGCTCCAGCCCCTTATGGGAACTCGTGCGAGGTCTGATACCGCGTCGATCCGTCCATATCATCATTTGACTACCATCAGATCAGGGTTTAACCTAGAATATTGCGAAAGGCTTTGACCTGGCTATAATTAGAGGTCAGATCAGTGTACGAAGTTTGTTTTTAAATTGTTTTAGGTACGTACGTGTAGCTGTAGGAGCATTTCGAGGGGAAATCTTAGCAAGTTCATGTGAAGTTTTATGTGGCTTCACACTGAGTTATGAGACTTAATGCATGTGCTAGCTGTAGATTTATCAATCTTAGCAAATTCAGTTTTCAGATTATATATGGTACTACGAGTGGTAATGATCAACAGGGCAAGTCGCTATGATCTTTTCGCACATACTAATACTCCCTTATAATGTGTTACATATATCATTATGTATTTATCCAAGTCCTCTGTTCCAAAAGAGAACTACAGTACAAATAAACATACTTTTTCTATTTTTAATTGCCTAAAATTTTTATAAATTTTAGTCACTTAAAATATACATTGATGTAAAATGCTATTATAATTTTTAGTCTGTAAATTATATATGAAGTCGAGGTGAGATAAGGATGGTTGGACATTAATCTAGGATCTAAAAAAAATTAGATAACTTAAGAATATTTATTAATGTGAATTTACAACACGGGAATTACACAATTACGTTGGAAGGGTCCTTGCAAAGTTAATATATGATTGGAATTCATGTGTTCCAAGTATATGTCCTAAGGTTATAAATCTGAAGTATACTATAGGATATTATAAGGAGATCGACCGTTTCGTGGCCTATACATAGACCATATGGTAACTCATAGGCTAAACGATTTGTACTTTCAAGGTTTAAATGGGAAGCAAATACTTAGCTAAACATTCGGCATGTGTCAACACGAAAATTTTCTTGAAGTGATTATGAAGTAATTTAACGATTAAGTCATGTGAAGACACACCTTCCTTGTATAAATCACGATCGTGTGCATCACGTTTTAGCGTTATATGTTCTTGTGTGGATTTCAAATCAGCATATTCAATTTCCAGAACTGTTACTCGTAGTTGTATAATATGAACAAAGAAACGTAGGTGTATCTCCATGTATAATAAATTTTTGACCCAATCAATACCTTTGCGTACGTGGGGAAGGCTCATGCCAAATGGAAAGAGTTAAAGGTTAAAATACCATCCTGAATTTAACAAACGACAGTGACGATCATTGTAAAAGTTCAAAGTTCAACATGTGATACATGTTTTCCGAACGTTACATTGCTTGAGACGCGTGACAAGTAAATATTTGAACTAGATACATGATCTGGTGACCATGATCGAGATCTATCGAAGTAAACTGGGTTCTTCAAAAAGAAAAGTAAACTGGGTACAGAAAGTAAACTAGCCCCACTAAATTACTGCAAGAGATCAGATCAAGAAGTAAACTAGGTAAAGTACTCAATAATCTGGATTCCAGGGGGTGGAGATGGAAAGATCAACAAATATAACGACCACAATGGAAGCATGCATGCATTTACAATGAAAACTCAGCTTCGATGTCATATGATGCGTCATCAGTATATATAAAAACCAGAATGATAATAGTTGTATTAAACTTAACCGGAAATTGGTAATGAGAAGAAATAACAGTAACAAAGAGAAGGAAAATATTGGCCAAAGCGAATAAGTATATATTCTTCGAATTACCTTTTGTTATGGGAAGAATTAAAAACGGTTTATGCAAGACTACTTGGCAGCAAGATACAAGAAAAAGATAGGGATAAAAACATACTTCTTGTCGAAGTGGGAAGATGCCAAAAAGACCCGCGCACATGTTCAAACCGAGCCTGCTCCTGCGAGGCATCGCCCCGGCGCCCGCAGCCACCGCCGCCAGCCCAGCCACCGCCGCCGCTCAGGCTGGAAGCTCGCCCTCCTCTCCAGGCTCCACGCCGCTGCTACCTCCTGGGTTCTCCACGCCTGCTGCGCCCCGCCGCGCCTCCAAGCGGGTCCTCTCCCCGATCCAGATCCGAAATTTGGGAGCGGCTTCCCCGGCTGTATCGTTCGTCCCCGAGACCCCGCCGTCCCAGCAGATTCATCCCACTGTGCCGCGAGCTATCCCCTCTCCACGTCGTGTCAACCTTGCTGTCCAAGCTCCGGAGAGAGTTGTACCATACCTGCGCATTGATGGCAACGCGTGGGCGCGCCCGCTGCCAGCCAGCATCGCCATCGACTGGTCCTCTTCAATGCGGGCTGTCGGAATGGCAGATACTTCCGCGCGGCGCGGCCCTGCAGCTGCTGCTGGTGAGGGGAACCAAGGAGTGCTCCAGGCCAACTGGCAGCTCGTCCGTCCGCAGCATTGGTGGCGCTATCTACCTCGTCAGCGCCCTTCCCATGCGCATTCAAGCCAAGCCCATCTGCCCCCTTTCAACGCCAGAGTGCAAAGAGGGGGTTGGGTCCCTGTGAAGCAGAGAGAGTGCTACAGGTGTTTTACCCTTGGCCATATCGCGTCGGAGTGCCGGGACCCCATCGTCTGCCGGTTTTGTTTGCTGAAGGGGCACCGCGAGCGATACTGTCGGCGCCGCAAGCAGCATCGCAGCCTACGCACCCCTCCACCTCAAGAAGCTCTGCCACCGCCGCCTCCTCGCCCTCCCACCTCAAGCTCGCGCCCGCTTCCGCCACCTGCTGCAGTCGCCCCTGCGCGGCCCCTGCTGCAGCCTCAAGCTCCGACGCCAGTCGACCCCAGCGCCGTCTGCTCCGCCACCATACCTCGCCTTGGAGACGCAGCCTCCCGCCCCGCTGAGGACTTCCTGGTCATCGCTAGCTCGCCCGCGATGGTACAGCAGGCGGGAAAGTTTGGCTATGCACGCCGCCGTCATTTGGCTCGGAGGGAACCGTCCCCAGGTCTGCGCGGCAGACATTGTCAACGCCATTTGCACGCGCACCCGCCTGACCAGTGACTTGTTCCGCGTCGTGCCTCACTCCCCTGAGGATTTCCTGGCAACTTTCACCTTCCAACACCACCGCGACGCCCTCACCAGCCGGGGACGCTTCGAGCACGGCAACCTCGACATCCATGCGTCCAACTGGCGCACCCTCGCCCACGCCGACGCCGCCGGGCTGCACCACCACGTTCACCTCTGCATCGAGGGCGTGCCTCTTCAAGCATGGAGCGACGACGTCGCCGGTCGGATCATCGGTAAGAACTCAATGCTGCACTATTTTGACGTGGCCACCTTGCAGAAGGAAGACTCCTCTGCGATGAGTTTGTGGGCGTGGACCTCAAACCCGTCTGCCCTGCCCAAGGTGCTGTGGTTGACGGTCATCGACGGTCCGGTGCCAGTCGTCGACATCCGCGCGGAGAACACACTCCAGGGAAAGAAGGGGCTCCGGAGCCGCGTCCTGATCATCTTGACCTCCATGAAGACTTCACGCCGGACTCCAGCGGGGTTGTGCCCCGCAACCCGAACCGCGAGCGCTTCGACTGGTGGCTCGGCGTCATCGACGGCGAGTCTGCGCGGCGTGAGCATTCCAGCCACCACGACGACCGTCGTGTGGACGGACGGGACCGAAGGGACGACGACGACGATGACCGCCGGGGCCGGCGCGGCGACCGCGACCGCCAGTCCTGGACCGATCGGCTCTTCCGCAGCCGCTCGCGTGCTCCTGATGGACGGCGCCGCGACGAAGGGCGCGGACGCGATGATGGCCGCGACGGCCGCCGCCGTGACGACGGGCGCGACGACAGGCGCGGTGGGCGCCGTGACAGGAAGCTCGCGCTGGTGCCGGACCAGCGCCGCATCGACGAGCGTGCCGTCCAGCGGCTCCCTGATGGCTCTATCATCCCGGCTTCCGGCCGCCGCCCCAGCAAGATCCCGTCCCCGCCCTCGCGTCGCCGGTCTGCCGCCCCCGCGACCGGCTCCGCGCAGTGGTCGCTCTCCTTCCAGGACGCCGCCATCTGCGCCGGCCTCCCCCTGGACTCGGTGCGCCTCGACGGCGTGCCTTGGCGCTCTCGGTGGAGCCCCTCAGCTGCGCTGCGACCCAGGGTCCAGCGTCTCCCCCCCGGCAATGCCCTCGCCGC
This sequence comes from Stipa capillata, assembly GCA_019208055.1. Taxonomy (NCBI): domain Eukaryota; kingdom Viridiplantae; phylum Streptophyta; class Magnoliopsida; order Poales; family Poaceae; genus Stipa; species Stipa capillata. The sequence continues at coordinate 136,321 of JAGXJF010005073.1, read as the reverse complement.
GCACGGCGCCTGGTCGCGCGCAGTGCGCCCGTGTGATCGAGTTCACCCCGGAGGTGCTCGCCTCCGGCCGCTTCATCGGCCCCTGCCGCGCGCGACCAGCCTCAGCTTCCCCGACCTCCCGACGTTATCAACCCCTGTGCACGGCGAGGGGATGCCGCCATGCACTCCCTCCGATGCTCTCGCGTGCGCCGCAGGGCGCACGGATGGCCCCTCCGATCCTCCTCTGTTCATTCCGCGCCAGAGCCGCTGCTACCTTCGCCTGCCTCGCCTCACCCTCCACCACCTACTGCGCGCCGCAAGACGCTCGCGGGAGTATCCGGCTTTGCTCTGCCGCGCAGCAGCCTGCGCCTAAAGGCTAAGGGCAGGTCTGCCCCTGTGGCTGTGATGGCTGAAAAGCTTCTGTGCAGGAGGTTGGGCATCGTCGCTGATGGAGAGATGGTCACCGAGAATGCCATCCTCAAATTGCCGAGCTATTCAAGGGCAAGCTCCCTGACATAGCGATCGCGGCGCTGAGGGCCCTCTTTCGCCTCGACTGCGACCTGTCCACTGCGGTTGAAGACGCTCTAATGGCACATGGAGGTGCCGAGGGAATGGAGCATGCGGAGTCTGGTGCTGGGGAGGATGGCATGGCCTCCGCGGCAGCTGCGGCGAGCTAATGTGGATCGTCGCCGGTCTTTTGGGGTACCTACAGTTCCAATATGTTAGTCAGCTTTTGTATGTGGATGTATGATCCTGAGCTTACCAGTGGGTTAGTGTCTTAGTCTCAGCTGAGGGTTCAGTCATCCTCTACTTTTGTTGTAACCATGCTTCCTGGGTTGTGAACGTTGATCGCCTGCTACAGCGGAACCAATCCTGTCTGAAGTTTCAGTTGTTTCTAAATGAATGACAACGATATTAGTATCCTGTGTTGGAATGTGAGAGGATTGAATTGTCTGGACCGACGGACGACTGTGCATGAGACCATCGCCGCAACGCAATGCCACCTGGCCTGTTTGCAAGAAACTAAGCTCCAGGACGTGGACGAATTCATGGCGGCGTACCTCGGGGGCCAACGGCTCAACAATTTTGCGCACCTTCCGGCAACTGGGACTCACGGCGGAATCCTCCTGTTATGGGACGAGGGGATGGTCCAGGTTACGAATGTGGTGATCGGCACCTTCTGCCTATCGGCCAATATCTCTATGCGGCATGGGCCATCGCCGTTCAAGATCTCAATCGTCTATGGTCCCACAGACTACTCAAGAAAGAACGAATTCTTCGCGGCCTTAAACCAGTGTCGGGTACGCGGTGGCTCACCCTCGGAGACTTCAATCAAATCTACCGTGCTAGAGACAAAAACAAACAACAACATTAATCGAAGCCGCCTAAATCGTTTTAGAACCGCTCTCCATGATTGTGAGCTCAAGGAGATCCATTGCAAAACCGCCGCTTCACCTGGAGCAACGAGAGGGAAAACCCAACCTTGAGCAAACTTGATAGCTTCTTCTGCAATGAGGAGTGGGACGTCGCGTACGGGGATCACATCCTTCATGCCTTGTCTTCCTCCCTATCGGATCATTGCCCGCTTTTGTTGGCTAGCAACCGGGGCCCGAGGAAGCCTAGAGCTTTCAGATTCGAGAGCTTCTGGACCCGAATGCCGGGGTTCACCGCAGTGGTGCAAAATGCATGGAACGAACCATCTACTCACACCGAGCCATGCCAAACCTTGTTTCGCAAGCTTCAATGCACGGGCCGGCGCCTTAGGTCATGGAGCCAATCCCTATTTTCCAACTATAAAGTTGAGCTTCACATGGCTCTCAAGGTCATCCTCCGCCTTGACATGGCTATGGAACAAAGATAGCTTTCCCCGGAGGAGAGAGACATTCGGAGGAGATTAAAAAGACGAGTGATGCCCTCGCGGTCCTCGAAAGATCTAGGAAAAGCAATGTGCACGGATCAACAACCTTCGCGACGGCGATGCCAACACTAGATTCTTCCATATTCGGGTCAATGCTAGGCGTCGAAAGAACTTCATCCATAGGCTTCGGCACAATAATGGGTGGGTGACCTCGCATGAAGAGAAGGAAAGCATCATTCTCCAGCACTTTACCACCACCATGGGCAAGGCAGCCCATCGCGATTGTGATCTCAATTGGCACGCCTTGAACCTTCCCCCGTCCGACCTCCAAGGCATCGATACCCCCTTCACGGAGGATGAAGTCAAGGCTGCGATCAATCACCTTCCCTCTCACAAAGCGCCGGGCCCGGATGGGTTTACCGCGGAATTCTTCAAAACTTGTTGGGGGATCATCAAAGATGAAGTGATGAATGTTATCAACCAGTTCTCTGACCTCCACACCGCCCACTTCCAATGTCTGAATTCAGCAAACATTGTGTTATTACCGAAGAAGGATGGCGCAGAGGGACATTTTGGACTATCAGCCCATTAGCCTTATTCATGCCGTCGCGAAGATTGTCACCAAGATGATCGCATCGAGACTTGCCCCTCATATGAACTCTTTGGTCTCCAATGCGCAAAGTGCCTTCATCAAGACGAGAAGCATCCACGATAATTTCATGTTCGTCCGAAATTACGCTCGCTGGCTCCATAGAAGAAAAAGGCCATCTCTGCTGCTTAAACTCGATATCAAGAAAGCCTTTGACTCTGTGAGATGGGACTACATTTTGACCTCCTTCAGAGGCGTGGTTTCCCTCCTAGGTTCCGCAACTGGATTGCCGCGCTCCTCTCCACGTCCACCTCCAGGGTCCTCCTTAACGGCTGCCCTAGTGGCCCCATTAGGCACGGCCGCGGCCTTAGACAAGGAGACCCGCTATCCCCGCTGCTTTTCGTCATCGCGATCGACCCCCTGCAACGCTTATTGCAGTTAGCCACCAAGCAGGGGCACCTCCATTGTCTAAGCAGGAGGGGAGGCCTTTTCCGCACCTCCCTTTATGCGGATGACGCAGCCATTTTTGTTGCTCCGGTCAAAGAGGACATCCAGGCCCTCGCTGCCATCCTCAACGACTTTGGCGAGGTCACCGGGTTGAAAACGAACTTCCAAAAGTCCCTCGTTGCCCCCATTCGTTGCAATGATCTAAACCTCGACAATATTATGCAAAGTCTCCCGGCGGTGAGAACGAGCTTCCCCATGCGATATCTTGGGCTTCCTCTATCGGTTAAGCGTTTGAAAAGAATTCACTTCCAACACCTTGAGGATCAAGTTGCCGGAAAGCTTCTGCCATGGAGGGGCAAGCACTTCACTACCATGGGCCGCGCTACCTTGGTCAAGTCGGTCCTCACTGCTGTTGCAATCTATCACCTCACCCCCCTTCACATTCCGGTGGAGGTTTTGCAATTCATTGACAAGATTAGAAGGGCCTTTCTTTGGGCGGCCTCCGACAAGGTCTCCGGTGGCAAATGCAAAATCAACTGGACGACAGTCTGTCGGCCGACCGCTTTTGGAGGGTTGGGAGTTCTTCACTTAGATAAATTCGCCCGCGCGCTTCGCCTCCGTTGGCCTTGGCTTGAGTGGACCGCCCCAGAAAGAACGTGGGTCGGCACCGGCAACCCGTGCAATGAGAAGGACATGGACCTCTTTCACGCGTTAACAACCATTACAATTGGGGACGGGAATAAGGCGAGTTTTTGGAACTCGGCTTGGGCAGATGGTCAGAGACCTAAAGACTTGGCTCCTTCAATTTTCGCCCTATCCAAAAGAACGAATTGGTCCGTCAAGAAAGCCCTCCAAAACAATGCTTGGGTTGACCACATTAGTTTGGCGAATGGGCTCACCTTGCAGCATATCCAGGAATTCATCTACCTGTGGGGGCTCACGTCCCAAGTGCATCTTCACGAGGGCCAAGCCGACACCATCATATGGAAGCTGACCCCCTCGGGCCACTACTCCGCGGCCTCGGCCTACAAGGCGCAATTCCTTGGCGCTAGCGCGACTAATATCAAAAGTACGATATGGAAAAATTGGGCTCCGCCTAAGTGTAAATTCTTCGCATGGCTCATCATTCAAAACCGGGTTTGGACGGCGGACCGGCTTGCTAAGCGAGGTTGGCCAAATACTGATCTTTGTCCGCTATGCAACCAAGTTCCTGAGACGGCGGCCCATATGCTATTTCAATGCCGGTTCTCCCTCCGGATTTGGAACATGATCAAGGACTGGCTTGGTCTTCTCGGCTTCGACCAGACCGCATGGCAGGGTTTCGGCAATGTCAAGTCTTGGTGGACTAGCCTCGTGCACGATGGGCTCGGCCATCGCAAGGCCAAGGCTTCGCTTGTGATGCTTGTGTCTTGGGAGATCTGGAACGAGCGCAACGCGAGAGTCTTCAACAACAAATTCACCCCGCCACCCATCATAATCTCAAGAATTCGTTCCGAGGCAAAAAACTGGGTTACTGCAGGGGCAAAACATCTGGGTAATTTAATGCCGGGAGAGTAGGCTTTTTTCTATTTCGGTCCCTGCCTTATGGCACACAATTGTCTAAACCCTCTCTTAATTAATGAATGCGGCAAGTCTTTTGCCCTCTTTCAAAAAAAAAGATAGGGATTAGAGGAGAAGCACAGGTTGAGAGGAGCGCAAATTAACTGCTTCTGTCTCATGAACTTGCAGCTTTCTTTTTTTTGCAATCAACAGAGAAATACATTAGCTTATGAATGTATGAGTACAATCTGCATTGAGCCGTTCAGAGATGCAAAAGGGAGATGCAAGCCTCCACACAACCGAGTGCATTGATCTGCTAGCGAAATGAGCTAATTCATGAGCTACCTTATTGATTTCTCTATTGAACGCACAATATTGTGAACTGTGTGCGGCCGGTCAAACCAAATTAGAGCAGTGAAGAAGATATCACGATTCTAGTTAATTAGTCTGTATTACTCCCAATTTGGCGAAAATTCAAACAATTCCCAAATATTGGGTTTATAGGCTACCCCTATCGGCTGCGACGGTCGTGAGGGCAAGCCACGGGGCAATACCAAAGCGACGAGTTTGCAGCGGCATAACGTGTACGTTCGCTAGCTACGGTGGGACGGTGGGGGCGGAGCTAATTTGTGGATAGCCGACGGCTTCATGTATGGCCGCACAACATGGTCTCCAACCGGGGATGCTAATCAAGAGGGAACAGAAAATAGAAAGGAGAAGATATGAGGCTGCAGAAGAGAAACGAGGAATAGATGGAAGGAGGGAGCGGCTCGAGGGCAGGAGGAGAAAACGGCCTTCCTGCCATGTGCAGTTCATTCCGGCGCGGGTTGGGCACGGGATTGCTTCCCAGCGGCTGAGGTCTATTCAGCAATTCAACATTTCTTAATCTTTTATTGGGTGATTTCTCAAGTTATTTTTCTTTTTAAAAAGAACTGATTTCTCAGGTATTAATTGTGGCCCACCCGAGACACGATCTAAATTTCGCTCGAGCCTAATGTGAGCTCGGCAGTAAGCCTGAGCCCAACAAGCCCGACCGAATCCAGCTTGCCGACAAGAGCAGCCCAACCAGGAGAACACATGACACCAACAATTCCAATGAAGCTTCTTAATGAGCATATAAATTAATTTATTAAACCGCGATTAGCTGTGACTTAACGGCTAAATTCACACACACACAGAGCTAGCAGAGTACAAGTTTAGCAATACTATACTGCTGCTTACATGTGCTCCAGATTCCGAATTCATTTAAAGACCCCACATGGCATGGACTCGATCGATGCACACGGTGCCGGCAGATTCCCCAATTCCTCGAAGATTTTAAGTCAAGATCACATCACCATGCTAGAATTTAATGCCCAAATCAGGTCAACTTGCAGCTACTACGTACTGAAAGAGAAGAAGAAAAGGTTGTTGCGTTTGCATCCTCTCCTTAGCTCCTAACCCCTATGTCTATAAAACCCTTGTGGTGGCCTAGTTGAAGCCTTACTCTGGAGTCTAGAGTCTGGAGCTTGTGGTACAGCAGTAGCAGTTGGTTGGTTACACTCTACTCACTACTACAACTCCACTGTATCTCTACTATCCAAGCTCAACCAGCTAGCCACTGAGTGAGCTGATCTAGACACCAGAGTGAGTGCTATTGTGTTTGTCTGTGCGTGTGTCCATTGTCTCCTCGATCCAAGGCAGCCAACCTTTCTTGGATCTGAAGCTCAGGCACCAGTTCCCATTTGTTTTCACATCAGGTTATAAGGTACACGTAGTCATCTCTGGCTCCACTCTGATTATTGCGATCTGGTGGTGTTCTATTTTTGGCTGATTCTTAGAAATATATGTTGGTTCTCATAGGCGAGTAAGTTGATCATTCTGAGGTAAGAATTGAAGGGGACAGCAGCAGAATCACTTTCACTAGTATAAGATCTTGGAGGGCCAAGAGCTAGGCAGCAGGGAAAGCTTAGCCTGTGGTGGGGGGAAGCAAAACCTCACATGCTGTGTTGTTGGAACCGAGCTTAACAGCTGCAGTTCCAAGAACTCATCATCTCTGAGTTCGAGGCTTCTCCGATTCATCCGAGCGATCGATCGAGCAAAGTGCTCGAGCTGATCGGGTAAGCAAGCAATGGCGCCTCCGAGCACGTACGCGTCGTCGGAGTCGTGGTGGGGCAAGGAGGAGCACGGCACGCCGGTGGTGGTGAAGATGGACAACCCCTACTCCCTGGTGGAGATTGACGGGCCCGGCATGGCGGGGGGCCGGCGAGAAGGCGCGGCGCGGTAAGAACGCCAAGCAGTTCACGTGGGTGCTCCTCCTGCGCGCGCACCGCGCCGTCGGGTGCGTGGCCTGGCTCGCCGCCGGGTTCTGGGGCCTCCTCGGCGCCGTCAACCGTCGCGTGCGCCGGAGCTGCGACGCCGATGCGGAGCCCGACGCCGAGGCCTCCGGGCGCGGCCGCCACATGCTCCGGTTCCTCCGTGCCTTCCTGCTCCTCTCCCTCGCCATGCTCGCCTTCGAGATGGTGGCGTACCTCAAAGGGTGGCACTTTCCGCGGAACCTCCCGGAGCAGTACCTCCGGCAGCTCCCGGATAACCTGCAGCAGCTGCCGGAGCACCTCCGCCGGCTGCACCTCCCGGAGCACCTCCGCATGCCGGAGAAGGAGGAGATCGAGGGGTGGCTCCATCGCGCGTACGTGGCGTGGCTCGCCTTCCGCATCGACTACATCGCTTGGGCCATCCAGAAGCTCTCCAGCTTCTGCATCGTCCTCTTCATGGTGCAGTCCGTCGATCGCATCGTCCTCTGCCTCGGCTGCTTCTGGATCAAGCTCCGGGGCATCAAGCCCCGCCACCCAGCCGCCGGCGCCTCCTCCAAGCTCCGCAAGAACGCCGACCTTGAGGACGCCGACGACGACCTCGCCGCCTACTTCCCCATGGTTCTCCTCCAGATGCCCATGTGCAACGAGAAAGAGGTCAGTACGTAGCCACTGTTTGTACGTGCCAGTGCGCCATGGACGATGGATCAGGGGTTGACATGCGTGAGTACTGTTTCTATGTATGTGCAGGTGTATGAGACGTCGATCTCACACGTGTGCCAGATCGACTGGCCGCGGGATAGGATGCTGGTGCAGGTACTGGACGACTCGGACGACGAGACGTGCCAGATGCTGATAAAGGCGGAGGTGACCAAGTGGAGCCAGAGAGGGGTGAACATCATCTACCGCCACCGGCTGTCGCGCACCGGGTACAAGGCCGGGAACCTCAAGTCTGCCATGAGCTGCGACTACGTCAAGGACTACGAGTTCGTCGCCATCTTCGACGCGGACTTCCAGCCCAACCCGGACTTCCTCAAGCTCACCGTCCCACACTTCAAGGTGCGTATGTACGTACACCGGTACACGTACAACATATATTCATTCATATGTGTTGTAGCGTTGTACGTCAAATAGAATAGATGCTCCATTTTCGATCCCTTCACGTAATACACCTACAATACAAGTCTCAAATCTCAATGGTGCAAGCTAGCTAGAGCCTAGAGTATAATATCAGCTGAATAGTGTTGGAGTACGAGTAGAAATTAATATTCGCATGCGCCTCCCTATAATTAGCTCGAGATTGATATACAATGCTTAAGGTTAACTTTATCGTGTTGGCTAATTCTCAGTTATCTGAAATTTTTGTAAATCTCAGTCACCTAAAATTGCACATCAATTAGCCTAAAATTGCAGTTCTAAAAGTATGTAATTTTAGTGAAAAGTTACTACAATTTTTAGTCTGTAAAATTATACATCCTTTAGCCTAAAATTGCAGTTTTAGATGTGTGCAATTTTAGTAAAAAGTTACTGTAATTTTTAGTTCGTAAAATTATATTTTATTTTAGTGGAGATGAGGATTGTTGGATTTTGATCCAAAGGCTTAAAAAGTGACTGAGAGTTAAAAAAGTTTCAGACAACTGAGAAATAGACATTCCCTAACTTTATACGTGAGCCTAATAAAAGCCGCGACTTCAAGATCTGTAATCTACTAACTTAACTAGTGCATCTCACAACAACAAAAATAAAAACAAAAGTATGTAACGTGTTGAATACCATTTGGCCATGAGATAGTAGAGAAAGTGTAGTCCATGCATGTTGTTAATTAGTGTTAGGACATGATGACCATGTAAGTCCAAATCGATCTTAGATTTGATTTGACCCCGAAGTGAAAGTGTAGCTAGCTAGATTGCATGGCTTTGAGTTGACACGTCGGCATGCCGGGTGGTGGTGGAAACATTTGTTTGTGTAGGGGAACCCGGAGCTGGGGCTGGTGCAGGCGCGGTGGAGCTTCGTGAACAAGGACGAGAACCTGCTGACCCGGCTGCAGAACATCAACCTGTGCTTTCACTTCGAGGTTGAGCAGCAGGTCAACGGCGTCTATCTCAATTTCTTCGGCTTCAACGGCACCGCCGGCGTCTGGCGCATCAAGGCCCTCGAGGACTCCGGCGGCTGGATGGAGCGCACCACCGTGGAGGACATGGACATAGCCGTCCGCGCCCACCTGGACGGATGGAAATTCATCTACCTCAACGACGTCAAGGTACGTATAATATCCTCCATTCATCTTAGTTACTCCATTTAATTTAACACGTACAGGGTGAGCTAATTAAACGACATTAATTGTTGCATTTGTGTAGGTCCTTTGTGAGCTACCGGAGTCGTACGAGGCTTACCGGAAGCAGCAGCACCGTTGGCACTCCGGCCCCATGCAGCTCTTCCGCCTCTGCCTCCCGGCCATCGTCAAGTCCAAGGTAATTTTATAGACATACAACAAACAGAACCACACACACATCTGCTTCATTGCCATTGCCATTGGCGTGTCGATCGGATTCTAATTAAGGCCATATATGCATGTTTGGTGCATGTGCAGATCCCGTTATGGAAGAAGGCTAACCTGGTGATGCTCTTCTTCCTGCTGAGGAAGCTGATCTTGCCCTTCTACTCCTTCACGCTCTTCTGCGTGATCCTGCCGCTGACCATGTTCGTGCCGGAGGCGGAGCTGCCGGTGTGGGTCATCTGCTACGTGCCCATGATCATGTCGGTGCTCAACATCCTGCCGGCGCCCAAGTCCTTCCCCTTCGTCATCCCCTACCTCCTCTTCGAGAACACCATGTCCGTGACCAAGTTCAACGCCATGGTGTCCGGCCTCTTCCAGCTGGGGAGCTCCTACGAGTGGATCGTCACCAAGAAAGCCGGCAGGACCTCGTCGGAGTCCGACATCTTCGCCATGGCCGAGGAGGCCGACACCCTAGCTCGCCCGGCCGCCAAGCTCCACCGCGGCGTGTCCGAGGGCGGCCTCGAGGCGTGGGCCAAGCTGCACGAGCACGATAAGAAGACGGACCTGGCCTCCGTGGCGCCGGAGGCCACATCGCCGGCGGCGGGCGCGCTCGCCGCCAGGAAGAGCGCCAAGGCCAAGGCGCCGAACCGGATCTTCAAGAAGGAGCTGGCGCTCGCGTCCCTCCTCCTCATCGCCGCCACGCGCAGCCTGCTGTCGGCGCAGGGCTTGCACTTCTACTTCCTGCTCTTCCAGGGGGTCACGTTCCTCGTCGTCGGCCTTGACCTCATCGGCGAGCAGGTCAGCTAGCGGCGCCAAGAGAATAAAGCTAGTGGCCGCTCGCCATCGATCGCCATGCATGACGACGTCGACCAGTCCAGGCCACATGCTGCAGTGCGCGTGATGCGTGCAGCCATGCATGGAAGGAATCTCGATCGATCCGGCCACAGGATTAAATTCTTAGTTTTCTTCTCTTCATTTTTATCCTTTTGAAATTTTTTTGTTCAGAGATCATAGAGTCTGTGTTACGTGAACTGTTCTTGTGTGGTCTAGCTAGTGCTCTGTTGCTAGGGGAGGCAAGCAAGCAAGCAGGTTGTTAATTACATTCAAACTACTTTATTCGATAGCCTTCTTGTGTTTCACAATCTGATCAACAGATACTACTACATATTATCAATGAATGGGTAAATCAATCTTGTATGCTTAGAATGTTCACCAGTTCCATATATGGTCTAGATGAATGATGATTGTCCCAGTTATACTTGCTTAAGCTTTAGTCATGTGGATATATTTCAAACATTTGCATTCCAAAGTACAGTACCTGCAAGTCTACGAGGCACCTGTCCACTCGATTCTCTCTCGACGATGGTTTCTCTTATTTTTCTGACGGATTTGTTATTTCTGGATCGTTTAGGAAATTATTATTTCTCAATTGATCGTATTGTACATTATCAAATCTATAGTTGTATGAAAAAGTTATGTAACTCTAGGTCTAGAAATATACAAATTTCTAGTTGCACAACTCTAGATCTGAAGTTACACACGATTTCTAAAAAGTACAAGTACCAAATTAATCGTTGGATAAATAACCAACGTCCAAGATCGTCGATTTAGAAATAACTATTTCTTAGTAGGCTTAGAAATAGACACTCTCCTTTTCTAATTGGTGAGAACTTTTCTAATAGGTGAGGATTGAGGAGCCAACTCATTCGATTACTAAAAAAAACTTGGTGCCTAGCCAAAGGACCGAAATTTCTAAAATTTTGGTTATTTCAGAAATCAGTTACGTCAAGCCACATTTGTTTTTTGTTTGAGTTTTTAATGAAGTCCAACCAAAACGAAATTCAAGTGTCATCGAATTTTCTTGTCCGTATGTGAATTCCAAAATGATTGAATTTTGGTGAAATTGTGAACCCACGGATGACTCTGACCCAAGTCGGGTGTATTCTCTGTGCAATCCAGTACAAAAAGTCATGAAAATTTCTGAAAAAGATGTTAAAATTTTAAACGTAGGTACAATATGTTTAGAAGTATACGAATAACTTCTTTCAGAATTTTCATGACTTGGTAAGTATTTGAACTTGAAATTTCAATCATAGATAGAATAAATATAGAAGAATATGGGAAAAAGTATGTCACCCCGTCAAGTATAGCACAATGACTACTTTACTCACCGAAGAGAAACCATTTGACAGTCACCTCAACTATTGAAAAGTACTGTTTAAAAGAACCCTTGGACTGGTTCGAGAGACGGTATTGCGCGCGTGGCGCGTGAACGTGTCAATGACTAGGCCAATTTAACAAGAAAAAATATTAATCAAGCAAAGGCTCACGTGGGGCCCAAGGATCAGAGAGACAAACTTCTCGCCTTGGCTCCGGAATGGGACAAGGGAAGCCATTGATGGCTATTGGAGGTCAGTGACAAAGGCACAGTGGTGTAATTTGATCGCGACTGAGTCAAAAATGGATTGCGGTGAGCTAGTTGAAACGTCTGTCGACGCTGCAGTGCAGTTCATGGCGCACTGTGGCGGGCGTACAATAACGATCATGAAGCCGCACTCCACCTGTTCGACGTAATGCTTAACCGGATCCTGTCTTCCTGGTACACATGTTCAAGCCGTCACACCACCTTCTCGAGCCCATGGCAGTTGCAGGCGCGCTGCACTACGTCGTTCCCTTGCGTGTGAAATGTGTGGAGATAGAGGCGAGTTGGGATGCAAATACCATGGAGGTTGCCTCACCGAGAGTCGTTGACAAGGCCGACGAGCACGGAGGTCTACGAGGTGGGAGCGACCTCCTCTTCCTCATCGTTGTACTTGGCATAGCACGCCGCCGACAACCACCTCTCTACAGCTCGTACCTCTGATCCGAGGTGTACGATTCCACGCCACGTGGGAGCAGCCCGCCACGGAGTCCGTGTGACCGCAGCTGCTCGTGCCCCTATTTCCCGTCCCCTAGGCATCGAGCAGAGCTAACCCAAAAGATAGCCTTGGAGGATCAGAGTCCCTGGCGATGGCTGTGACATTGGGCAGCAGAGAAGCGAGAGGAAGAAGGTTGGAGGACGGAGAGATTTGGTAAAAAAAATCAACTGTAAAAATGAGCTGTACAGTAATCAACTTCGAGTGTAGAATTTTTATTTACAAATGACTATAGAGACTGCTATTTATTTGCTCCGTGCTATGAGCCCCGTACGGAGCTGCGCCCTTCTGATATGATAGGAGAAGGGGCCTGTTTGCTTTTCTGAAAAAGTCCACTTTCCTTTTCTCGATTATTGGTTTGACTCATTTTACCTGTTAAATAATTTGTGGGCACTTTTAACCCCCTAAACTATTGAATTTATCCCTTAGCTGATTTCTGAAATGAAAAAAATCATATGTAGAAGTTATAAAAAATCTAAAAATAATTCATACATATAGGTTACAAAAGGTGTAGATGCATATAAATTTTAGTCAAAAAATATGACCATTTACGACCTTTGTAAATTTTTTACTTCACAAATTTGATTTTTCCCAGGTTGAAATTTGTCATGTATTTTAACCAAAATTTTCAAGTATATACTTTATCCACCAACCTACGTGTATGATTTCTTTTAAAACTTCTAGGTACGATTTTGTCCTACTAGAAACCGGCAAGGAATAAATTGCTCTTAATTCATATAGTTTAGAGGATAAAGTGAGCTCTGAAATAGTTTGAGAGGTAAAATGAGCCAAGCCAATAGTTTAGAGGAGAAAAGTAGACTTTTTCCTTTCTTTTTCACACCAAGCTAGCCCCATAGCACCTCTCAAGGCATGGTAAATTCAAAGTATTTTATAGAACATTTGTAGAACTGTCCATAGAAAAATTTCCTATGTGGGTTTTTTGATTTGTAGGGCTATAATTCATATGATTTATTCCTATGATCTCCTTTGCACTCTATTTCACAAGAAAGTTTCCATCAACTAAGACCTCTTGATAAAATTACTACGATTTTTATATGGTGTAATCTGTGACACGAAGAAAGCGAGACGATGCAACACAGACACATTCTGACGCGTTGTTTAGAGGGAAATTGGGACTCAACAAATCGAACGTGCCAGGAGATTATGACGTGTCGAGTGACGGGACTGTAGCAGCAATAACCACGATGCTCCGTGGGGTAGACAAGGAAGATGCAAGGGATGGAACGTGCAGCTAATTTATAGAGCAGTGGACGCGACGTTAATATAGCAGAGGCACCCGAAAACTCGCATGCGATCGTACTCAGGCAGAACACAATAAAGTAGCTCATAGGGAGTAGCGAGATGAGGAGGTTCACGAGCCACTGATATGTGTATTTTACAGTGTTTTATTATTACTTTTCTATTATTTTTTATTATATTTTTACTTTCTAATGGAACAAAGTTTGTATTTTCAAGAGTACAGAAACCTATGTTTTGCCTAAAGATAATTATAAAGTTAATAAAAGTGCACTTTTACACAAAATATACACTGAAACCTTACGTTTTTAGAGGAGTGTTGAGGTGAAACTACTGCAGAAGAGTCGGGGTTAGAGGGGGCCCAGAGGCCTCATATGGTAGGAAGAGGCGGCTAGGTCTGCTGCTCCCACTATCGCCTAGATGGATGGGACCACCCCCTCGGGTGCCCTTCAATCGATCCCTCGTCCTATATCCCTCTTGGTGATAGCGTGCGCATAAGGGAGAGAAAATAGGTCTACAAATCTCGGGAAGAACAGAGAGGGAAAATCCATCTACTTTGCAGGATTCCACCAAATTCCACCATGTTCCACCATCAATTGCCGAAGATCATCGAAGGAGTTCACGTTCCCGTGGTCTCCATCTTCATCATCACCATCTTCGACATCGACATCTTCACTTTTGTTCATTAGGTTGAGTCTCTAAGCTTGTTTGTAGCATTACCAATACTGTGTCGTGTCATACTTGATTAGTTTAGTGATTTTATTATAATTTCAGAATGTGTTGTGTAAGTTATTTACCATGCTCATGAACACTCTCACCATTTTGAGTATTTTATTTTGTTCTTGAGGACATGGCATGATCCCTAGTTGAAGTTATGGATGAAGTTTTATGTTATTATGGCTATGTCTTGTTCTTGTGTTGTTAATCTTTGAGATGGTGCACGAACATAGCATGTGCATCACTTGCCTTTGCGGACATATAGATCAGCACCGATATGCATGTATGGGACGAGGGATGGATGGGGTGAGAGTGGCCTATCTTCAATACTATTGACGATTGGTAAATCGCCGATCTTACAGTAGTCGTGAGACAGAGAGATTTGTTGAAGGGTAGGGACCCCTGGGACCGTTATCTGGCAGTATCGGGGAACACGAAACACTATTTGTATACAGGTTCGGGCCTCCGTGGGATAATAACCCTACGTCCTATTGATATATGTTGAATCTCAAGTATCTTACAAAGAGGGATGTTAGTGGCTATCCTAGATGGGATCTAAACCTAATCGGGTCCTTCTCCGAGTAGATCTGGAAGGTTGATGGAATCTTCTCGTGAAGGCTAGGGCTCAATCTCCAATGGCTTCTTGCTTGTGTATGGCTTCGATCCTCATCCCCTTCTGGGGGATCCCTGGGTCCTTTATATAGAGAATGACCCGAGTCGTAGTGGTCGTGGACTTATCTCTAACATGTCATCCTTAAATTTAGGGATTGAGTTCCTAGTTCAAAGGTTTCCTTGCCCTTATCACAGAAGGACTCATCATCTCTTAGATTCCTGGGCTATTACGTCAACCGCTACGAGTATCTAGGGGAGACCAAGCGCTTGGTTGAAGCCATGCACGAGGCTGCCGATACGTTTGTTGACCGCCTAAACATCTAGGTACCTGTAGGCAGTGGAAACTGACAAACTTTTGTTAGCTTATGCATGGAATTCTTCCAATGTTTGTTTTGCGGGTATCAAGTTCTTGAATATTTTATGTGGCATCTTGTTGGAAACTTCCCGGTCTATAGTACTTGTCCAGCCCCCGACGGTCTATTAGGACGAACCTGATACTTCTGATGGACAGTTGTGAATAGGGATTTTATTTGAATAGTGTACGTACACAGGCTTCTGAATGAGTATCAGATAGCTAATGGATCTATTGCTGAAAATGACAAGGTAAGGAAAAGCCAAGGACGCGCCCCGTTGCCCAAGTCGTCATGGGTTACTCCTAGTGATTCAGTAGCCATGCCACATATTGGCCGCTGAAGGTGGCCGGTAGAGCGTGCTAGACGGATGTGCCTGGAGCGTCTTACTACCGACTGGCCTGTTTTGGAGCGTGGTGGCGCGAGGCGGGAGTTGGTGCCACCGGGACGACTCTGAGGCTCGAAGGGTGATGCTTGTGTGTGCTATTACTTGGGGTACTTTACACATAAAACTTCTAGAGCTGGTCAATGTTCCAAGTGTTTGTGAGGACGCGTCTGTCTTCCATTGCCAATTTGAACGATCCTGGTCAGGAAACCACTACCACTTTGTAGGGGCCTTCCCACTTTGGAGATAGCTTATTGCTATTGTTGTGGTTTTGAACAAGTCGTAGGACTAAATCTCTGACTTGGAGGGATCGTCCCCGGAAGTGTCGCTCGTGGTAGCACCGGAGATCTTGCTGGTATCTAGCCACCCTCATTAGCGCCTGAGTTTGTCATTCCTCGTTGTAGCTAAGGTCATCGTCGTCGAGGGACCTCTTCCTCCTCAGTGTAAAGCTCGACTCGAGGGACTTGAGTCTGAGTTCACAAGGGAGCATGGCTTCCATGTCGTATACTAGAAAGAAAGGTGTTTCGCCTGTGGCCTGGCTAGCCATGGTCTGGAGGGCCCAAAGGACGTATGGCAACTCGCGGACCCAGGCCTTAGCGTAGGCTGACAAGCAGTCGAAGACGCGGGTCTTCGTTCCTTGCAGAGTCAGACCGTTCACGCATTTGACTTGTCCATTGCTCTACGGATGGGCTACAAAGGCGTAGCAGATCTTTGTGCCGAGCTCCTCACGGTATTCGACGAAATCTGTGTTGGAAAACTAAGTGCCGTTGTCGACATACAAACGCCGGTATCGGTGGTCCAGAAGTACCCCCTTTGGGATTCGGCCGGGGAGGCGCAGATCTACGGAGCTACGCCGGAGCTAGAGCTTGGCAGGATACGAAAATAGGAAAGACACGGTGATTTACCCAGGTTCAGGCCACCTTCTAGGGGTAAAACCCTACGTCCTGCTTTGAGTGTATTTGAGAATATGTGGAGAGATTACAGTGAACCAGCAACACAGGTGCTCCTGTTCTTCTTCCTCTAGGGTTTGTATGTCTAAGGTTGCGTTGCCTAAGAAAAGATCTTAGGGTCCGATCCCTTTGCATGGCCGCGGTTCTTCCCCTTATATATCCGGGGGTCACCACAGTGGCCAAAAGGTAAATATCTTCCCATGAAGCTTGTCGCGGAAGGAATGGGCATGGGCAAGCCACACCGGTGGTTGAGATTCGCTGTAGCGGAACAGTGCCGGTCAAGCCTTGGTTGGGAACCAGATCATCATCATGAGGGCATATCAGAAGGTGAAGACTTGATGTCTCCTGACACGGGCTATGCTGCAACTACCCGGGCCCCACAGACCAAGTGCAAAGGGCATGCGTATGGGCGCGCGGAGGCGAGCCCTTAAAGTCAAAAAGGGTGTTAGACCTCCCCATCCCCTCCAAGACTAATAGCTGACAGGGCTTATCACTTGGGGGGATGGGAACCGGTCAGGACACCGTCTTTGGTCTGCAAGGATTTGGAGTAGACGGGCATTTAATGCACCCGACACATGCATTAAATACGCCTGTAGGGCCACGCGGACTAAGGAGGGGCCCACAAGGGGTGCTCGGGGCTCCCAGGATCGGAGGCACCCGAGCACACCCACTAGGCCGCTCCATCATCCGGGCGAGGCATTCGGCGTCCCGAACGGGGGTCAGGTCACCTTGGGTACTCGGGGTGAGCCCTCGAGCACTTCTTCTCGGGTGCTCGGGGTGAGCCCCCGGGCACCTCTGCTCGAGTGCTCGGGGTGAGCCCCCAAGCACATCTGCTCGATTGCTCGGGGTGAGCCCCTGAGCACTTCTGCTTGCTTCGTCCTGGGCGGGGATCAAGTCGCCTTGGGCCCTGCGGGAAGCACCTTTAAGGGATGACTCGGGCCACCCCTCGATTTAGCCGAGTGAAACAATGCTCGGGGTGGGACCCCGAGCACCTCTTCTTAACTCCCGCGTCCTTGGTGACGTGGTGTCAAGTTGGGCCTTTGCCAACGGTTTAGGGGACCCTGGTTCTCGTATCACCGACAGTAGCCCCCGGCCCTGCGACCAGGCGATGGCCCAGCTTGACAAGGCTGGGGGCGGGGCCTTCACTTCATGGGCCATCGAAGACGCCAGCCCACTCTGAGGAGACCGTCCGATTCTGTGTGCCGCGCGGGGGAACCGTCTCGATTTTCGCGCTTCGCGGGAGAACGTGCTCTGTCAGGGAAGCAGAAACATCCCTCCACTTTCAGACTTTTGCGCCCTGTGGTGGCCCTCCACGTCTGCCCACACACGAAACGCTTTGAATTCTTGATTCCTCTCTTTAAACTCTTCGCCGACCCTACACCTTTTCGCCTCCTACTTTGTTGCCTTCTTCATCTTCCAATGCTCCCCGCCACCTTTTGCCTCCTTTCTTCACATCCGAACACTGCCATGGCGAGGCGCGACAAGCGCCGCTCCACCCCGGCGACCACCTCCGCTGACGCCGTCCTTCCAAAGTCCCGCCTCCTTAACCAGGAGGCCATAGAGAAGGTCCGAAAGATGTTGGTCCCGGAGGGCCAGCGGGGGGCGACAACGGTGCGGCCGGCGACATACCCACCGGCGCCGAGGCCAGAGGAAGCTATCATCTTCGTTAGCTTCCTCGCGGTGGGGCTGATCCCTCCATTTTCGCCATTTTTCCTGGCAATCTTGGAGGAGTACGGGATCCACTTGATCCATCTCTCCCCGAACTCCGTGGTGATGCTAGCGATCTTTGCCCATCTCTGCGAGATGTTCGTGGGGGTGATGCCATCGGTGGACCTGTTCCGCCATTACTTCATGCTGCGCTCCTCCGGGAAGAGCCGGGGCTCCGACCGAGTGGAGGCCGTGGGGAGCGTCAACTTCTGGCTCCACGAGAAGATCGGCCGACGGACGACGACCAGCTGCGGCCGATGGTGGAGCGGATTGCGTGGCTCCGGGCGATGGGCTTGACGACGACCATGGTTGTCGGAGATTTCCTTTGACGGCGGCTGGCGCCGTTGCGGGAGCACGGTCGTCCGACTTGGATGTACACCGGCCCGCGGGACATTGGCCGGATGATGATTGGCAAGGCGGGAGACCTCGACCCCAACACAGAGAGGACAATGCTGAGGATCCTCCTGGGGGTTGGGGATGCCGCCGCCACCGAGCTGTCCCGGCCAGACCTGCCGCTCTGCCTCAACACGGAGCGCCACGTCATCCGCTCGACCCTTCCTGAGTTTGATCCCAAGGGGATTAAATCGAAGCCGCAGAAGGATGCGCCCAGGCCAGCTGGGACTCTGAAGATTCCGGGGAACGATGATGAGGATCCGGCCGCTGGGGCCTCGGGGACCCGAGCTACCGGCGAGGACCCCGCGGACCCGAAGGGCAAGAAGGCGCGGGTGCCTTGCCCCGCCTCTTCTTCCTCGTCCTTGCTGCCACCGCCGCCGTCCCCTCCTCCGTCCACCGGCCAGTGGGCAACGGGAACCAGGGGTGGCAACTCTGGGCTGGGCAGTGCCCAGCCGGCGCCGGCCGGAGGCCCGGCACCGGCGAGCACGGAGGCCGACACGGATGCGGCAGCCGGGAAGAAGAGGAAGGACCCGCCGCGACCGATGAGCCCGGGATTCGAGGTCCCAAGGGGCTACTGGCGGTACACGGGTTCCTCGCCAAGGCAAGACGAGAGACTAATTCTCCGTTTACCTAGCCAAGCATAATGCTCGGGTACTAACCCGGGCTTCCTTGTGCTACTTTTTTCAGGGGGTCCAAGAAGACTCGGACCACCCCAAGTGCAGATCCCGCCCCGAGCACTGAGGCTGCCCCGGGGGCCGAAGCCGCCCCGAGGGCTGAAGCCACAGGAGCAGCGCCAGAGGCTAACCCCACTCCGCCGCCTGCCGCGACGACTGAGGCCGCGAGGGCGGAGAGGACGCCCGAGGGCCCGGCAACTTGGGGGCAGTCCGAGAGCTCGCCAGAGGTGATCGGGGGGAGCACAGCTCTGACTGTCTCGCCGAGGAGGCGGGACTTCGCGTGCCAGGTGAGGCACCTCGGGAGCCCTTCCCTGAGGCGTTTGACGCGGCACGCGCCATGATCGATCGAGTCCAGGCCTCCATCGCTACAGAGAGGAAGGCGCTGGAAGATCGGGAGGCCGCTCTAGAGGAGCAGGGAGGCCGGCCTCACGGAGGCCAGGGAGAACTTCCTCAAACGTGCTCAGATCGCTAAGGCCGAGCACCAGAGGGAGTCCGCGAAGATCCTCCACGAGAGGCTGGCTCTGGAGGAGCTGCGCCGGGAGGTTACGGAGGACGCGGAGGAAGTGGAGCTGCAGATAGAGCAGGTCGCTCTCCGCGAGGCGGCGGTCGGCACGCGGGAGCTCGTGCTCGACCAGCGCGAGCGGTATCTCGAGGAGGCCGAGAACTCTCTAGGCTAGCGGGCCGCGGCGCTGGAGGACGAAGTGCGGCGACGCGTCGACACCGCTCGCGCAGAGTTCTCCAAGGAGCTGGAGGAGGTCCGTGCGCAAGTCCGTCGGGCTGAGGAGGAGCAGGATCGCCGCATCCGGGACGTGGAGCAGCGCCTCGAAGACGGCCGCGCGACCAAGCAGAAGCTCATAGAGCGGGTCCAGGAGCTGCAGGAGGAGGCGCGCCACCGAGAGACAGAGGTGGCCGAGGAGTGGGAGACGCTCCAGGAGTTGCGCACCGAGAGGCTCGATACCACTAATATGATGCACGACATCTTCCACTGGGGCACAGCATGCGGTGAGAGCCACCGGCCTTGGCGATGTCACCACGGGGCAGCAGTCCCTCAACACCCTCGGCCACTTTATCTTCGCGCTTCGACATGATCGCCGACCGTCTGAAGACGGTTGCGGCAGTCATGAAGGACGCGGTGGCCCGAGAAGGGCGCGGCTGGCGACCGCAGTGGCGGAGCATGTTCTGGCATGCTACCGCAGCCGCGACCCGGCCTTCTCCTTGGAGCCGGCAAGGCTCGGGATCGTCGAAGAGGAGGAGGAGGAAGCCCGCGACGCCGTCCACAAAGTGGCTGAGGAGATCGCCCAGCACTTCTCTCGGGAAGATGACGCCGGCGACCTTAGGGGTGACGACGAGGAGTAGCTCCATTGTATCTTTTCCTTTTCGTTCTTTTTCTTTAGGGCCGAAAAAGCCTCTTCTGTAATGAACTTGTTTGATGAAATGCTAATTGTGGACTTGGCCCCACGGTGTGCTCTTTTTTGAGGGAATATCTTTTTGTTTTCTTTGTAAAGAACTTTCTGTTGAAGCGATGCAAGTATAGACTTGGCTCCACACGCTTTTGCCTTTCTTCAATTTTTGCAATGCAAGGTGCAGACTTGGCTCCGCACACTTTTGTATTTCTTTTCTTTTCTTTTTTTTTGATGCGCCCAGCTCTTGCTTGAGCAAGCCGACCCTTGGGGGGTGGCCCCGAGGACTCCAGCCCCCGAGAGCTGGATGCTTCAACCTTCTTCTTGAGCGGGCCACGCTTCGGGACCCCGAGGAACTCAGGCCCCCGAGAGATGGACGCACCGACGTTGCCCTTGAGCAGGCCGCTCCTCGGGACCCCGAGGACCTCAGGTCCCCGAGGGCGATCTGCGACGCTTGGGAGCGCGCACCTTCGGGACTTGACGCTCCTGCAAGTTCGTCCGAGCACTTGTGCTCAGGACGGTTTTTACAAGTAGCTTAGACATCAGCGGACGTTTTATCGTGCCGATTTTTTCCATTTCAGTTTCAGCAGGTTTCCCTCTCACGCAGCGAGGATCCCACGCGGCAAGGATCCCTTGTGCCGCTAGCCCATCTTTATGGGGAGCCCCAGAGCACGTGTGCGAGTGCATAGGATACTCAGGGCGGCTTTTGGCCAGGCTGGTGCCCAGGGTTCGGAAACCAAGCGAGGTGACCAGGGCTTTGAGCGACGACTCGAAACACTCCCCGTGACTACATCATTACTCCAGAACATCCCCGCTTCATGAACGAGTGGCACACGGGATCGCTCTATTCGCGGAGATGGTAAAAAAGCTTTAAAGCCGAGAAAGCATGGTAGAAACACTTAGCTCATGAGTAGTGTCAAATCCATGGAGGCTTTTCGTCCTGGGTTTTTGACTTGATATTGTCAACGTCACCCGGGAACTCCACCACGGTCAGCCTGTAAACCCGTAGGCGATTATAGCAAGCTGCCGGCAAAAGATGCCACTGCTCTGAGTTTTTTCGAAACTCTCCACTGTCAGGACCTGAAGGCTTTCAAGTCAGCCGACTAGTCGTGGGTACGAGAGGTAGAGTTGTCCGAGTACTCTGAGG
This sequence comes from Stipa capillata, assembly GCA_019208055.1. Lineage (NCBI taxonomy): Eukaryota > Viridiplantae > Streptophyta > Magnoliopsida > Poales > Poaceae > Stipa > Stipa capillata. The sequence goes on along the minus strand of JAGXJF010005073.1, from coordinate 114,614 downwards.
CTCGGTAGTGCTCGGGGCCATTTGGCCTGTCCGAGCACGGATGGTCAGGGGCTTATTTGCCCTGACTCGGGGGTGCTCGGGATACAAATGGTCGACCGAATGCCGACAGCTCGCCAACAGAGACTAGATTACCCTGACTCCTCGTACTGCAGATCAGTAGGGATCTACTCGTGCAACGGGGACATGGGAGCACGATACTCGTGAGAGTGATTTCTTTTGTGAGCAAGCGAGGGAATAGAAAAAATTGACAAGTAATTGCAAATGCAAACATTGCTTATATTAACATTGTTGCTGCTATTGACATAGCTTATGATACAAGAGAGCCCCCGAGGATGCGTGCGAGCGCGTGGGATACTCAGGCAGCTTTTTGCCGGACTGGTGCCTAGGGTTCAGAAACCAAGCGAGGCGACCAGGGCTTAGAGCTGACAACCCAGAACTTCCCAAGATTCGCTTTGCTATTCGGGGGGCTGGCCCAAAGCATAAAGGAAAAACTTACCCGAGCTATTTATGGATAAAACTTGCGCAGATGCTCGATGTTCCACGCATTGGGCAGCGGCAGGCCGTCATCCGTGGTCAATCGAACGGAGCCCGGCCGGGAGACACTGGTCACTCGGTAGGGGCCCTCCCACATGGGGGAGAGTTTGTTCTTTCCTTCCCACGATTGGATGCGGCGAAGTACTAGATCCCCGACCTCCAGCGACTGGGCCCAAACGTGGCGCTAATGATAGCACCTTAGGCTCTGTTGATATCTGGCGATACGGAGAGCAGCTCTGCACCGCTGCTCTTCGAGGTAGTTGACATCCTCGAGCCTTCTCCGCTCCTGATCACCCTCGGAATAGGCTTCGACCCGAGGGGAGCCGAGGGAGATCTCGGAGAGGGAGAACTGCCTCTGCCCCGTATACGAGGAAGAAAGGCGTCTCTCCGGTCGCCCTGCTGGGAGACGTCCGGATTGACCAGAGGACGGCGGGGAGCTCGTCGATCCAACCAGCACCGCACTTTTTGAGCCGATCGAAGGTCCGCGTCTTGAGCCCATTGAGGACTTGAGCATTGGCGCGCTCAACTTGGCCGTTGGCACGAGGATGAGCGACCGACGCGAAGCAGATTTTGACTCCGATGGCTTCGCAGTACTGCAGGAATGCGTCACTGGTGAATTGTGTGCCGTTGTCGGTGATGATCCGATTGGGCACTCCAAAGTGGCTCACGATGCCTCGGATGAACTTGATCGCAGTGTGCTTCGTGATCTTGACAACCGGATCTACTTCTGTCCACTTGGTGAACTTGTCGATGGCGACGTAGAGGTACTCGTAGCCCCCGACTGCTCGGGGGAACGGTCCAATAATATCTAGTGCCCAGACCGCGAAGAGCCATGATAGGAGGATGGTTTGGAGGGCCTGAGCCGGTTGATGTGACCGCTTTGCGTGGTATTGACACGCTTCACAGCACCGAACCAGCTCGATGGCATCCTGGAGGGCTATTGGCTAGTAGAAGCCTTACCAAAAGGCCTTCCCGACTAGCGTGCAGGATGATGCATGGCTACCACACTCGCCCTCGTGGACATCCGCGAGCAATTCGTGGCCTTCTTCCCGGGAAATGCACTTCACAAAGACGCCGTTGGTGCCACGCCGGTAGAGATCCCCATCTACCAGGGTGTAGCGCTTGGCTTGGCGTGCAATCCTTTCTGCTGCGGCATCATCTTCAGGAAGGATATTTTCTTTCAGGTATCCCTAGATCTCGGAGATCCAGGAAGGCTCCTGAGAACAGGTGGCGAGCACGGGGTGCCCGCCGGGCGGCAGCAACCTGACGGGATTTCCCACTGAAGGTGCTGCCTGGGTAGCCTCGCCTAGGCGCGAGGTTCTCCCTTCGTCTTGGTCGGCCGGCCTCGGCGGATGGCTGGGAGAGCCTTTCTTCAAAGGTCCCAGCCGGGACCGGTTCCCGAGAGGACGCCAGTCGCGATAAGTAGTCGGCGGGTACGTTGTAGCCGCTCCAACTTCCTGACTTCGTTCAGGTACGCCGCCATTTGTGGGTCGGAGCATTGGTACTCCTTGGACACCTGATTGATGACCAGCTGAGAGTCGCCTTTGACAAGCAGACGGCGGATTCCAAGGGACACGGTGGCACGGAGCCCCGCGAGAAGTCCCTCGTACTCGGCCGTGTTGTTGGTGGTGCGGAAGTGGAGCTGCACGATGTACTGGAGTACTTCACTTGTCGGGGAGGTGAGAACTACGCCAGCCCCCGCGCCCTTGAGTGTGAGGGATCCGTCAAAGTGCATCATCCAGTGTCCGGCTCCTTCATGTCCCGGATTCGCGGTCAATTCTTTCCCTTCGTCTTCAGGCACCGGCATCCACTCAGCCACAAAGTCGGCCAGAGCTCTGCTTTTGATCGCCCGGTTGCTGACGAAGCAGACACTACCTCAGAACACATCTTCACTGACGGGCGCTAAAAGTCCACCGCTAACGGGTTCCACGCCCGTCAGTAACGTCACGTCAGTGGAAGTTCCACTTTCACTGATGGGCGCAACGCCCGTCAGTAGATGTGAACTTTCACTGACGGGCGCAACCAGCCCGTCAGCAGAGGTGCAGTGCAGGGTGCCTGGCAACATCCTGACAGTGCTTTTCACTGACGGGTTATTATTATACGCCCGTCAGTGGTTAGTCTTTCCACTGACACGCCTGTTTTGTGTGCCCGTCAGTGAAAGTATGATCACACTTTTTTTATAAAATTATTTCTGGAAAGGCAATATGAAGAATATAATTGACAAATATTAAGCATATGTAACATTTAATATCAGAAATATGAATCACATATACCAAATTAATATCACAAATAGTAAATACACATATAAAAACAAGTTTACAACGAATAAAACGACAAACAATTGAATTTAACAATGTTTATTCTCACTAGCCCTACTAATCTACGTCTACGACGCTTCGCTAGTACTTGCAGGGCGGCGGGAAGGGGGTAATTGGACTCCCGCGTAGAAATCTCCGCTTGGCCGGATGACTTCATTGTTGATGACGTACGCGAAGGTCTTTTGGATGCGGGCAAAGTCCTTCCTCCAGTCATACTTTTCATCGGCCAGGTCGTGTATGAAGTTATTAAGTGGTCCTGGTTCCACTGCGGGTTGTGGGATATGACGAACGCGTCTATGTGAGTGCAGACGTAATACCCATATGTAACACTATTTTCCGGCTGTTGCCTGCAAGGGAAGTTGAATTTGTGGCTCAGCTTCTTGCTCTTGCTCTCTGCTCCTCCCTCCCGCAAGTTGTATTCCCAAAAGGCGTCTTCCAGAACTTCCTTAATTCCTGAGAAGTCCCGCTTGGCACTTCTTTGGGATCAAAATAGTATATCATTCTGGAAGGCTTGTGGATGACAATGAGGATCCAGTGGTCGCTGCGTAAAAGGTAACGAAGGAATATAAACAGACGGAGATATGTGATTAAGAAAAGCAAACTAGGAACGCTAGTAAGTAACTTACGGGGGTTGTATGGCATAAGCAAGTAGTCCTTATCCTTATGGTATATCAATGACGCGGTGATAAAATTTATTAGGACCTGCTTCGCTTCTCGTATATAGTACTCGTTCATGATGACCGGATCGATTATTCCAAAAGCACAGCTGGGCAGACGCCTAGACTCTTGGGCTTGGTAAAGCGCCCATAGCCTGACGAGCATGGTGTCGAGCCGGAAGAGGTTGAACAAATTAAATATATCTTCAAAATTGATGTCGAAGGTGTCATGCTGTCTGTCCAGGAAGAAACCGAAATCTTTAGGCACCTCGACCTTAAAGTGTTACACATAATCATCCCGATTCCGTGCCCTCATCATGATCATGTCATGGAGCAGTTTCATCTGCGTGGGCAACCTCTGCACCTCATCATCTGGGAGCAAGGGCTCACCTGCCTCGTACACTATTCGTCGAGACTTCTTGATGGTTTCGGCAGATGTCTGGAAGGATAAGGCCTTCTTCTTGCTTTCCTTGCTTGCCTCCTTCGCAGTGGTGCCGCCCCGCCTGTGTGGTCTTTTTCTTTTCCTCTCCGGCTCCGGAGAGGAGGCCCTCTTGCCTCCCGTCAACGCTTCGCCCACTGCGGCATTAAGCGTGCTTGGAGATAAGACCTTCTTTTCCGCTGCGCTCGGGTCATGGCGATGCTTGGTGCGCTTTTCACGGGGCGGCGAGTCCTTCTTGGGTTGCTCCTCCTCCTGGGACGGAAGGATCGCCGTGTGCTGCTGCCCGGCGAGATCGTCGTCCCGATCATCGAACGAAACCGGCGTCCTGCACACGCCGAGCGGAGACGGGTCGGCTCCGGCTGATGGAGAGGGGATAGTTGACGTACTAGGAGAGGACACCCCGAGGATAGTTATCTGGCTCTTCGGCCACAGGATGTAGTACCCCTTGCAGTCTCCTAGCTTCGTGACATCCTCTTCAGGGGCGACAGGGACTGCGACGTCACTGAACTCGGCGACGACGCGGTCCACTTGCACCCTCGCCATGTGGGAAGGTATTGCAACGTTGTGGCATGTCGCGCCCTCCGCCGTTGGGAAGACTAGGCCGTGTGCAACCGTCTTCTTCACGCCAGGCAAAGGGATTGTGAGGTGGCATTTCGTGGGGTCCTGCATAATAAACAATGTGTCGAATTAGAGCATTGTTATCTGCACAATTCTATTAATTAGAGCCCTCATATAAGTGATTCATGGTCGCGACGAAACTTACAGCGATGTCTTCGACGGGACTTGGCGACTCGGGGGCATTGTCGGAGGCTGAGGCACAGCTGCTCCATCCAGCAGGATAGGAGCCCTGATGTCCATGAGGATGGATAGGTGGCCGAGACGCATCGTAGCCTCTAGACGCCAAAAATTCTTGGGCCGCCAACTTGCCAGCCTCCTGGGCTACCCTTATCATCTCTTGCATTAGAGATGTTTGCCTTCCTCTCCTCCTCTGGCGGGTAGCCTCGTGGTCCTGGGGAAACACTGCGTCCCAGATAGCCCTGCTCCCGATCCCTCGGACACGCCCTGTCTTTTCCCTCGTCCCTAGAGCCTTCGAGAGATGGTCTTCCCACCTCTGGCTCTGGACGGATTCCTGGGAGCTGGCAGGCTGCTGGGACAGCTGCCTCTGCAACGCAAATGGCACAACGTACGGACCATTAGCGAACTGGAAACACAACAGTATATTCGAAGAAGACATCGGATTTAGATTTTACCAATCTTTCGGAGACCGCCTGAAGCTCAGGGTCCGTGATGATAGGAGTCCCAGTGGTTGGGTCCGAAACTGTGTGCGCCCTCATCCAGATCTGGGCACGTTCCTGCTCGATATCAGCGAAGGGAACCGGTTTCCCAGCCGTTATCAGCGCGGCGTCCTCTTTCTCCCAGATCGGTCTCTTCCCAGGAACACCTCGGCTGCCAAGGTGGTGGGGGAATTTGTTCTTCGCGCGCAGCTCCTTCGCCCGGCGACTCTTCTCCTTGAATTCGTCACTCTTCTTGTCCGCAACGAACTCCTGGCATGTGATCCTGACATGCTCGCAGACGATGCACCCGCATGTGTTGCTGAACGACTTCGCAGCCTTCTCTGGACTTGCAGGAACACCTGTTACGCCGACCCGAGTGACGACGAATGTCTCGTTCATCAGCTGGTTCCCTCCTCTAGGGTTGTACCGTCTCTTCGGCTTCTCTGCTGCTAACGACGGCTCCGGCGCCTCCTGTTCCTCTGACCCTGACTCGCTTGATCGAGAAGCGTCTGACGAGCCAGACGCACTCTCTTCATCTCGCGCCATGGCTATTTCAGGTGCCGAAGGTACATTTCCCGCCTCGACGGCAGGTTCACTGGCCGGCTCAGGGGCTGTTTGATCGGTTAGGAGCGGGGCATCAATAGGGGCCGCCACGTCTAGGGGCGCCGCGCTGTCATCATCTACGCGGGCTACTTCCTGGGTTGGCGACGAGTCCATTTTCCGATATATTAAGAAACTGAAACAAGGGCCCACCTATCAGCAAAGAACAGTTCGAAGCAACACTTTTAGTTTTCCAAACAACCCATAATAGAGAAGATAGACTTGAAGATAGACAAAAATGCTGAAAAGAACATTGCTCCATACGCACATCCTGACGAATGCAGAAGGCACAGATCACGCCACTGAAAGACGACTAAACCACTTGAACACTTGAATTCATTAAATGCAAAATTTGCAATTTGAGGGCTTTGGGAGTTTGGAGGGGCCACAACAGCATAGAGGGTTCCGATGAAGTTCTGTACTTAGTAGTACATAGAGAAAAGGCATACTACCATCAGGTCCATATTAATCAATGAAGCACAAACATGTACATAGAAAAGCCCGGCAACGGTTATTAAGCTAGATCAATGCTATATACTTATGAAAAGCTATATAGTGTGCACATTTTTGTTTTATTGATGTCAATATAAATGCACAAGCATCTCTTTAAACAGTATAAATAGCACAACTATCACAACGTATTGATGGCAAGAAATTGTAAGATCATGGTGAAGCAACTCCAATATTGGCAAGCCCTTCTCTTTAGCTCTTTGCTGATGGTTCCCAAAGTGATGAACATCACGTCTTCTTTTTGTTACTTCTTTACAAACTCTAGCCAAGAAACTTCACAATACATTGAGGAGCTAGCAATTCTGCAATTATGCCTCTAGCTATAAACATTGAGGAGCTAGCAATTCTGCAATTATGCCTCTAGCTTATATATCAAAATGACATAACAGGTACTGCTTGGAATCGCAGAAATACTCCCTGTCAACATATAAAAACTCCATGAACGCTAAACTGAAAACATTCACTAGTTATCATTACATCACTCTTCGAAATCATCTACCAAAAAATCCATACATCACTCCACATAGCTTCGAAACATTCACTCCACGAAGCTTTCGGATACATTCACATTTCTCCCCTCCTGTTAACTCTTGACTGAATGTTAGTAATATACACATATTCACATTATTTATCTTTACCCCTCTAAAGAAACACAGAACAACATCTCAATTTAATAAAGTAAATAGTCTTGTAAGTATTTAACATTGTTTTCTTTAATTTATAGCAACACTCCTTACTAGTATTGATAAAGAAATCAGTCAGTGATGAAATTTGTTGAACTTCAAAAAATTGAAATAAAAAAATTGAGATAGAAGTGTAGGAGGAGGGGCTCACCGGAGGGAGGCGGTTGGGGGGATGGAGGAGGGGGCTGGCGGCGGAGAAGCTTGCACGGTGGAGGAGGGGACCCGGCTACGGAGGAGCTTGCGGTGGTGGAGGAGGAGCCCGGCGGCGGAGGAGCTTGCGGTGGTGGAGGAGTAACCCAGCGGCGGAGGAGGTTGCGCGGTGGAGGAGCTCACCGGCGGCGGTGGAAGAGGGGGCCGGTGCGGACGGGGGCACGGAACGATGGCGGCGGTGGCGCGGACGGGTGCTCGGACGGCGGCGCGGCAGCCTGGCGGCGGGGTAGGGACGGGGGCTCGCGGCTGGTTCGAATAGAACATGCGGGCGAATGGATGAAAATTTTGCTAACTCCAAGCTTATGTAGTATGACATCACCGCTGACGGGCAAAACACAACCGCCCGTGAGTGAAAGTATCCCCCATTTCCACTGACGGGCACATATGAGACCGCCCGTCAGTGAAAACAAACTTCCACTGACGGGTCTTCCTCTAGCGCCCGTGAGAGATGATGAGTTCAGGGGGAAAACCATGTATCTTCACTGACATGTGTTTTTGACCCGCCCGTGAGTGATAGTTGTCCTAGGGTTTCTTGCTAAATCTCTTCCGGACGTTTGTTCCGGAAGTTTCGGATGGTTGTTCCATATGTTCCGGATGGTTTTTTCCGTATGTTCCGGATGGTATTCATATTAAAATTATATTTATTTACTGGTACCTACGTTTTACGAATAATGTGAATCAAATAAGAGACCCTGAGTTGAGTTGAGGCATTGTCGAATATCCAAGGTTCCATTTACATTTAGTATAAAACCAAAAAACAATACATGTCTATTTCACGAAGTTCCGAACATATTGAGATTCCTTAAATCTGAATTACTCTGAACATACACAAAACTCTGAACATGCAACATGTGCCTAGCTATTTTACAAAATTCCGAACATATATAATGTGTTAACCATTCAATTCACTAAAATGATATTATTACATATTGTGGTTCGTTCTGAATTGATCGGAAACCTAGATTTCATCGTCTTCGACACGCTTCTCAATAGTACTTCTGATCTTCTTGGTGGTATACGTCAGGCCTTCGTCGTGGCTGCGTCTTATGTACGGGCACGCATCCTGAGAACTTTTGTGCCTCTTGCTCGTTCGATCATCAACATCTTCTTCTTCTATGTCCGGATCGTCGAACTGGTCGTAGTCCTCTTCGTCAACTACACCATCGACTCCGACCATACTCCTTTTCCCTTTCCTCACGACAACGCGCTTCTTATTCTTTGGATCTGTTATGTAGAACACTTGGGCGAGCTGTTTGGCTAATACCCATGGCTCATCCTTGGGACTGATTGATTTGACTTGTCGTGACTCCATAGGGATCGGTGGAGGTATCACCATGGTACTGGTGTTCATATCTTCGATTCTGACGTCTTTCGCCCATCTGACACGAAACATGGGGATCTTGGTCACGGTGTAGTCAAGTTCTCAGATCTCTTCGATCACGCTGTAGTACCTACACATCCTACCATGATGACCAGTTCTAGGCTCCTGCGTTACACCGCAGTTCTGGTATGTACTGCGCCGGTCTTGAGCCTCGGTATAGAATGCGTATCCGTTGATATCATACGATTGCCACGTGACGACTTTGCTATTGGGTTCTTGTGACAACATTCGGACGGTTTCTTCTTCTCTATTTGTCGGCTCCCTTTCGTACCAGTAGTCCTTTAGCCACCGGGAGAACTTTGCGTTATGTTCTTTCGTGAGCGCAACTGTGCCCTTTTTCGGATTTGCTTTGTGCAACTGTTTCATGTGGATCTGAATATAAGGCCGTACCACAGCCAAGTGTTGTGGCACCACGAAATGTGCTCTATTGTAGTCATCTGATCTTTCCGATCGATACACATGTAAATTTTTATGCCCGATCGCACCTTTACCGTCGAGCCTGCCTGTGTGCCGCGAAACTGGAACACCTATAGGTTTCTGATCACGCATGTAATCCGTGCAGAACTTGACGCCTTCTTCGGTAACATAGCCTTGGATGATGCTACCTTCCGGATGCGCTCTGTTACGAACGTAGCGCTTGATAACCCCGTTGTACCTTTCAAACGGGTACATGTTGTGCAAAAACATGGGACCGAGGTCCAGTATCTCCGGGACGATATGGATCATGAGATGTACCATGACATCGAAGAATGCTGGAGGGAAATACATCTCAAGTTCGCATAGTATGACAGTGATCTCGGCCTTCAGTTTCAGGCAGCGTTGCACCGTGACTGACTTCTGACAGATAGTGTTGAAGAAGTTACAAAGATCCGTGATCGTCTTGCGGACACCTGGCTCCATGATACCTCTAATTGCGACAGGCAGTATCTGTGTGATCATCACGTGGCAGTCATGAGACTTCATGCCAATCAGTCGGTGAGTCTTCATGTCAACAAGTTTTCGGATGTTCGCAGAGTAACCTGAAGAAACTTTGACACCATAGAGGCATTCACAAAACCTATGGAGCTCGTCCCTACTAAGAGTGTAGCAGGCAGCAGGACAGCTGGTCTTGACTCTGATACCATTCTTCCCCGTTTTGGTCGTTTCTCTAGTTGCCCACAGCTCAGGTCTTATATTCATATGTTGCATGTCTGCTCGTGCCTTCGGCCTATTCTTTGTCTTGTCCGGAATATTGAGCAAGAGACCTAGCAAGCTATCGCAGACATTTTTCTCAACATGCATTACATCAATGCTGTGACGTGTGTCTAGGTGAGGCCAGTAAGGCAGTTCCCAGAAAACAGATTCCCTTTTCCAGACGCCCTTTACCGGCGGTTGTTTCTTTCCTTTTCCTGGCTCAACTTCATCCATTTCATTCAAGAGATCATAGATTTCTTGTCCGGTCTTCTCGCGAGGCTTTGGACGAATTTCTTTTGTTCCGTCGAACCTTTCCGTGTCCTCTCTCCATGGGTCGTTCATGGTCAGCCACCTTCGGTGTCCCATGAACACGATTTTTCTAGAGCCCTCTAAGAAAACACTCGTCGTTTCTTCCATGCACCTAACACATGCTTCGTATCCTTTGGTGCACTGACACGCGTTGTTCCCGTACGCGGGATAATCTTGCACCGTTGTGAACAACAGGCCTTTCAAAGTGAAGAACTCTTCTCTGTCCGCGTCCCAGACCTGAGCCCCTTCTTCCCACAGCATAGCTAGTTCGTCCTTCAGTAGCTGTAGATACACGTTAAGATCCATTCCAAGTTGTTTTGGCCTTTGAATGAGAATAGACAGGTGCATGTACTTCCGCTTCATGCACAACCATGGAGGGAGGTTATAGATCCAAAGAACAACGGGCCATGTGCTGTGTCTGCTGCTCATGTTGCCGAATGGATTTATTCCGTCCGTACTCATACCGAACCTGATATTTCTCGGATCACTACCGAAATCTGGGTATTCGGCGTCGATTGCCCTCCACTGACAAGCATCGGCTGGGTGTCTCAACACCCCGTCCTTTCTTCTCCCCTCTTCGTGTCAACGCATCAGCTTTGCCTCCTTCTTGTTACCGAACAAATGCTTTAGACGGGGGAGGACTGGAAGGTACCATACAACCTTTGCAGGGGCACCACTCGTCACTTCTTCCTCGTCATCGTCTTGGTTTCTGCCGTGCTTATATCGAGATGTGTTGCACACCGGACATTTGTGCAGCTCTCTATACTCCCTGCGGTAAATAATGCAATCGTTTCGACAAGCATGGAGTCTCTCTACATCCAATCCAAGTGTGCAGACCACCTTCTTGGCTTCCTCGGTGCTCGTAGGCAACACGTTCTCCTTTGGAAAAACCGTCGCGAGGTAAGCCAGCGTCTCATCGAAGCTTGCGTCCGGACAGTTGTGGGCTGCCTTGATCCTTAGAAGTTCTAGCGTGACTGATAGACGCGTGTGCTCAGGATCGCAGGTGGGATACAGCGGTTTTGTCGAGTCTTCCATCAGTTTCACAAACTTTGTGACCTCTCTTTCATCCTCGGGGTCTTCGACCACCTGGTCCGCCATGTGACTGTCCCTCAACATTTCAGCCAAATTGTTCCCCGCCTCCCCCGTCAAGTCATCCCTACATTCCGAAATATGGTCTTCATCTTCTTCTGCGTCTCCATGTATGGCCTCTTCTTCTAAACATTCACGAGTAGCTAAAATTTCTGTCTCCTCCTCACCGTGACTTGTCCAATGTGTATAACCTTCCATGAAACCTTTAGTCAACAAGTGTAGCTGCAACATGCCTCTCTCCCTGAACATTATCGTGTTCTTGCATACAGAACACGGACAACACATCTTGTTCACACCCTTTTTCTCCCTATCTTCCTCGGCCACATCTAGAAACCCATTCAGAGTATTGATGAAACTCTGTGTTGCCCTTTCGCCGTATATCCAACTTCGATCCATCGATCCCTACAACAACAAACTGATTGATTATAGTCCAAATTAACAGAACAAACACAAAATTTATTCTTTTCTTTCATGTACTACATCGTACCAAAGAGAGCTCGCTAGCTAGGTCCGTCAAGGAGCGAACTCGAGAGAGAGGAGGGGAGGGGAGAGGAGGGGAGGAGAGAAAATGGGTGGAGAGGAGTAGGGGGTTAAAAGAAATCTAGATATAGATTGAGGAGGGAGGGAGAGGGGAGGGGGAGAGAGAGGGAAAAAGTGTTGCAAATTAAGGAGGAGGGACAAGATTGATCTAGATCTAGATCTAGATCTAGAGGAGGAGGTAGAGAGGAGGAGGGAGAGAGGAGGGGGAGGAGGTTAAAGGGGGAGAAGATGGATGAGGCTAAGGGAAAAATTGGCAAAAAAAGGGGAGGAAGGAGGCAGAAAATGGCCGGAACTTGCAGCTGGCCGTTTGAGGCGCGCGAGCTCAACAGCCAGCTGCAGGCGCCGCCAAGCACAATTTATAGTCGCAGACACTTTCACTGACGGGCACTAAATAATACACCCGTCAGTGATAAGCATGTCACGGAGGCATTCCTGGGAGCACACTTTCACTGACGGGCACTACGGCACCCGTCAGTGAAAAGCCAACAATCACTGACGGGCACGTTTAACTTGCCCGTCAGTGTAGGTATGTGTCAGTGGAGAAGCCAGGGTGGACCTCCGTTCCGACTTCTACTGACGGGCACTAGGTTACCCGTCAGCGGAATGGCAACCATCACTGACGGGCGCATTATAATTTGCCCGTCAGTGAAGCTTCGTGTCAGTGGAGAGACCAGGTTGGCATTCCGTTCCCACTTCTACTGACGGGTCTTTTTTGGGCCCGTCAGTAGAAGTTGGACGTCTCTTCCAGTGCGTGACCATCGCTGACTGGCCCGTGTTCGCCCGTCAGTGATTCATCTAATCAGCGACGGGCCTTGGACTGCCCGTCAGTGATTGTGTTGTAGCAGAGATCTTTTCTGAGGTAGTGAGAGGTTAAACTTGGCGAGTTCAATCGCCCACTCGACCATGCGGCCAGTGGCTTCTCGATTATGCAGGATGCGCTCGAGGGGGTAGGCAGTAACCACCAAGACCTCGTGCACTTGGAAGTAGTGGCGTAGCTTTCTCGACGCAACAAGAATTGCGTAAAGCATCTTTTGGGCTTGCGGGTAGCGCGTCTTGGCGTCGTGTAATACTTCACTGACGAAGTACACGAGACGCTGCTGGACGTGGCCCTTGCTTGGGACCTCCCCGAGTACGGGACCTGGGGGGTCAAGATTGTTCCCGAGCACTCCTGGCTGCTCGGGTTCGCCCGGGAGCTTGGACCCGGACTCGTCCCCGAGCACTCCTGACTGCTCGGGGCTGCCCGGGAACTTGGGCCCGAGCTTTGCCTTGGACATGTCGTTTGTCGGGAGCTTGGCCCCGAGCACACCTGACTGCTCGAGGTCACTCAGGAGCTCAGACCCGAGCACTCCTGACTGTTGGGGGTCGCCTGGGAGCTGGGACCGGGCTTTTCCTTGGATTTGTTGCTTATCAGGAGCTCGAACCCGAAAGCTTCCGTCCTCGTGGGAGTCATCAGGAGCTCGGACCCGACCTCTCGCTCGACCACGAGGACCGTGCTCACCACTCGGGGAGTAGCTGAGATGTAGAGCAGCAAGGGCTCGTCGGGTCTCGGCACCACCAAGACTGGAGGCGAGGTGAGATACCTCTTGAGGTCTTGAATGGCTTGCTCGGCCTCCGGGGTCCACTCGAAGCGGCCCGACTTCTTGAGGAACTTGAACAACGGGAGGCCTCGCTCCCGAGCTTGGAGATGAACTATCCCAAGGCAGCCATGCAGCCTGTTAGGCAATGCACGTCCTTTAGACGAGACGGTGGGCGCATCTCGTCGATGGCCCAGGTCTTATCGGGGTTGGCCTCTATGCCTCGGTTCAAGATCAAGAAACCGAGGAGCTTGCCTGAGGGAACCCCGAAGACGCACTTCTCGGGGTTTAGCTTCATGCGAGTGGTGCGGAGACTGCTGAAAGTCTCCGCAAGATCTTCGAGAAGCGTTGCTTGATCCATTGTCTTGACAATGAGATCGTCGGTGTAGGCTTCAATGTTGCGACCTATCTGAGATTGCAGAGTAATGCGCATGGCACATTGGTATGTAGGCCCAGCATTTTTCAACCCAAAAGGCATGCGAACATAGCAATAAGTCCCCACAGGGGTTGTAAATTAAGTTTTTCCACATCCTTTACCGACATACTAATCTGGTGATAGCCAGAATATGCATCTAGAAAGCATAAAAGGTCGCATCCCGCAGTGGAATCGACTATCTGATCGGTGCGAGGTAAAGGAAAAGGATATTTTGGACATGCTTTGTTGAGGTCGGTGTAATCCACGCACATCCTCAGCTTGCCGTTGGCCTTTGGCACGACGATGGGGTTGGCGAGCCAATCTAGGTGGAGGACTTCACGGATGAAGCCGGCGGCAAGGAGCTTGCTGACTTCCGCCCGGATGAACTCGTGGCGTTCTAGTGCTTGACGGCGCACCTTCTGCCGAACGGGTCGTGCGTCGGGGCGCACAGTGAGGCGTCGCTCGATCACCTCCCTAGGGACCCCGGGCATATCCGACGGTTGCCAAGCAAACACGTCGGCATTCGCCCGGAGGAAGGCGATGAGCGCGCTTTCCTTTTGGCAGCCAAGCGGCCGCCGATTTTGACGGTCCTGGATGCGTCTTCACCCAGGTCCACCTCCTTGGTCGGGGGCGGACCCGAGGACTCTTGGCGCTCACCGATGTCTTCGGCCGTGGCAAAGGCAGCCGAAAACAGCTGCTCGGCACAGAGGACAGAGCCCTGGAGGTCGGCCGGCACCGTGATCGTGCCGTTGGGCCCGGGCATCTTGATGGTGAGGTAGGCGTAGTGGGACGCTACCATGAACTTGGCGAGGGCCGGGCGGCCGAGGATGCCATTGTACGGGTGGTCAAATTCAGTGACGTCAAAGACGACGCTCTCCGTCCGGAAGTTGTCCTTAGTCCCGAACGTGACCTGGGGTGACACCGAGGAAAGGCATCGTGGGCCTCGGCTGCCCGGGTGGCACCTGCATTTGGCTAAACACCTTGGGGGACAAGAGGTTAAGTCCTGCGCCCCCATCAATTAGCATGCGGGTTACCTTGATGTTGCACACTGTCGAGGAGACCACCAAAGGTAGGCGGCCTACACCCGACGTGTTCTTGGGGTGGTCGGAGCGGTCGAAGGTGATCAGGGTACCCGATCACTTAAGTGGTCGAGTCGAGCCAGTGCTCGGGGTCGAGCAAACTTCACACGCCATCACCTTAAACTGGCAGCGCGAAGTGGGCGTGGAGGCGCCCCCGTTGATGCACGCCATGGCTTCACGTTCCTAGAACCCAAGATCACCTTCCTCGCCGCCGCGCTTGTCGTCGCCGCTTTCACGACGCTCCTCGCGCTCCTTCTTGTTTCTCTCGACGAGGAACTTCACCGTTCGGCACTCAGCAAGGCTGTGCCGGTTGGTCTCGTATATCTCACACCACCTGCCAGAGCCCTGCTCGGGGGCCCTGGGTGGCTTCTTGCCGCTGCCGCCTGGGCCGGCGCGTGGCAGCTTCTGCGCTTTGACTTCCGCTGTCGCGATGGGCTCGGACTTGCGCTTCTTGCTTTTGTTCTCCCGCCACCCGAAGGGACGGGAGGACTCCCCACCGTCGGCTGATGGCTGGTTGGGTCACGGACTGTGCCACGTGCAAGCCTCAGCCGCCTTGGCGCACTTGTCCACGACTGCGAACAACTCTGCCGTGGATTGGACGTCGCGCGTGCCCAGCTTCTCAAGCATCTTCTCGTCACGGACACCTTGCCTGAAGGTGACGATAACTGCTTGAGGGGATATCTTGGGGATTGTGTTGTGAACCTAACTGAAGCGCTGGATGAAGTGCCACAACGTCTCTCCTTTACACTATTTGACAGCGTGGAGATCGCTCTCTATGCCAGGGCGCTCGAAAGTGCCCTGGAAGTTGGCCATGAACTGATGGCAAAGGTCCTCCCACGAGCGGACCGAGCTCAGAGGGATGTTCATGAGCCATGAACGGGCAGAGCCCTTCAAGGCCATGGGGAACCAGTTGGCCATCACCTTTTCGGCTCCTCCGGTCGCTTGTACAGCGTGGTGTAGATCTGGAGGAACTCCTCCGGGTGGAAGGAGCCATCGTATTTCTGCAGCAGCTCGGGCCGGAACTTTCCGGGCCAGCTGACACGGAGAAGGCCGGGAGTAAAAGCCTGACGGCTGGCTCCGTAAAGCGGGGTGTCGACCCTCCCGACCGGCGGCATGCGGACGTGCTCCGAAGAGCATGTACGACTGGCAGCGGGCCCGGAGGATGATTGGCCCTCGACAGCCCCTGCCTCGCGCCACTTCTCCTGATGGTGCACGATGGTGACGCGCGCATCTTCATCTTCCCTCAGTTGGTTGAGGTGCTGGTGAAGATCCGGGCCGTCTCCTGCAACAGGAGAGGTGACCGAACGGTGGGACCTGCTGCGGGGCTCTCGCGCCTTACCACGTGAACGACGTGGAGGTAGCGGCGGAGGGGCCACTGAGGGGCCAGAACGGGCGTCGCCAGGCCTCGAGGAGGTCTGAGAACTCCTGACCGCCGCCTGGCAGCGAGCGGTGTCGACCAAGTTGGCTACCTCCTGGAGCCAAGGGCCCATAGGAGATATGCCTTCCACCTGGATGGGAGGATGCTAGAGAAGAAGCTGCGCTGCATGCAGCGTGCCTACCTCTCCTGGCTCATCGAAGTCCAGCCAGCGCCGGACCGGCTGGGGAAGCTCGGCAAGGGTTGGATCGGCATGCGCCTCACCCTCGATTTTGGATCCAATTCGGGATTTTTCTTGGGAAGTTTCGGGAAGAAATTGGAATGCTGGTTCGGTGGACTGGTGGTGACACGGGCGGGCCCTCTACTTTATTTGCCGAATCCAATCGATCATGGGCGCAATAGGAGAAGGGACAAATGCCACAGAAGGAAGAGAGCGCTAACTCCGCGCTAGGTGTTGGGGTTGCGATGGGGCAGCGTCCGCTGTTTGGGATGTGAATGTCGGCCTGCCATGACCGTCGTAGGTTCGGAAACTTGGCCTCCCCTACCTGGCGCACCAGATGTCGACGTACAAACACCGGCGTCGGTGGTCCAGATGGACCCCCTTTGGGATTCGACCGGGGAGGTGCAAGAACAGAAAATACGACAGTCTTGAGTGGCGGGGATGCTAGAATGGAGACTGTGATTTACCCAGGTTCGGGCCACCTTCTTAGTGTAAAACCCTACGTCCTACTCTTTGTGTATTTGAGAATATGTGGAGGGATTACAATGAACTAGCAGCACAAGTGCTCCTGTTCTTCTTCTTCTAGGGTTTGGATGTCTAGGGTTGTGTTGTCTAATGGAGGAGCCTCTCCTTTGCATGGCCTCGGTTCTCCCCTTATATATCCGGGGGTCACCACAATGACCGAAAGGTAAATACATTATAATAATACTTGTTGTTGACGGATAGGGCGTGGGCAAACCACGCCGGTGGTTGAAAATTGCTGTAGCAGAATAGCGCCTATCACACCGCGGTTGGAATTTGGGTCGACATGACGTGGTGGTGTCAGAGGACGAAGACTTCCTGGGACGCCATCTGACATGAAGCATGCCGCAACTACCGGGGTCCCACAGGCCAGGGACCGGGGGCATGTTTCTGGGCGCGCGGCGGAGCGCCTCAAAGTCAAAAAGGCATCTGACCGCCCCATCCCCTGCCAAGAATGATAGCCGATGTAGCTTATCTCTTGGGAGGATGGGAACCTGTCAGGATTCGCCATCATGTCCACCGGACTTGGAGTAGATAGGCCCGTCAGATAGGCATTAAGTGCGCCTGTCAGGCCACGTGGACTGAGGAAGGGCCCACATGGGGTGCTCGGGGCTCCCGAAATCGGGGGCCCTCAAGCACGCCCCCCAGGACACTCCACCGGGCGGGGCACTCGGCGCCCCGAGCGGGGGCCAAGTCGCCTCGGGTGCTCGGGGTGAGCCCCCGAGCACTTCTTCTTGGTTCGTCCCGAGCAGGGGCCAAGTTGCCTTGGGTGCTCGGGAAGCACCCTTAAGGGGCGACTCGGGGCACCCCTCGATTAGGCGAGTGGGAACAGTGCTCGGGGTGGGCCCCCAAGCACCTCTACTTAACTCCTTCATCCTTGGCGACGCGGTGTCAAGTTGGGCCTCTGCCAGCGGTTTAGGGGACCCTGGTCCCTGTATCGCCGACAACATGTATTGATCAACTCTTAACTCCAGATCCTTGACACATTTCACTAGGTGTGTTGGAAGAGGGTGATCGAACACGACCGTTATAATGCTTTGAACCTTAGGTATGAGCCACCCTTATGGGCTATTCGATGTATATCAGTCCGGCCGTAACCCCGACATGGTCTCATAAGTTGTGAATCGAGATACATCCCTAATCTCTCAGACTCTGTGTCCATCCCACCCTTGTATTGAGGCACCACATCATTTTTCACTCACATGGCAAATGGAAATGGCAAACTAATCCAGCTCATACACTAAGCTTGGACGAATTATTTAGTCATGGGTGGCCCATTATTCCACCAATGTAGAAGTACGCAAATTTCGGGTTAATGTACATCAGAAACCGGCCTTGCGGGAAAACGAGACAACCCACCATGCTCCCAGCCATGGCCTCTCATCTAAGCCAAATGATTATTAATCAGGTTCATTAATTACTTCCTAGTAATCACCCACCGACCCTTACACTTAACCCACCCATTCTGTGTCGGCTTATCTGCCATCCAAGCATGTCTAAGCATGAGAGAACAACATAAGCAGTATAGAGGTCTTGACTATACTAGTCTAAATATGTTGGGGGTGGTGGTGTTGGTTAGGGTGACAAAGTAGATCCATGCAAAGGATAGGGGTCAACTACTTATCGATAACATATGAGTAGAATGCATGTGATAATAGTGGAAAAAAGCAATTAATACTTTGTAAATAGTAGGTGATTGCAACATGATCAAGGGGCTACTTGCCTTGTGGCTCTGGCATAGGGTATTGTTTGTACTCGTAAGTTATTCACATCGAGATCTTTCGGCACTATTGATAAGAAGAATGAAAACACTGGAAAAAGGGTACAACGACAAAATATTAAAATGATGAACACCGACATCATATGAAATGTATGTAATAGCATACAATATTCAAAATAAAGACTAGTGCAAGTGGAATCAATTTAATTGGAGTCTAGACGTGCAAGATATGGTGATCCGAAGGTTTTCTGCCTAATCGTGAAACCCTAATTTGTGTTTTCAGCCATTTTATATTTTTTCTACTATGAAATCATTCATGATAATGGCATAGACAGATAGCATTTATTTTTCTGAACATTTTGATATATCATTTGTATTTTTCTGATAAAAATTAGATTTACTATGATTTTTTAAGCCTTAACCGTCGCTTACTGGAAGCAAAAAAATAAAAGAAAGAATGGCAACCTCACATGTTAGTAGCCCGCAAGGCCGACACCAAGCATAGGACAAACAAGAAGACATAGGGGTGCGTGTGATAGAATTGTCACCCGATGACTAACTTGTTGCAGCTGCTCCTGAAGCTCGACACCCCTGCAGAAAGAGAACGCGTCGACGCATAAGCCATCAAGGGCACCCTTGAAGCATGAGCGTAAAGCGAGGAGCAAGAGCCCAACAAGGGCAATGATGTTGGCATGGAGCGGCTACTATGGCTCAACCCGGTGGTGATGCACCGTCCTTGTGGTAGCTATCGTGTTAACAGCAACAACTGATGACGGTGGCGGCGCCCCTACTTCTAAAGTCCCAAGCGGCGACAATGGCAAAAGGGGAATGGATGAGGTGAGAGCAGCCTATCTTCAATACCTAGCATGTGTAGTGGGGGAATTTATGCTATGTTCAAGGAAACCTTAATTATGATCATATCTAGTATGTATGTTTGCCTAGTACTAACAGATGGACACTACAAATACTATCTTTGCTTCAATAGATTCTATGGCAACACTAATGGTGGATCTCTATCTCAAGAATGACGTTCCCACCATATTTTGATGCTCTCTTTACATGTTAATCCCTATTTTTAGAGTTTTATTATTTTTGAATTTTTATTACTTAGTGATCCATACTCCAAAACTATAAATACTACTTGCTATCTTTTATCTATCGCGCTAACGGCGGCGATGGTGCTCTTGTCCCTTCAGCTCAGGCGGTGGTGGCCGTAGCCTTGATAATGGTGATGGTGTCCTTGCTTCTGAAGTCCCGAGCAGTGACAACGTGAAAGGATCACAGGAGCCGACTAGAGGGGGGGTGAATAGGAGGCTAGCCAAATTCAAAGAACAACTTTGTTTTATCAAGCATTAGCCTTAACAGGTAAAGAGGTTTAGCTAGATGTGAAACAGATAGACTACTCAGGCAGCAAATGACATGAAGATTAACACATAGCTATCACACAGGTAGCTAACACAGATCAGAGATGAGCTATAGAGCAACTGTGACCCAGCTAGATAACACAGGTGAAAAGATGTATCACA
The DNA here is from genome assembly GCA_019208055.1 of Stipa capillata. Taxonomy (NCBI): domain Eukaryota; kingdom Viridiplantae; phylum Streptophyta; class Magnoliopsida; order Poales; family Poaceae; genus Stipa; species Stipa capillata. The sequence goes on along the minus strand of JAGXJF010005073.1, from coordinate 94,467 downwards.
GCACTAACAAACAACACAATCAAGCAAGCAGGTAATCAAACAGTAAGTGCTGAAAGTAAACACACAGAGAGAGACACAGATGATTTTTCACCGAAGTTCCCACTCCTTGCAGAGTGGTATGTCTCCGTTGAAGAAACTACTCCGAAGAGATAGCCGGCACTTGTGGTGCATTTTTCTCCGTGTACCTGAAACTTCAGACACGCTCCTTTGCTTGTGGAAGTCCTTTTGCTTGGCAGCGGGTAGACTTCAGATCACCCTCACAAACGTCTGGGCCAACCCACACAAGTTTGGGTGATCACCAGCGACTCCTACACCTGTCTAGGAGTAGAAACTCCAAGAGTAACAAAATCTGCAGCAACAACACTTGGAGGAACCAATGCTCTTTGCTCAAAGCTCTAAGTCTCTTGAACTAACACATGAGAAAAGTTTGGTTTCTGTTCAGAAGATGAGAGCCTTGAAACAGTTGAAATTGGCTGGCAAAGGTTGAGGTCCAAGACTTCCCCTGGTCCCCTATATATAGGGTCCGCATGCACCTGACCGTTACACTCATGCCACATAGGATTAAGTGAGTCACCTGTGACAGGCACCGGTGGCACAGCTAACCACAACGCACAACGGTAACAAGGCTTTAGGAAGACCAATACCTGTGTCACCGGTGGCTGACACAGGTGAAACCCTAACTGACGTAGACTCCCTAGTCAGCCCAGTCTTGGCACATTACATGCCCTCAGCGTACACAACAAAATCTGATGCATAACAGGAGAGAACGTCCAATAGTTTTCTAACGCAGCAGACAAACCATTGCAGTGCAGTTCTCTTAGCATTTTGAAGCTCTCCCCTGGCACAGAGGTGTACCTGAGTCATAAAGCGGTTGTTCACCTGTGACACAGCTGTGCCACATAGGTAACTATGGCTCTAGGGTTTAGGAAACTAGCACAGCAGTGTACTAGCACAACCCAGTTTCACACTTGTGTAAAACTGTTGTTACAGGGCCACTGATCTCAAGGCATCAGTGCCACTGTCCAACACTCTGAGCATTGAGCATAAAAACTTCCAAAAGCAATTGCAACTTCATCCCTCTTGGTAGTACATGTGTTTTTAAGGACTCAAGAAAACTAGTAAATCTAGGCTTCAGTTTCCACCAACTGTAGTCAAGACTCTTGATGCATCAAGCATCCATCACCTTGCTTGCAACTCCTAGCACAACACCGGCATCTTCACAGCTGTTGCAGAGCTGCCTAGCACAGCTATCTCCTTGTCTTGGGAAAACACCTTTGTACTTTTAGTGGTCATCCTTTCATAGATGAAACCTCTTCCTGGAACCTAATCTTTCTGCTTACACTCAATGTAAATATTAGATCCCAGTTTGGGTTGCCATTAACCATCAAAATCATTTAGGGGCCTAGATGCTCTTTCACAACGGCAATAAACCGGAGGCTGCGTCCCTGTTCTAGATAGCCCAAAAGGTGGCGCCGGTGTCTACAGGCAATGCACGCGCGATGAGGCGGCGACACACAATGACGCGGCAATGGCAACATCGTCTGGAGGCGGTGCCCCCCCCCCAATTCCGTGCATACAGGTTGGCGGAGACAGCAATCGGAGGCTACATGTGGTCACCCACATCCCTACCGGTGCCAGGTGGCAGAGGCACTAGGCGAAGGTGGCGCCATGATCCTTGATGGAGAGATGGTGCAGGAGAAAGAGAGAGGAAGTGAGAGAGATGAGGCAGGGAGGGGGTGAAGAGCATTGCCCCCTTGATGACCTAACCCTAATGCATGGATGGGGCTGTGGCCCATAAGCCGGAGGGAGGAGGCCTGCTCGGGTGAGCAAAAAAAAGAAGAGAAGGGAAAAATATAAGGAAAAAAGGAGGGAGAGGAAAAGACAAAAATAGAAGAAAATTTTGGAGGTGAAATTTTGAGTAAATTCATGATTTTTTGGGTAGATTGGGCATAATATTTCTCCTAAATCTGTGAAATTCCTGCAGGTCTGATGTGGAATCTTCACTGAGTCTATGGAATACCCATGGATTGGACCCCAAATCTTCACTAAGGGTGTGTTTGGTAGCTTGTCCCTCCTGAGAATATCTTACCTCATAGAACTTTGAGGCTGTTTGGTAGCCTGTATTTCAATCTGAGCCATGTTCACCTCATACTAAAAGGCCCTTCTAGCTATGCCCACCATTGAGCTTCTCTCCCGAGCCCTGCATACTATTCTTTAGTTATGTGGCAATTGATTTCATGATATGTTCCATACTATTCTTTACAAGTTGATGCAAGTGATTTTGTGCTTCATAGAAATGTTGATATTGACTTAGTGCAATTTATTTTTGATGTAAAAATATTACTGAAATTTTCAAAAATAGGTTAACATTGTATGGAGGAGGTAACCAAATCTAACTCATATATAGGCTAGCAAACACACTCTCAGCTTAACATGTCTTAATTGATACAAGCAACCAAACAACATCTCAGCTCAGCATGTCTCAATAGTACAGGCTACCAAACACAACATAGTGGTATCCATTCAGCATGTCTAGAATCAGCATGTATCAGGTGGGATAGCCATGCCAGCGAGATTCAGGTTACCAAACACACCCTAATTCTATGAAACTAGCACAGGATGGACGTGAAGTTCCCACCAAGTCTTGAATTTCTCTAAGGATTGGACATGAAACCTCCTGTATTCGGGTTTCGTGACTTTAAGTACGACACGATAACCTAGAGCTCATTGGCCTGATCAACGCACTGGCCCTTCTAGGATCGGTCTGCTGGCCCAAACGGGCATTACCCAACTGCTTGCATCAGCAAAAGGTTACTATTGGGGAAGGGGTCCCCGCGCTCTACGGACATGATGGTTTCTCAAACTTAAGAAAATCATAGAGTCTACTGACCTGCATCAGTGGGAAGCTCGCATCAGCGAAAAGCTAGCATCCACAGGAAACTTGCATCAATGAAAAAATGTATGCCGAGCAGGACCCACAGAAGATTCCTAGAATATTCCTAAGGGAAAAGATCGACATGCCCCAAGGGGCATTAGTGTATTTAGGGGTAGAATAGAATTTGCAAATGCAGGATTGTAACTTACTCTACACCTCCATTTTGCCTATAAATAGAGGAGCACCCCTCCATACGAAGGGCTCCCAATTCTAAAATAGAGGGACTTGCTCCATTTCTCTCCCACTTCGTGGTCTTTAACTGCTCTGAATGTCTTTATGTCGTGGTTGACGTGCGCGAGCACGTGTCTCCGTGACTTAATTTTATATTATTTTCTTATTGTGTTCTTGTCTTTTTAATGGAATAAAGTTTGTATTTTCAAGATTATCAAAAATATGTCTACTGCTTGAAGATATTTACAAAGTCAATAAAAGTGCACTTTTACGCGAAGAAAAACACTGAAACCCTGCATTTCCAAAGAAGGAGTGTCAAGGCGAAGTACTGCCGAAAAGCCAGGGCCAAAGGGGGCCCACAATAGCTAGGTAGCAGGAGGTGGCCGCAGGGCCTGCTGCCCCTCTCTACCGGTGGGATGGGTGGGACCACCATCTTGGATTCCCTTCGCACAAAGCCCTCTTCGTGATGGTGAAAACGGATCTAGAAGTCTCAGGAAGAACAATGAGGGCTTCTCTCAATTTCAGAGGGGGAATCTATCTACTTTGCCAGATTCCACCAAATTTCACCAAACTCCACCACTAATCACCCAAGATTATCAAAGGAGGCCTTTACCACCATGTTCCCATGGTCTCCATCTTCATCATTAGCGTCTCTGACATGGACATCTTCACCATTGTTCATTGAATTGAGTTTCTCTAAGCTCGTTTATTGTATTACCAATATTGTGTCATTTCGTACTTGATGTGTTTAGTGATTTTATTATAATACCTAGCATGTATAGCAGGGAAATTTATGCTGTGGTCGAACAAACCTTAATTATGATCATATCTAGTATGTATGCATGTTAGTTTGCATAATACTCACATATAGACACTACAAACACTATCTTAGATTCTGTGGCAACACTAGCGGAGAAATGATTCAGCTTAAAGACCCACTTCAAACTTAAGGCCTTCACAGTCCCTCCTTTAGTGTCTTTTCTCAGCTTAAAGACACACTTCAAACTGATTGCTTTATGACCAGATGGCAAAGTTGTTAGCTTCCACGTACTGTTGTCGTGGATTGATGCGAGTTCTTCTTCCATGGAGCGCTTCCAGCTTGGCATGATGTATGCTTCTTGATAGCTTGATGACTTCTCCACCCTGAGGAAGCAAATCCTGGAGTACTCCAGCGCAACCGGGGATGTGGTATCGTAGATGTCCTTCAAGTCTTGCACTCGACGCGGTCCTTCTGAGGAGCTTATGTCCGTGGCCACATATTTGGCGGGCATGCGCGGCAAAGCTTCTGAGCCCGGTGCTGCTGGTGGCGAGCCTGATGTTGATGGTTGAGTCTCTGTGTATCATCATCAGTCCAGGATCAAGTTGATGAACACAGTCAAAATAATAACATTGTCCTGTCAAATTTATTCAACATAGTCTTGACGAAATAGATGCCACATGGCTTTAACAAAGTACTCGGTCACATGACTGTTACAGAGAATAAAGCAGCGGAAAAGAAAGCGATAAACTGGTAGGCTCCATCTCAGCCACAGGTAGTCGACGGAGTAACCACGACCTCACTCCTCGGGATCATCGTAGTAGTCGCCATCAACGTCCTCGGTAGCGTAGTCATCTGTCCACCACTATAACCAAAACATGTTGATGAGTACTTCGCGTACTCAGCGTGCCCCCTCGTAGGGAAACACCTAAACCAATGTACATGAGGCTGCAAAGGAAAGCTGTATGGCTATTTTGCATAAAAGCATTTTAGGGTTTAAATACTACGATAATTTCAAAGGCAGCTTTGATGTAAAATCAGGTTTTTATTTCATGGATTTCATATCAATGTGAGGGTCCATGACCAACACATGCGAGTGAGGCATCCGGCCTAAACTCGACCATAGGTTCCAACCACCTAATCACATTCCAGAACTGGGGTAGAGGGAATTAGCAAGGGGGAGAAGGACAGGTCTTTTTATCAGGAATGAGTTATGTGACATCCGTGACCGTGGATACGGCTAATCGATTAGTTTGACACTCTGCATAGGTTGTACACTTTACCCACACGATACAATCTCGTCTTGTTGCCACTGACCGTCGCCAGCGTAGTACACACCCATCGGTGTACCGACAGGGAGATCGTGACGAGGTCTTTTAGCTAATTTCATCTCGATGTGACATGCCCACTAGGTTTCGACACGGAGGAGCGTTCACCCGCCTACCCTGCGTGGCCCCCACTGGTGTCGAGGTCCTCGTAGCTATGTCCACCCTTCTGCGGTACGGCGATGTCGACACCAAGACTCAACTAACCTACTTGACCAAGCCAGTGCCCATATAGCATGTGGTCGTACTGTTTTTCACACTTCTCAAAATCATGAATTTGACCTTCTTCGATACGGGCGATCGATGGTTTCCTCAAATCATGAAAAACGACCATCCGCTCCTTCAACTCATGATTCAGCTGTCGCCCGTACCTTTTAGATGGTAAATTTCACCTAGAGTAGAATAGGAAGAATAGAGAGGGAGGGACAACAACAATGGGCATCCGGCCCTAGCTCAGCAAGCTCAACAAGTTTCAATAATCATAACAACGATCCGAAGATCGGAGGCAAGACAAAAACAACCTAGGGATAATTAAGCATGGCTAAGCATCATCTCTACTCTATTCTGAAATATTAAATAAACTACTCAGGGTAACAGGTAAAAGGGTGACAAGCAGATAAATGTACATGTGTGCCAACCGACACGCTAACTACGGGAGTAAAACAGCATGCATATTTAAAAACAGTAAAATATAATGACTTTGCAATTAGTAGGCTCAATATGATCAAGAAAGAGGGGGCATGCCTTCGTTGTCAAGTTGGTGTCCTTCGAAGTCGGGTCCGGCGTCGTCGGCGTCACTCCCTAATCGTCGTAACGGAAATAAAATGACAAAATAAATAACCATTCCAATTAAAAATCCGACTGCAAAAGAGAGGTGGTGATCGACGACGGATAGTTTGTCGAAGATCGAACTAGGGTTTTAACCCTAAGATGGTCCTTAATTGGGGTCTCCTAAAGAGGGGTTGTAACCGGTATTAATAGGTAAATAAATAATAATAGGTTAATTAATTAAAACATTTAATACCAGCAACACGGTACATTAGTAATAATATAGATAAAAATAATATTTTACTTATTTCTTACATTAATATAAAAGCATTTATCAGCACTATTTAATTAATAAAATTATTAATCAACTAAATGAAGTTTTAATCATGTTAACATGTCATATAAAAATAAACAATGTCCTACACATGCTATTAATACAGGACATGCCATGGTTGAGCGATAAAAACAAAATTAATAACACGGGTGCATTTTGATATTGTCGGTGTTTGCACATATTCCCATGTTCATGAAAAATATCATAATATTGTGAAACTTAGAGATAGACATTTTTGAATTAATTACCCAGTACCTAATTCAAGTGCTACTAATTATTACAGCAAGATATTAATTCTACGGAAAAATCATAAATAGCAGTCTACTATTTAGTACGCGAACATTATCTAGAATTGGCATACGATTTATTAGAATAATCAAACAGTACCAGAATTTTACCAAAATTTACCACAATTGGCTTAACAGTAAGTACAACTCTAAAATTTTTTATAAAAACAGAAGGTATTTCTATATTTAATAATTAAAACAGAGACGAAAACATTTACCTAAAATCATGCATAGCTCCTAAAATCATGAAAAAATTCAGGTAAGGTCCTACACATGCTAGTAACCTACTGGAAAAGAAATAATTTCGAAATCTACATCCTGTACAAAGTTATCTCAAAATTTGGTCGAATTTCATCCGAATTGGAATGGATTTAAAAACTAAAGGTCAAATTCAAAATCCGAATACACCAGTGGGTCCATTGGGTCCTAATTACCCTATTTCAACCCTAAGATTTTAGTTCTAGCACTAAATTGAATTTTACTGGAGGATTAGATGAGGGGGAGAGACATGCATACTATGTAGATGAGGAGCATTGGATCCATCATGGGTTGATCACGCATGCATGGATAGACTAATTGCTGTTGCATGCATTTATAGGCCGATTAGTGCATGCATGTATTTGCTTGCGATGAATACGCGCTGGGCTCATGGATCAATTAATTGATCTTGCATGCACGCATGAGTCTAGCATGAGCCCAGCACTGACCTGCTAATGCACATGGCTCGGTACAGGGAGGAATTAGAGAGGGTAAGGAGATTAGCAGACGGGACAAAAAGTGCTCACGGCGGGTGATATGCACGAGATCGTCGGCAATGAAGAACGGTCGACGAAGATGCGATCTGCTATTTTCTTGCTTAGACGAGAAGAGCAGTTGTAAGGAAGGTGAGGAATAGATGGGGAAAAAGAAAAGAACAGGTACCGCTGGGTCTATATATAGAGGAGATTAGGGCGTATGTGGTCAGGCTTGTGCACGATCTACACGCCCACCTGCGTGACGTACGCGACGTCAGCGCTGCGTCGTGCGCGACGTGCGCGCGTGCTGCTCGGCAGCACCGGCCGCACATTTGTGTAGCACGGCAGCAGCCAGCCCACAAGTCCCAGCAAGGCCTTTTCTTTTTTTATTTTTTTCAGATTTCAGAAAAGACAGGGAAAAGAAATAAAAGCCAAAGAATTACCAAATCACGTCTATAAATTCGGAGTAAAATCTCATAAATCAAATAAGACATGTAGAATTCAACAAAAATATTTTCACATGCAAAATCTAAATTATTGAACTCCAGAAATTAAATAACTCTCTCTTTAACTCACAATTAATTCAAATACAATTGAATTAAATTAGAAAAAGAACCAAATGAACATACACACTTTAATGATAGTATGAGCGACATCCTCTTACAAGAAAAGTTTTAAAAAGTTCGAAAAATTCTAGAAATTCGAGGATGTTACATCTAGGCACCAAATACCCTATCTCACCTTCTCCGTAGTCATTGTTGACATTGTCGTTGTGATCACCTTGCGCGCCGTTGTCACCATGGTTGGGCACAGTAGGCACACCCTCAATGTGTGCGTCTTGACCTGCGTCATGGTGAGCTGAATACTCAATAGTAAACGTATCACCTACAGGACCATCTATTCCTTGATTGCTACCCCATGTCCAGGCTTTATCTTCTTTGAACACGACATCTTGTGATATGTTAGGCTGTTTTGTGCGTGGATCATACATGCTAAGCCTTCATGCAAAGCGAGAGGCCTGATCGTCAGGTACTCGGAGAACAAGCACGATTTAGTGCTGACTATCTCTTCGGAGTAGTCTCTCCAACGGAGACGTACCTCTCTGAGAAGGGCAGGGAACTTCGGTGAAATACACCTTGCCTCTGAGTACTTACTGCATTACTTATAGTACTTGCTATTCTTGCATGCTTGTGTGATCTTAGACTTATTCTGTTCATCTGTTGTAGATCACCTTTTTACCTGTGCTATCTTAGCTGTGTCACAGTTGCTATTGATCTTATCTCTTACCTGTTCTAGCTACCTGTTACACAGCCAGTTAGGTTGCACATTATTTCTGTCTTTAGCTCACCTGTGTTAGCCACCTGTGTGACAGCTACTTGTTAAATCATACATAATATCTTGTCTGTATTGTTCACCTGTTACACAGTTAGCTCACCCTGCAATTAGCTAAGACTTAATCTGTTCAACAAAGTTAAAAAAAGTAATTTAATTAGCCTCCTATTCACCCCCCTCTAGTCGGCACCTTCGGTCCTTTCACCTTGTATGCCTATTATCAAGATGATCATACAAGATAAATATATAGAGAAATCGAGATACAAAATAAATATGATCCAATACAAAAAATCTATAATCCACTAAGCTAATCCTCCTCCCAAAGCCTATGGGGGACTACTCATGATCTATAGAAATTACCAAGATCAAATAAATGGGAACATTGCAACAAGGAGATAAAAGGGAAAAGTATTTAGATTAAAATACTTAAACCGTTTTACAACCTTGCTTCTTGGCAATACTAATGCAGAGAGTACAAATCTATGGTGGCTAAGGTTTGAGGAATGGTGGTGGCTGCATGAGGTCTCTCATTCCCTTCTCCTTCCTCCTCCTGGTCGGTCATCTTATTATTCTCCTCTTGTCTCCTCTTATATAGATCAAAGGTGTTATTTACGGTTTTCTTGCATAACTATCGTAATTCTCCTCGGGATCCCTTAATGAAAATTGCTTGATTTGACGTGGCCACGCCATACACCAATGGTATGACCATTACCTTGGCATAGCTAGCTGCCGGCAGCTCAGGGTGCGCATAAAAACCAAGAAACCGAAACCAAAATTAAAAAATCGAAATACCTCTTAATTAGGTGAACCAAAATTATTTCAATGACTATTTATGATAAATCAAATTCATTTCATTTTTAAATCAGTTCTAGTACTAAATTATCCTCATAAAACGAATAAAACTAAAGTAATTTGTACAAGGCCCAAAAGCCAGCAAACCTAAGCCCAATAGCAGCCTGTCAACCCATCAATTTCACCCGTAGGTAGCGAAATAGGCACCCATGCACACACCCGACCCCAAGTCTCAACTCCCTGCTACACCAAACCCTAGCTGCCAAGCTCACAATTCCATGGCGACAGTGCTCCTTCTTGGTGGTCAAAGGGTGGCGGCTTCTCCTTCCTTCCTTCCCCCATCCAGCTTCCGGTTATGCTTCCGCTCCGTTGTACCCGCGCTGCCACCCACCTCCGCGTGGCTGCGCTACTATACATCTTAAGCAAAATGGAATGGGTGTTGGAGCAGGCGAGGGAGCTGAGCATGTCATCGTTGGGTCGGGGGAGAAGTTCATGTGGAGGTATCACTGGTACCCCATTTCCCTCGTCGAGGACCTCAGCGACCGCTTCCCTTGTCGCCTCGCTTCTCACTTCACACCTCAGTTGCCTCTGATCTTTTCTGAACTATCAGCTATGTTTTAGTTTATTTTGGTTTAACCAAAAACCAAAAACAAAAATGCCAGTTAACTGAGGTGTCATTTACCAAACTCTTGTACTCTTTTCGGTTGCTATTTTGAAAAACCAAAATTCTAAAAGATCAAAAAACTGAAACCAAATTTTCAGCTAAAACCAAATTCCCACCCTGACCGATAGCCACCCCTCTAGCAACCCGTAACCCTCGTTCGAGGTGTACGATTCCACGCCACGTGGTGCCCATGCCAATTTTTGCGTTTTCTATGCGGCGAGTAGGGCTAGTCCTAGCCGGTAGCCTTGGAAGAGTCCCTAGCGATGGCTGTGACGCTGTGCTGTAGATCTAGAGGAGGTAATAGAAAAATGAGTGATGGAGCAGTGGTGTTTCTCCCTTGTATTTGCTCCTATAATTTGCATGTTACACATGGTGTTTTATTGAATGATTATTTCTCTATGATCTATTGTTTCGTCTCCTCTATGTTTGAGTAGCCTGTTGTTCCATGGCGTCGATAATATAGTACAAGATGGTTTGCATATATTAATTTGGTATTTATGTGGCCCATGCACTAGTGTATGAGCTTTCATGTACATTAGGTGAACACATGGGTTCGCACCGTTAGATGAGAATTGGTTACAGAAGGATAGGGGAGAGTAGCATAGTCCTAATTGATGAATCTTTGATACCAGAGATTCGCAGATACTTGCATGGTTCATGTTGTGGCTAGGGAAATCTCAATTATTCTCTTGAGAATGTAGTCATGGGTGTGAATTAGCTACTGATTTTATTCACATTTAAGCCTCATCCTCTCAACCACAAAATCTTCACTTTTAGTCAAACAATTGAATTGCTAAAAACCGATTCCCTATGAACACTTGTTTGCATTGATTCTAGGCTTTTTTAATTTCATGCATTGCATATTTATTTTTTAAATATATTAATTATTTAGTTCCACTTTATTATTGTATTAGTTGTGGTCTTTAAGTTACCAAATACCTAAGCTATCTCGGTCTTTTCACTGCAAAACAATTATTATTAGAAGCACATAATTGCAGGGTGGGTTCTAACCTCTCTGCTCCTTTGGTTCAATACTCAATACACCTACATAAAAAATTAGGCCAATTTTTTAAATATTATTTTTTTCCCTGTAAATCGTAGAAGTATAACACGAATTGGAATAATTATAAAAATATGGCCTGGTCCGCAAACCAAAAACCGAATAGGTCAAATCGGCCGACCAAATGGCGACCTGAGAGAAGTCGGCAAGCCTGCGGCCGACTAGGCCCAAGTCGGCGTCCCAGTTGCCGACTAGGCACAAGTCGGCTTCCCAGTTGCCGACTTGTCCCAAGTTGGCGTCCCAGCTGCCGACTCGCTCCAAGTCGGCGTCCCAGCTGCTGACTTGCCCTTCACAGCCTATTTATCTAGCGGCAGACCTCTGTCTGCCTCCCACTCACCGACGAGAGAGGTCTGCCTCCCACTCACCGACGAACAAAATAATAAAGAGAGGAGAAGAGCTTCGAAGGTGAGTTGGAAGAGGGATTACGACAGGAGGGCTCAAGTGAGGTAAATATTTGTACTAATTTTTTTTAGTTTGTTGGATTTACTAACCACGACCATACTGTAAAATGGTAGCAATGGCTTCATCTGGTTCGGACGACATGCCGAAGGAGAAGTTTCCTGCCGATGTGCCGAACGGAGTCGAGGTTCCCCTCTGCTGGTGCCAAGATCTGTGCAAACTAATGGTGTCAAGCGAGATGTCGTACACCTACGAAAGAAGGTTTTTCATGTGCGCTAACTACGATGAAGAGCCAGCGAATCTTGCCGTGCGCACACAGCGTCGCAGGGTAAAACACGCATTGCACCCAATAGTTCTTGCTTCCACCCGCTCGTAACAATGCAATACAGTGCTAACACTCATTTGTTTGCAGTCTCCTCCCACTATATGTGACTACATACAGTGGCTGGATAATACCCAATCCAAAGAAGATGAAGGACAACTCATGCGTGAGGTCTATTTTAGGCGAGATTATACTCTGCAACGCATGCACGAGGCGGAGGAGGCGGAGAAGCGAAAGCGTTGGCAGGAGGAGCAATGCAAGGAAAAGATGGAGGCGGAACGTCGAGCTGCGGAAGCACGTGAGGCTGAAAGGGCGAGGAAGCGCGAGATCGCGCGTTGCGCGAAGGAAGAAGGAGAGGAAGCTCACGCTCGTCATATGAGGAAGGGAAAATATCCGAAAGGCCCTGAGTAGGTTGTCCTATTAGGTCGCTCAGTTCTATGGTTGTATCATGCGAATGTTATCGTACCATCTACCCCATGTGTACTGATAACAATGTATCGTACTCGTAGTCTAGATTTTGATCAAATAAACTAAGTGTTCCAGTCCAACGAAAAGTAGTAGAACTAAGATAGATAAATTTCAAAAGGATGTGTTCATAACTATCAGAAAGAACTACTCCTACTAGTCTCCCTGGGCAGGTCCTCCCGGGTCTCCCTGTCCATGTCCTCGACGCGGCCCCCTCCGCGGCCTCTTGCGGAAATCAGAGTACGTCAACTGTCCCGGCGGAACAATCGTACGACGGCCTCTACCTAGCAAGGGCGCATCAGGCTGAGGGGCGGTAGGCTAGGTGTCCTGCGTGGGTGGCGGCGGTGAAGACGATGTAGGATACCCTAATCCCAACCCAGAACTGTCAGCGGGGTCGAACTGAGTGTTCAAGAAGTATCGAGATGGGCTATCCGAACTTCCTCCTCCTTGTGACCTGGGAACAACAAAGCCGGTTGGAGACAATAGGTCATGATTGTGTGCACAAATGTTGAATCTATTACGGATGCACAAAAATATTACGTACCAGGTGTGGGAATCATGGATGGCATCTGGGTAGGTGTCCGAAAAGAGCTCGATGGCATGTCCCAGGGGAAGAGGTGACGGACCTCCTGCTGCGACGCCTGCCAGGACGACCCACCAGCCTGTGAAGGACCTGGGGGAGTAGGCTGCGTCGCCTGCCAGGACGACCCACCGGCCCGTAAAGGACCTAGGGGAGTGGGCTGCATCGCGGACGGCCTCCTTTGGAGGTGTGCTCCACGTCCTCTCTGCGGGTCGACCACATCTGACGTCTGTGTGCAGGAAAGAGCGCGGAGCAAACTACGGCACAGCTCCTCCGCACGAGACCACGCAGTAGAGTCCTCTCTTGTCCTCGATCTTGTTAGTTCGGTCGTGATGTGGTCGTGAAGCTCACGTGCCACCTCAGTCTGCACGTACATAACATGTTGTTAGAAACGAAAAGAGTGTACAACACATATATCCAAACAAGTAGTACAACGTACCGCATTGGCCCTCAAACGTGCACTCTCCAGTGGGTACAAATCCGTGGTCCGTGCTGGCTGGATCTCCTCACGCTCCATGCGTGATAGAAGGCACACGCGAGTCCGGGCAACGTACCACTGGAGGTAAGCCCGATGGGCCTGAAGGTCGAAGGCCCTAAACTCCTCCCAACAATCCACCGTAGCCGCCTCCCAAGCCTGAATATAAGGGTGCAGGAGTTGTGTCCACTCCTGTGGCCTAACACACCCCCTCTACGAGACCAGCTGCAGAATTACAAATTTCAAATGTTTTAGATATGTACATAATTTTGTTGAATCCAGAACACGAAGGTAAATTCGACGTACCCATGCGTGGCATGGTCCAAACAAAGTGCGTGTGCCGGTGGTCCGTCCTGGTGTAGCCCGAACTGTCGCATCACACGATGCACATCGTAGTCCTCAACGAAGATGTCGAAGACCAACTTCTTCCTTGTCATCCAGTATGCTTCGTCCCTAGTGCACAATGGAGAAAGGCCATGTGGAGCACGATAGAGCCTCGCGTCCTCAGTGTAAGGCTCCCATGTGACCTTCTCGTGAGACAAGAAGTCGAACTGCTCCGTGAACGCAAGGTAGCAGTTTCTCAACTGTGCAGACGCGAACTGAGGCTGTAAAACCAGAGTACAAGTATGTAAGTGTCAACAATCAAATGCATATAGCAAAAGCACGTATGGTCGTAGGCACGAACTTACCCAACGCCGTGTCCAAAGCGAACCGAACGTAGGTCCCCCCAGTGGGTTGTTGTGGTACAACTCTACTCCGTAAGGCTCATCCGCGTTCACGAACGACCAAACCTGCAAAGTATGTAATGTAATAACCCTAACGTACTGTGTAATATTCGTAACATACTAGTACGAAGAACTAACCTGCAGCAGTAGGGGGCAGCCCAGTAACGACGGCTTCTTCGTAGTCCTTGTGCAGGCGGCACATAGCGCGCGTGTAGTGCCCGACAAAACGGCCGATCCCCAACTCCTGGGTCGGACATCGCCGGGGTCCTGCGCGCCCGCTATCTGTCTCGCAATCTCAATGTGACGGGCATCGACCGTGTCGCCGTGAGAGTTCGTGAACATCACGTAGCCAAAAAGCCACATGATGTACACCTCCAACGAACAAGTGACCTGGTGGTTCGTCAAATGCTCACCAGGCCAACCAAGCTCTGCTAGCTGCACGAAACGCTCAATTGGTTTAAACTTTCAAACATAACAGCACGACTGAGATAGGTTATTCGCACTTACCTCAAACTGTCGGTACCACGCCCACTTCGGGCCGTGCTTCTGGTGCTCGTCGATAGGATGCAGGGGATCGTCGTGGGGACGAACACCTGCGAAGCGCTGAACAAGATCTACCCGCTAGGTGGGTGAAGCCTCCAAAGGTCCAACCGCTGTCCCCGCGATTGGGAGACCTAGCAGGTAAGACACATCCTGCAACGTCGGGGCCATCTCTCCCCAAGGAAAGTGGAAGGTATGGGTCTCCGGCCTTCATCGATCCACGAGGCACGTCAACAAAGCGCTGTCGAAAGGAAAACGTCTAGACCTGACCTCCATGTCATGAGGTTCCTCGTCCTCACCGAGCAGCTAGTAGTCCTCATCCGTGCCCTCCACCATCCGTGCCAGGGATAGTAGACCCGCCCACTCCAACCTGTAAAATTGAACGCATATTACATATCACAATGACTGGTTTACATGGTTATCGCGTAGATATACCTATTGATCCACGCTGGGTGAATCCTCAATCCCACGTGGGGTACGGGTCCTAAAAACCGGGCTGAACTCGCCGTCCGCAATCTTCTTACCTCGGTGCTTACTGTCCACCCGTGCATCGAGCAACTCGAGGTCCGTCATACCTGCAAGCATGTACGTAATGTAATGTCGTATCGTACAACAACAAAATGTTCAAGTACATAATTGAATGGAACAAAGCAGGCACGTATTACAAGTTCACTACAATCATTACAAACATTTTGAAACACAATACGAAAGTACAACAAAAAGTTCAATTACATAATAGACCGGACAAAGCAAGCACATATTAGAAGTTCACTACAATTATTACACACATTTTTAAATTCGAACAGAATACTACATTACATAATTGGACTAATACAAATCATTATGTAGTCACTCCGCGAAGGCATTATGTCCCCGCCCTAGTCCAGTCCCAATAGAAGGGATTGCCGATGTACTTGCTGTTGGATCACCTCCCGTTTGGTCCTTTAACTTGGGACAATGTTTCTTCCGATGGCCATAAGCAGCACAATGCAAGCACTGCCTTGTAGGGCCCCCAACCTCTGACTCATCCATGTCATTGCGAATTCGATGAACTCTACGCCGCCCCTTGGTGTCACAAAGTAGGCTCCAGTGTGGTATGTACTCCCTTTGCTCCTCTTCTACTTTGGTGAAGTTATCGACAGCACGGAATCCAGTAATTTCACTGCTCCATGTTGCAAGGACGGCCTCCTTTAAATAAAAAGGTGACATGAAAGAGGTAGAGTCCATACCAATTAGCCCGCACGCGGCTAGCACATGTGAACACGGCTTGTGTAGAAGAAAAGGTTTGTTGCATGTGCAGCTACAGGTTGGAATTTCTGCACAGCCGAACGCAACCTCGAACGTCCGAACCTCATTTGTGGTTCCAAAACCTATCTTATCCCATAGTCGAACTTCGTACCTATGTTGTAGTTTCCCAATCCGTATGACGGTGTACATCTTCCCCTTTGCTATCTTCTACTCCATGTATTGCATCATAGTAGCGCTGAAAAGGCGTTTCCGTGTAGGTGCTTATGTGCAATGCAGCGGTCTGATACCTCTCTTGGAAGTACCGAATTGTCCCATGAAGTATGCTCTCCACTATAGCAACTAAGGGTAAACCGCATTATCCGTGAAGTACCCAATTGTACACCTCCACCAGGTTGGTTGTCATGATACCGTACCTCGCACCGTGAGTGTCGAAGAGCAAGGACCATCTCTCCTTCAGCTCATTCTCGATCCACTCAGAGAAGGTCTTGATTCGTCCACCCTTCTTCCTCTTAACACCAGGCGGGTCAATACCAGGTAGAGCACAGAGTTCTTTCGGCTCATCGTCCGCTGCTACTGTAATTGCCGCGGCTTTCTTCCTTTGCTGAGTTAACTCTGTTTTCGTGAATTCGTCTAGCTTAGCCCACAATTTATATAACTTCTTTTGCTGATTTTGCTTGCATAGCCTCTTGAAGAGATTCATAAGACGCTTATTTCTGAACTACCGGTAGAAATTTGCCCCGAGATGGCGAATGCACCAGCGGCTTTGCATATCAGCCCAGGGTTCAAGCTCATCCGGTGTGGGGTTCGTAAGAGTCTTCACGGCCTTCAATATACCGGGATGCCTATCATGGAGCACGCACACGTTCGGTCGATTTTTGACGACACCTCGCTTCAGTCTTCTGAAGAACCATAGCCAGCTCGCGTAGTTCTCGCCTTCAACAAATGCGAAAGCCAGTGGAAGAATTTGGTTGTTACCATCTACTCCAATAGCGGTAAGGATTTGCCCCCTATACTTGCCCGTCAAGAATGTACCATCAATACACAGCAAAGGTCGACAATGGTTAAATGCTTGAATGTAAGATCCGAAGGAGAAAAAAGCACGGTTCATCTCTTTATATCCTGGTGACTCGGATGACAAAGTATACTTGATGTCGACATACGTGCCTGGGTTCCTGCCTTGTAGTGTCCACAGCAGGTAGGGAAGGTTGTGATATGAATCTCTGAAATTCTCAAATCGCATCTCCATTGCTTTCTGTTTAGCACGCCATGCCTTCCCGTAGCTGATTGAGAACTGGTACTTGTTCTTTATTGCTACTTGAATATGTTTCGCTTCCATATATTTCTTCTCTACTATCTCGGCGAACATCAATCTTACAATTAGACTTGAAGTCATGTTACGATGCTCTGCGAGGACGTTGGATTGAACACAGTTATGAGGCACTACTCTAGTAACAATCCAAGTCACTTCGTACTTCGGGACGTGAGCATGCACAGAGCAAGGACAACCATTACTGCTGCACTTTACGGTGTACTGGGTCAGGGTAGACACTTGAACATGAAATGTTTGTTGCGTGGACATACCCCATAGAGCAACCGCATATTTCAATTCGAGCTTGTTGCGATACATGGTGCCATGTTTTATCTCATTGCTTCTGAATTCCCACGATGACTCATGCCCATCTGTCACACGCATACCACCTAATAGTTCTTGGTGCCACCCGCTCAGAATTTGATGATCAGAAGGCTCCTCGTCCTCAGCACTGTCTTCATCATCATCCTCCTCGTAGTCATCTTGCACAATGCCCGCTAGATCTTCCTGCTCCATAGCCTCCACCAACTCTTCGAATTCCTCAGCTTCGTCCGCCCGCCCAGTAGGACAATGGTTACGTCTCATTCCTCCAGGAATCACTGCTTCAGAATGATCTCCAGCTCCGTACTGTGTTTCCCCTTGCGCTGATGCACTTATGTGATTTTCTTCATACGCTGTACTAATATACCCGGTTGGATCTTTCGCAACAGCTTGCACCAAAGCAACAGGCTCATCCTTATGACCGCTGCAGACCCTAAGCCAAGAAGTCCACTCCTTCGTTCTTTCAACGGACATCAGATCCTAGCGCGGGGAACTTAAGGACATTGTGAACACAGCTTGAATGCTGACACTATACATGTCTGTATCAAGACTAAAGCTACGGGTGAACCAGTCTTTAGCTTCTCTAATATTCATCGACTCTGGATTTTGCAGAGGCAATACAGTGTAATTGAATGCTCTAAGATTAACTCCATTCGAGTTCGTCCTCACTTCTCCAGGACCATAGAAAATCTTGAATCTCACTATATCAGACATTCCTGTCATCCGCAACATCATTTCATAAAATTAACCTATGTTCATAACGCAGGAGACTCGTAATATATAGCTTGATATGTTGGACTGATCTATAATAACAAATTTAGGTTTACGACTTTTTCTTAACTACGTAGTCTACTTATTTTATTCAAAAATCGTACTCCACTTCTATTTCTTCCATATTTTGCTAGTTCTGTATAACTATTTCCTAGTATTGTCAACTGTATGATCAAATCGTGACATACGAGATCATATACGAAATTCAATTTCTAAAACGCCACAAGTATATTATTCTAAAACGACTCAGGTACATAATATACCTAAGATATTATCTTAATTTCTACCCCAAATCTACCATGCTAATACTAAGTTACACAACATAAAATTTTGTAATTAATAAACTAATTCTACAAATTTTATCGAAATTAGGGTATACCTGACCGACGAAAAAATCCACAGCGCCTCCTCTTTTCTTCTTCCTTATTTTCTTCTTCTCTTCTCCTCTTCTTCCTCCTTCTTCCTCCTTCTTCTCCTCTTCTTCTTCCTCCCTCCTTTTCTTCTTCTCTTCTTCTCCTCCTTTTTCTCTTCCTCCTATCTCTCTCCCACGCCGCGCCGCCGTCCCATGGCCTCGCCGCCGGCCGCCGCGCTACCCTCGCCGCCCGCCGCCGCGCTGGCCTCGCCGCCGACCGCCGCACTGGCCTCGCCGCCAGTCTCCCCGCTCGGCTCGGCGTGCCCCCGCCGCCTCCCTCGCCTCGAAGCCGCGCTGCCGTCGCCGTTCAGCTGCGCGCGTGTGCGTGTGCGGGTGCACGTGTGAGCGGGGCGACCGAGTCGGGCCGGTAAATGCCGACTTGGCCCAAGTCGGCGAACGGTTTGCCGATTTGAGGCAAGTCGGCGTACGGTGTGCCTACTTGCAGCATGTCGGCAAACGGTGTGCCGACTTGCCTACGAAGTCGGCGTACGCTATGCCGACTCGCACCCGGGCTGCTGACCTGCACGGCAATCGTCAAATGCTTTGCCGATTTGCTCCTATTCGGCTTTTGGTTTGCCGACCAGAGCATACTTTTGAAATTATTCCAATTCGTGTTATACTTCTGCGATTTACAGGAAAAAAATAATATTAAAAAAAACTCTCACGTTGCTCCTCCTCTAGTACTTGTTGTCAATCTTCCTCCTTGCTATTCTTCTTTCTCTGCAGTATTAGCTCTTTGTGTATAAGAAACGATTCAAATCTATGTTTATAAGTGTTCCAGATCTCATTATTATTGTAGAAAATATTGTAACATTTATAATAGACCGCAAGCAACCCCTGTTCTTCTTCCTCAATCTTGGCATCGAGTGTAATATTCACAAATTGAACTACCGTGATAATCTCAGATAATCCAATGCTAACGATAAATTCCTGCACTTCATAAGATTGACAAGGAGAACAAGATCATCAGTCTATAAGATCTAACATAATGATTCCAGTGACGTTCTCATTCATAGCATATATGCTTACGTGATGCACAAGTTAAGTAATAAGCATAGTACGTGCCATGGAATAAACATTAAAATTTACCTAACCAATGCAACAAATCTTCAATAGATATGCCCAAGTATTTTTTCTCTTTCTTTACATTGAATTATCCTCTTGGCATGACTCTTGAATAGTGAAACCTGAAATTTTAGAGAATACCAAAGGCACCTCGAGAGGCGTAATGATAGCAACTTTTTAATTATTTTTTGGGTAAAAGTGAAAGGCAAGAATATAGAAAACTAAATGCAAGCGGAGAGGAAACATCAAAGCACTATGCTTCCTGACAACGGTGCCAGAAAATTGTGCAAGTGCACGAATCGTCATAGTACATTTCATTGGAAGTATTATCCCAAGGTTTTACAGAACAGAAGGAGAAAAGGTCAAACATTCCCTCTTTCCCACAACTAAACTTGACCGAAAATAGTTACATATGCACCCAAATCATAATTTGGAAATAATCTACTAACTGATGTCTTTTATCATAACGATGAAAAGAGAACTAGGTAATTAAAAAGATATGGTTAGCAACTACACAAACTAAAAATAGGAATCAAAAGACACGAAACGAGACGACAAGTAATTAACGGTTTTTAGGCAATGGGGTAGATAACAAAGAAAAGACTCACTATGTACGAAAGCATAAGGGCCAAACCATAATTAGATATTCCTCAAACATCATGTACATATCCCTCGCAACCATTACCCCGCCTAATGTCTAATTGGCATATGGTAGTAATTAAGGTTTCGCCTATGGCCGCAGCTTAAAGGAAGTAGGTATTCGAGGTAGCTTCTATCACTGTTGTACCTCTAATCCTGTAGTGATACAAACCCCAAGTGTTGTAACCCAATAGACATTTGCAACCGTCATCGACGCTAAGGATTGATCTATGCAAAATCGATACAAATATTGGAACCAATAACATGCTAGTTCACTAATGCCTAGAAAAAAAATACTCACTAAAATTAAAATGTTCATGACATAAGTATAGAAGGAGAATACAAAGGGAGGAAGGAAGAGGGATATGGAGATGATGGCAGCATGGTGGAGAATATGCAAGCTCGATGCCGCCTCATGGTTGGGCCGTGACAGTGGCGACGCCTTTTTCTTCCTTGGAGCACTCCTTATAGATGGGTTCTTGGTGGTGTAGTAGAAGGAATGGATCTATGAAATCGTGGCATGATGAAATGGTCGCTTTCTGTAGATTGGATCCCCTTTGGTGGTGAATATATAGCGTGACTTGGCCTTCCCAATCTTCCTCAACCAATCCCACCATTCTACAGTAGTTAATTGATGGATTAGATGTGCAACCAATCCCACCATTCTTTGGTAGTTAAATGATCCAAAAATCAACTTTGTTCACCTCGACTAGGTGGGCAAATTTTTTGTCATAAATTTCTTCATTGGAGACAAAACTCTCGCTCTCTCTAGCATGATGGTGGTTGAAGAAGCAGCCGATCATTGAATCTTGGATCTTGAAAATTGATGTGATCGATTCAGTCCTTCCTCTCTTTGTGTGTTCTTCCTCTTTTGTCTCTTCTCTCCTATCTCGAATGCACTCGGCCCCTTCATGAACATGGTTCTGTTTGATGAGAGGGAGACAACGCCACATGGTACGACCGAACGGTATGGGCGACTGTGCCCATAAAACTGCTTAAAAATCCTTTCGGAGCCTTAGATCGTGATGTGCCAATTGGTTTGGATTCGTCTTTTATCCTGCTCGAAAGCTTAAAAACCAAGTTTTGCCAATAATGATATAATAATTAAATAATTAGGCAATTAATCCAATAAATATTGGACTAACTAATGCTAAATCTTGGAATAAAAGATTATGTGTTTAGAACACATCACTCACTCTTGAGTACTAGAATGCACGACCGCTTCTTCTCCATTTTGGTCTAGACTTGGTGGCGATAATCGTGACATGTTCATGGGAGATCAAAACCATCTAGAACCTTTGCAAACAAGACAAAAAGAAAACATAATCAAAATAAAATAAAAACAAGTAACATTTAATAATTATAGTCAATAATAGCATGGGGCGGATCCAGCGCGGGATCATTGGGCCATGCATGTTCCCCACAAAAAATACGCAAAAAAAGTCAAACATCCCAACAAGCAAATTTGCAAAAGAATCACACCAATTTGCAATGAAATCATACCAATTTGGTAAATTTTGAACCTATGTATTTGAATTATGATGCCACGAGACCTTATTAAGCTATTTTTAGTGTACTTTTGGCAAATTCAAATCATATATGTTAGAACCATAATGTTCATATAAGACCATCAAACTTTGCCTGTGAAATGTGACCCCCACATTGATAAAATCCCAGATATGCCCACTGAACAATAGCATAAAATGGTAAGACAAACATGAGAACTGATAAAAAGGCATGAAAAAAGTGGACAAAAAACACGAGCCACTTGGGACTCATCTGACACCACTATCGGCGCCATCACGGTTCTATCGTTGTTGAAGCCAAGGAAAAAGATTACAAAATATGAAAAAAAACTATCTTTGAACTAATTTCATTAGCTCGCAAAAAAGTCATCAGCTTTGAACTATTTTCAACAAGCTTTCAACTAAAAACTTCAAGCTTTCAACTGAAAAACATCAAGCTTTCAACTATTTCATTAGTTTTCAACCAAAAATCATCAACTTTTAACTATTTTTGGATGAGCTTTCAATCAAAAATGATCAAGTTTTCAAACAAAGATCATCAAGATCTGAACATTTCATAGAGCTTTCAACTACATCCCTTTGAGATTTCAACCAAAAAATTTAAATTTTAAAACAAAATCCTAGGTACCCATCTCCTACCTTCTCGTGGCGGTGGCAGGCCTTCGCGAAGATCTTGTCATGAGTCATGGAGGCACCGCATGTTGGAGTGCGGAGCTGTCCGCAACCCAATGAGCCCACAAGAACCATAGCGGCGAAACCCCTAGTGGGATCGCGGGGGAGGGCAGGAAGAGGGAAGAGGGCCGACCATGGAGGTGATGGTGATGAGGTGTTCGGGAGCTGGGCACAGGGAGACCAGAGCAATAGGGAATTTTTCTCCATGAAAACAAAAGCGACAAGTACGTGGCGGAACAAATAAGAGAAGGAAAAGTGGGCAGGTAAGCCCAACCTACGTGGACGCTGTCAGGAGATCATGGAAGCGCGTTGCCAAATCATTTGCAAAAGAGAGATTTCGCCTTCATCGTGGCGTGCAGTTTAAGAGTTAAGTGGCTGGTCCATTCGGCCCGTGGTTGGCAGATAGGGGCCTCCCATGGTGGCAACTTTTCAGTAACAATGAAGTAGGCCAGTAGAGATATTGCATCTGGCTTGGCCCAATCAATCGAATGGTAGTGTAGGCAACACATATCAAACTTTTTGCCTCCCCTAAAAAAGCTACTTTTGCCTAAAAAAAGATATCAAATCATTTTATTTATGGAATATATTCGATAATGCACTCATGGCTTAGTATAATTAAATGGGGCTCCACATTGCAGATAAAATATCATCTCATCCAAACATGCCACTCAGAGTAGTACAACAGAGGCATTGTTGTGGTCCATATATTAAAAAATTATATTACAAACTCGAAATAACAAAGTAAAGTTGTATAACTGATTTCCAAAGTACGAGGAATTTAAAACCGTTTCTAGTTGGTATAGCAAAAGACTCATACTATATCTCTAGTCTCGCATAACCTATATTTCTACACTTTATTGTTTTCATCATGGTAGTCGAAGTAGTAGTCTACTCCTTCATCATCTTTCTTCGATGCCTACTACTCAGGGGCTTCTTCTTCAACTTCGATGTAGACTACATCTTGATCAGCCATCAGCTCCCAATCTAATCAAAAGAATTATAATAGATGGATGAGTATAGAAGGTACTCAACAAATCTAGAAATAGCAAAAAGGTGCTTAATGCACTATCTCTACTAAGAACAGCGGTATTCTCCAAAAGCAATGTAATTTTGTGAGGAAAGATAGTCAAGTTTTATTTTAGAGAGCTATGATCTCTTGTCTTACGGGCTGCTAGAATCCCTGATAGATTCCTTTCGCAGTTCCAACCAAGAACATGGAGTGATATTCCCACACTTTTTTACACTTTGTAGAGGTTGCAACTTTACCCACAATGATCATAGTCATGTATCTGAGGTGATCAACCCAGATCACATTCCCATGATCACAGAGGTGTTTGACCATCGTTCTGTCGTACCCCGCATCGTAGTCCACACAACAAGCCAGAACTACCAGTCTCACGCTGATACTGTAGATCTAGCGTACCGTAGCTGACACCAACAGTCAATTCTACCTTCCCAATAGTTGATCTCTAGATCCAACTACTAAAGCCTTGCCTTCCTAGGAGAGTATGACATAGGACAAGGGTACTTTAGCTCACCCCCGTCCATATAGGGTATGTGGTAACCACAGTCGCTACAGTGCTTAAGCATAATAGATCATTGGTTATTTAGCCTTATATGAAACTCATATGATGAAAGCCACCTTCCAGTGTGCCTCATAGCACCTTCCCAGTGTTTCATCATCAGCCATGATCACGCCCAAAAACTGGCGATCGGTGTCTCAGTTAATTTACTTCAAAAAATAGGTTTTCATTTTATGCAGGTTATAAAAGAGATGAAAATTTTGTAAAACATTCTCAATAAACATAAACAAGAAACTAGACTTGCCTAGTAATGGATAAGCTGTGAAGTTCAACGGATCTGCTTGCTGAACTCTGATTTCTGAAAACCAATAAAGTCCAATAAGGACTTATTCAAGAAAACTCTAATGCGAAGGCAGATGATATGATAATGTATGCATGAGGAAATGCATCTTAAAATGCAAGAATTTATATCTATTATTTTCTTGAATATTTCAAGAATCATTTATGGTTACTCAATGAATAAACAAGCCTTCAATATTCTTAAAGCTTGCAAGAAATATTACATACAACATTCATTAGTTATCTTTATTTTACCTTACTTGGAAGACAATATTATTATTCTTCATATTTTAATTTATTTAAGTAATTAACCTCAAGATTTAACTTAACTAATTAACTTCAATATTTAACTCAAGTTTCTTCTCCCTTTTAAAGAGAAAGGAAATATTTCAACTTAAGTGATTATCCAAAAAATTTAATTAAAATTTTTAACTTACAATATTTATTCTATTTTCTATTTTTAAGAATAAGAAAATAAATCAAGTTGGGCTTCATTTCCCGTTTTTAAAGAAAAATAAAACAACTAAAATTGGGTTGCTCGCTAATTTCTTAGCATGCTTCGCCGACTTGATATTCGGTTGGGCCTGCTTGTAATAACTCGAACCGTGGCCATGTTTTGGGCCCAACCGGCTTCCCTTATCTGGCCCATTGACCCAGTCTAGTACGCCCTAACCTAACCTCCTCTCTCATTCTCTCACTCACTCTCTCTCTCTCCCCCTCACATAGTCGCCATCGAATTTTCCTTACTCCCTATGCTCTCTACCTCCTCCTATTCTCACTTGGACGAACACACTGCCGATTCAATCGATTCCGGTGGCTCCCCAGGCTTGACACCAATGATGGCACCGTCGTGCTTCCTTCTCCACCCTCCGTCGATTCCTTCCGAGTACGCTGCCTTCTCTACCTCTTTCTCTCACGCACGCCGCTGCCATCTCTCCATCTCGCTGCCTCGATTTAGCGTTGTGGATGGTGCCGCTATGCGCATTCTCTCTCCCTCCTACCTTCGCTCCGCTCGGTTGCCCCGGATCTCCATCGTTCTACTTCGCCTCGGCATCTCCTGATTCCCCATCGTGGTTTAGCCATAGGGTTCGGGGTCAACTGCCGGTGGCTCGAGCCTTAGCTTGGCTCATTGACCATGGCATGCTGGTGCATTCTCCGACCACCTTCACCGCGCTGCCCGGGATGGTGTGCGGCTCAGCATCGCAACCCCAGCGCCGCCAGTGCTCCGCTAGGCCAGCCTCCCACCGGTGGCATGCCATGGTGCCCACCGCTACTCGTCTCCTTCGTTGCCAACCTTCCATTGCTCCGCTTGTGGCCATCGCCATTGGACGGCAATGAGCTCACTGCACCACAACACGGTGGTGGTGTCTCCTCCTGGTAACATACTTTTCCTCTTCCTCCCATTCGGCTTAACTAGGGTTTGCCTTGTGTAGTTTTAATATTGGTTGTGATGACTATTTGGGAGCTTGATACTGGCTCCTATGTTTGATCTAGGGTGTGCACATTAGTTTTGATGATTCCTGCCATCTTGATGCGTTGCTATGTGTGCATGGCTCTACTGATTAACTAGCTACAGTATAGATGATGTGTTCAAAGTCATATAAGTTGGATTCACTATGCTAATTTGGTGTACTGTTAAATCTACAGCTTTGCTAAACTAAGCTCATTAATCTTCTATAATTCCCTCATATGTACCTAATTGGCTGAGAAACATAGGAAAAATTATATTTTTCACCCCTCAACTATTTTCTGAGTGCAAATTACATCCCTTAACTTTAAATCCAGAAATATCTAACCCTTAACTCTCAAAACCGGATAGAATACCCCCTCACACTATCTCTAAGAAGTTTTGACCAATCAAAAGTGGTTTCAGGTGATGTAGCGCCGACGTGGCTGCCGCATCACCTCCACGTCATCCAAAAGGTTAGGAAATTTTGAGAATAACCTTTCAAAATCAAATTTTTGTTAGATTTATGATTTTGATTTTTTAAAGATTATTTTAAAAATTGATTTTTCTTTTGAATTTTCAAAATCAGGGAAAATGAATTATTTTTATTTTATTTTGAAATGAAAAGTTTCTCTCAACTCCTATTTCCTGAAAAATTCCTAACCTTTTGGATGACCTAGAGGTGATGTGGCAGCCACGTAGGCGCCGCGTCACCTGAAACCACTTTTGACTGGTCAAAACCGCTTAGGGATAGTGTGAGGGGGTCTTCTATCTGGTTTTGAGAGTTAAGGGTTAGATATTTCTAGTTTTGAAGTTAAGGGGTGTAATGTGCACTCAGGCAATAGTGAGGGGTGAAAAATATACTTTTTCCTGAAATATATATGTGTGTGTGTGTGATTTCTACAATGTGCATCTCCTCCACCAGAGTGTTTATGTATTTGCTAAACCATCGGTCAACATATATATGTTTTGATCCTATATGAAAATATCTTTTATTGGGGTATGCTTATCTATTATTTCTTTTTTGAGAAGAGCATGATGCTACTCTTGATCTAACCTACTCCATGTTGATGCTTTATTTGAAAGATTTAGATTTGATATTTCAATAGGAAAAAATGTATTTTTCACCCCTCAACTATTGCTTGAGTGCACATTACGCCCCTTAACATCAAAACTAGAAATATCTAACTCTTAACTCTCAAACCGGATAGAATATCCCCTCACACTATCCCTAAGCAGTTTTGACTAGTTAAAAGTGGTTTCAGGTGAAGTGGCACCAATGCGGCTGCCACATCACATCCACGTCATCCAAAAGGTTATGAACTTTTCAAAATCAATTTTTTTGTCAGATTTATGATTTTGATTTTTTTGAAAAGATTTTTTGAAAGAAAATTGATTTTTCTTTTGAAATTCAAAATTGAGGAAAAAATAAATGAATTATTTTGATTTTATTTTGAAATGAAAAGAATAAATTTTATACTTAGTCTCGGCTAGCTTATGACGTTGCTAAGCATCTGAAGCATGATGTATAATTAGGTATATATACTTAAAAATTGATAAGAAGAGATAGGAAAGTATGACTCTAACCCAATGATGATAATAAAATATGAGGGTCTCTTTTATCCTATAGGTCATGCTTACCTTATGGCATAGGGTTTGCTTGGTTGGTCTTGGTCCTGTTCCTCCTAGTTTGTTGCTGATCTCCTCCTTTCTCTTATTCCTGCTGTTCTTGGAGGTCTTGTCTCCTGAAGCTTGACTCCTAAATGATCAGGTGATCCTCTCCTTTCTCCTATTCTGTTGCTCCCTGGTTCTTGCTCTCTTCTGTGGTGGTTACGGTTCCTGAGGCTGGTTCTTGTGAGGAGGGGAATAATGTCTCGATTGCGATGGTGCTATTGCTAGTATGCTGGTTCACTTAGTTGCCTTAACACTATTTATACTGAGCCTTTCTAGGTCTCTTCGGTGAAAAACTTGCCACCTCCTGCTGTCTAGATCGGTTGTGCTGATCTTTACTAGTGCTCTCCGTTGGATATTTGCAATAGATATTTCTACTAGTTTGAGCTGAGTTCTAAGTTGAGCATTTGACTTGGTCAATTATTCTAGGTTGTTAGGTAAACTTTGATGGATGATGCCTTATCTTCTCACCTTTTTGGTTTTAAAAGAAATCTTTTCCAAACAAAAAGAAAACTTGCTAGAGGCATATAGTAGTATAGGTCAAAGAAAAATATTTTACTACTCACCTCTCTTCTTTATATATATTTATATATATTAGCTTAGTCCAATAAGGGTCTCAGCCATATGGCCCTTCGACATTTTCAGAGTTTCTAAAACTATTTTTGAAAATAAAGTTACTTAGATTCCCCTTCTGATATTCTTTTGCTCTTGCAATTAAATTTGTGGGTTTAGGCAAAAATATGCCCGTAGAATCACCTTTATTTCAGAAACATATTTTCAAAACTCGTTGCTTCCTATAGCAATTTCTGTGATCCTAACAGTCTCAAGTCCATATGATCGACAACCCCGGACACCGCAAATATTTTCGAAGGCTACCTCTCCCTCACTCAGTCTCTTCCGGCTTGACATCCGAATACTAGGTTTAGATATTTGTATAGGTAGAACTTTATTCAAATATAATTTTATTTCTTTTCTTCTTTTCTTTATTTATTCTTATAGTCAGACCATTGTAATTGTAACAATTATAATCCTTTTATTATCTCTCACTTTGTACCTTGTAATTAAATATTATACAGTACATTCAATATAATTGAATTCAAATTTCCAATGTATATATAAACATGTTTATGGAATGATTGCATGAATGCATTATATGAGATGCATGTGCAAGACAATTTTCCTCGTCTAGTCTAGTCAGCAACTCGATACGACTGAAATTGACCAACTCAACAATATGAGTTGAGTCCACTTCCATTCCATGTCTCCTCCAACTAGGTCTAAAACTAGGGTTCTCACAATGAGCCACAAAAAAGTTGATGTGGAGAGGCTTCATCTGTCATTCACATAAGTTTTAGGAGAGCATTGAGTCTCCACTAGTACAGAAATCCATATCCGAGGCGGTTGAAATAGCACATCCGAGGCGGTTATAGCAGCCGCCTCCATGGAGTGGTTGCGGATATGGAGGCATGCATCGGAGGCGGTTATGCATCCGCCTCGGATTAGACTTATCCGAGGCGGTTGAAACGCGGCAACCGCCATGGATAATGAGTAATCAGAGGCGGTTACATTTTATTAACCGCCTCAGATAAGGAGTTATCCGAGGCAGTCAGAATAACTTAACCGCCTCGGATAAGGAGTTATCCAAGGCAGTCAAAATAACCTAACCGCCTCAGATAAGTAGTTTATCCGAGGCAGTCAGAATAACTTAACCGCCTCGGATAACTACTCCTTATCCGAGGCAGTGAAGATAGCTTAACCGCCTCCATTAGGAGATATCCGAGGCGGTTGTTAAGTTGCAACCACCTCGGATATGTTTTTAAACAGGCATTATTTTACCTGATTTACTAGCCTCCCTGAAAAAGCAAACAGTTCATATGAATTTTCTATAGCACAGTACGTATACAACAGATTTATATAGCACACTATTCAATCATTCATTCTCGCATCAATCACAAGACATAAACTTCAAACATTCACATACATACACATATAAGTAATATTACAAAACTTGTTCATTTGTGATATATACTCAATTCACAGCAATGATATTGATCAAATTCAAAAAGTAAACATCTCTTAAGTTCTTCACATGAATAGAACCACTCGCCGCAGCCTCTGTACACGATATCTGTTGATAAAAAAGTCTCATTTGTTAAATAGTGACATTCATAAGAAAAAGATAGAATTATTTGACACCCATATATACGTTAGCATCGAGAGAAAAAGTAAATGACATTTACAAACTCCAAGTGCACTTATCATTGGAGACCACAAGTTCGAAAGATAACTACAAAGTTTGAAGCTTCCGAACTAGAAACCTAACTAATGACCTAACTAGAAACCTAAGTAATGATCTAACTAATCACAATCCTAAGTTCCTAGCTTGCCGCCGAGATACTGAAGCGTCCTTGGGCACTAATGACCTCGTTGTTTAGGAAGCTAGCGATGTGCGACCGGATCTGGGCCATGTCCATGTCTTCTAACTGTTTGATTGCCATGATTTTCGCCCCTTCCTGCAAACATGAAGCTTACGCTCAGGGCGAATAGCATGATTAAACACTAGACATTAGTAGTGGCGATGGTTTCGTACCGCTAGATCACCGTACTTTGGGTTGCTACAAAGGGCTAGCATGTGGAAACACACGTAATACCCACAGACGTCGGACCCTTCGGGTTGTTGCTGGCACTACAAAAGGGATATCGATTAGGTATAGAGAGCAGAAGTATGATGGCATTAGTTCGAGGAGTCAAGGACATTATGAAATACCTTAAACTTGGAGTCATGGCGTAACTCGACGGCCACTCCCTCCTTGTGTCTCCCTCCTTGTTGGACGTACGTGCCGAACGCTCTACGTGATTGAAAACAATTAGCATCGAACTATCTTTTCCTTTGGGACGAAAAAAGAATAGGCATGGACGAAGTCGAAAGTTTTGGTACTCACTCGTCGAGTAGACGCATGATGTCCACGTATGCTTGCTTGCGCTAGTCAGCACTACGCCTCATGGAATCAAGGTAATATACCTTATTCCACTTCGGCACGATCACGAGGAGGATCCAATGGCCCCTGGTTATACGATGCGAAGTTATTACGTGTTTAGCCGTCGAATGATGAGAATTTACAAAGGATGTGGCTTACCCGATGTTATAGGCAACTTGGATGGAATCTCGTGCGGAGTACTGATGGAGTAAATGCATGACGTAATCCCGTACCAAGTTCCTATTTGCCGCGATGCTTTGGGCCGAGATCAAATGTGGGTCGCCGAACCCCCACAGAGTTGCTCATCTTCCTTTTATCGGTCAGATCAATCATGTATCTGAGTATAGGAGAAGAATGAGTTAAATTGCAGGCACTTAGCGGTGATAAAACAAAACGGTGCTGTGTTTTAAGGACTTACAGCGTGAAGCATCGCATGAGCCTGGCGTCCAGCTCACAGTAGTGGAACATGTTGAAGATGTCAGAGAAGTCCACAGGAAACATGTTTCCTTGACGGTGCTTGAAATCGTCCTCCTTGAAGCAAACTATGACGCCGACTTCTGTATCTGGGAACGGCCTGTTCGACATCTCGAGGTAATAATCATGAAGCGTCCGGTAGGCGATGCCCAGGTTCATGTTGGCGTTCACCATAGGTTGTCCCGGCATGTGTTGGTGAGCTAGCTCTGCCATAGGATATTCAACATCATCCACCCGTTTCGAACCTGACTTCTTGCCTCTGACTACTTTCAGCTTGGATGTGGCCCCTTGACTCCTCGTTCGAACACGACTTGGCCGTGAGATCTCCACTTGTGGTACTGCCGGGAGTTCAAGGGCTGTCGGCATTGCCTGAGGAAAGGTGAGCTGCTTCGAAACCTCCGGTGGAGATGGAACAACCACCGGTGAAAACCTCATCATCCCTTCATCCGGCGAACATAAAGGATAGGACGGTGCGGTCGGTGCTGATCTGAGGACTATGTCCTTCTTCGGCCACTGGACGAACAACCCGACCGCCTCGCTTAGCAATTGCATCTCATCAGCTTCTCGCGTGTTCGGCAAGGGACAGTTAGTGAAGGTCGGGTTGATTGACTCGACCTGCACTCGTGCGAAGCCTGCCGTTAACGGGACACCGTGCATCACCGTTCCAGGAGGAGATGGCCACACCTGACCATACGCGGCGTCCATTGAGAAGTTCGTCGTAGTGAACTGTATCTGCATCTTGCACCGCGCTGGACCCCCAATTTGGTCGATGGGAGAAACATCGTCTGCACCCGAGGCGCAGCTACTCCGGCGGGCACCCGGGCTTGCGGCTTGCACCCTGTCTTGCAGGTACTGTGCTGAAAGCCTCTCCTCCATGGCTCTCAACCTTTCTTCAAATTGCGCCTCAAGGGACGATTATATCTCTGCTTTCATCTGCTCGGCTCTAGCTTTCTTCCTCTGCCGACGTGCCTCCTGCGTATCGCCGGTGAAGGCTTTGCCCCATGTTGCCAGATTTCCGAAACCCCTGCTGCGTCCAAAGGGCTCCCTGGTGCCGATGGCCTCAGAGAGTATGTCTTTCTCCCTACTTGGCACAAACGAGCCTTGAGAAGCCTACTCATTCAGCCCCACCATTCTCTGATAGACCTCCTTGTCTTGTGGTTTCACCAGACGTGTTGACCACAAGGATCCACCTTCGACCTCGCCCTGCACCAGTCCCGGATGCGGCTGTCGCTGAAATCCGAGAACACCGGCTGCTGTCCGTGCTTCTCCGCTTCCTCATCCTCTTTCGCCCATTTCTTCTTAGCACCGACGTACCCTAAGGTGCCGAGATAGTGCGAGTGCTTGTTCCTCCTGGCTAGCTCTTGCCCCTTCTGGCTATCTGCCAGGAACTCTTCAGAAGACTTCAAGGCGCAGAATTCGCCCAATCTTCTTCGGATACATCCGGGTATGCCTGGCAAGACGACTTATCTTGCTTGAGATAGTCCCTCACCAGTCTGTGCTTGAAATTCCTCCAGCACTTCCTAGCCGTCAGTATAGTTGCTCCGTAGAAATCGGCTTCGACCTCTTTCGGGTACATGAAGGAGCCCTTGACTTCATCGAACAGGACCTCCGCTCCTCCCGTGTCAGCTCGCCCCAATCGGCGAGGGTGATCCTAACCCTAGAACGGGCGACCACCCCGCATAACGTCCGCCACTTCTTCCGGCTCAGGAACTCTGGTCACTGGATCCAAGCTCTAAACTACCCATCTGCCCTTCGGCCTCCCCGATGGCTTCCTTGCTTTGCGAGAGCCCTTTCCTGACGATGTCGAAGGTCTTGGCGACCCCGACTGCGATATCGCAAGGGGACGGCGACGGGGAGTTCGTCTCCATTGTATTGAGGAGTAACTAAACAAGTTCTACTATGAAGTTAGTAGAGCATATGCGAACTAATTGAAATCTTGATCTAATAGGAAGAACATGTGAAATTTAGTTCAATCAACTTCTAACTACTAATCACAATGGTTGTTGATTTCAATAGTACACAAAGATTTAGAAACAATTCATAGAATATCTATATTGCCATTTTTGAAAAGCAGATATACCCTAGATATACCCTCATTTCTTTGCACCAAACATCCTTCACCATGGCATGAAAGACATCTTGACATGGCCACCCAAGTTCAAAAATAAACAAGGGTTGGTTTATTGCTAGAGAGGAGATCGTGTTTAACAATAGTGGAGTGTGGTTTGATCGAGATCGGTCTAAGGAATTAATCGTGACACGAGAGAACAGTTATATCTAATTTTTCAAAGGTTGGGTTGTCTAGCAAGTTAGCTCACGTGAACCTATGCCTAGAAAGTTCAATCTCTCTTTGATTCAAGCTATCTATCACAACATTGAATAAAAAAGGCCATCTAGGGTTAAAGTTATTGATATGAATCTGCACTGCATGCTCGGACCAGACCGCAATAAATTTATCTTTAAGACGTTCTTGGGCAGCCCCGTAAACCGCCATGAGGTTCCATTTAAAGTATCAATTCTATTGCGTAGAAGGAATTTTACATAGAAATCACCTTCTACAATCGAAACAATGTCAAGAGTTACAAAATTGCCCCCTAAAAGATTACCCCTTGCCTTGGAGAGGCATGCGATACCACATTAAATCTTTACTACCGCACAGATGGTTCAAAGTTAAAGTGGGGTCATCAATTTTGCAAGTCTCTAGAAGTGCAACAAAATTCAACTGTTGGTCCTTCACTAACTTGGAGATATATCTGTGCTTACTCAAGTATGTAAGACCTCTAGATGGTGATTGTAGTATCAGAATCTGTTCCTATCTAAGTTCTATTTCTTTCACCTTCTTCCCAACAAATATTCATCACTCAAAAGAAAGTAGGAGGAGGCCGGTTACTCACTCACCTTGCGGTTGGAGGAGGAGGCCGGCCGACCGGTGCTCGGGGAGGAGACGGTGCTTGGGGGAGAGGCCCGCGCCGGTGGTCGGGGAGGAGGCGGCCGTGGTCGGGGAAGAATGCCACCGGTCGGGGAGGAGGCGCCGGTGCTCAGGGAGGCGGCGGTGGGGGAGGAGGCGCCGGTGCTCGGGGAGGCGGCGGTGGTCGGGTCGGTGAGGACCGGTGCTCGGGGAGGCCGGCGTTGGGGGAGGAGGCTCCGCTGCAGGTCGGGGGCGGCGGCACAAGTCGGGTGGAGGAGGCGGCGCTGGTTGGGGTGGCGAGTAAGGGTCGAGAGGGTGCTGGTCGGGGCGGCGCTTGGCAGTTTTGAGTTAATGCGTGCGGGTAAGGCATTTTGAGTTTTATATGGGGCGATATCGGAGGCGGTTGTGTGGATCTGACCGCCTCCGATTATAGATAAAGGAGGCAGTTCCGTGGATCTGACAGCCTCGGATATGTCCATATCAGAGGCGGTTGCGTAGTTATAACCACCTCGGATATATGAATATCGGAGGCGGTTGCGTAGTTATAACCGCCTCGGATATGTCCATATCGGAGGCGGTTTTTGAAATCCAACCGCCTCCGATACTTGCACTGGTCCGGAATTCCATCCGGATTCCGGGCATCCCGGAGGTCATGTCTGGAGCCTCCGGACCAAGACTCCGGGTGCACATAGAGAGCAAACAGCAGGGTAATCATTGGGGCTTCTCACTTGCTCTCTCTTCGGGTTTTTTCTCGAACATGGGTTGTGGATGAAAGATTCATAAGATAAATGTCCTAAGGAGCTTAGATGTCCTTTGAACATGACCATCTCAATTGTATCACCATTTGCACATAAACATTTCTATCAAGTTCAAAAACAAAATCAACACTTCTCAAAAATGGAAATAAACATCTCAAATTTTTTCATCGCCTCTGCTTGCGTTTCTTTTTCTTTTTGATAGGCATTTCCTCTTCGAACTCTAGTCCTTCTTGATGATCTTCCCGTACGTACCATGCTTCGTTAGGTTCATCGATAATCGCGTCTCTTATGGTATGTTGCATTGGAGGTGCATCTTCGAAGATCTTGTATTCGTCCTCATCCACCACACCCTGAACTCTGATAATCTTCCTTTTACCCTGTAGGGCAATATGAAGATTCTTCTTCTCCGGGTCGGTCACATAAAACACCTGGTGGCTTGATTGGCTAGAATGAATGGGTCATCTTTGAATCCAACACGTTCAAGGTCTACTGTTGTGAAGCCGTACTTGTCGACCTTAGTAGATTGAAGATTGACCCATCGGCACCGGAACAATGGAAATTTGAAGTACACATAGTCCAACTCCCAAATATCCTCGATGAACCCGTAGTACCAGCTCCGTTTCCCGCACAAGTTAGAAGCCTCTATGCGGACCCCCACTATTTTGAAATGTGCTTTTCTTATCTTGATCTCTCGTGTAGAATGTGTATCCGTTAATGTCATATCCTTGCCAAGTTATGACTTCGAATGTTGGGCCCTTCGCATAACAGGTTAGCATGTCGCTAGAGGCACCTAAACGAAGACGCTCCTTGAACCACTTATTGAATTCTTTGTTATGCTCTCTCGTCCTCCACGCATCGGTTCTATCTGGGTGCTCTTGCCTTAACTTTGCCCTGTGCTCGTCCATGTACGGGGCAACGGCAGTCGTGTGTTGCAACACCGTGAAATAGGGCAAGAGCGTGTCCAGCTTGATCGGCAGTTGTAGATTTCTTTCCGATGGTCCCAACACCATCAAGCCTGCCTTCATGCTGAGAGCGTGGCACGCCAATCGGTTGGTTCGACTCCATGTAGTCAACACAGAACTCGATAACCTCTTCTACAGCGTAACCTTCGACAATACTTCCCTCCAGTCGATACCTGTTTCGCACGTAGTGCTTCAAGATTCCCATGAATCTTTCGAACGGGTACATGCTCCGAAGGAATACGGGCCCACACATCTTGATTTCATGCACAATGTGGACGATGAGATGCACCATTATATCAAATAAAGACGGGGGAAAATACATCTCTAGCTGACATACAGTCTCCGCTGCCGCTAACTCCAGATCATCTAGTTTGAACACGTCCATCACCTTCTGTGAAATCTTGTTGAAGAAGAAGCACAAGTTGGTGATAGATTCTCGGACGTTAGGTGGCAGAATACTCCTGATTGCAATTGGGAGCATCTGTGTCATCATAACATGGCAGTCATGAGACTTCATGCCGATTAGTTTCAAGTCCTGCATCGAGACGAGCCTCTTGATGTTGGTGGAGTAGCCCGACGGAACCTTCACACCATGCAAGAACTTGCAAAACTCGGTTCTCTCGGCCTTCGATAAAGTGTAACAGGCAGGGGGGATGTATGTCTTCCCGTTAGGCAGAAGTACGGGCGCCAGCTTGGGGCTGATTCCCATGTCAACTATGTCAAGTCGGGCCTTAACACCATCCTTCGTCTTGTCCTTCATGTTTAGCAGTAGACCCAGCACGCTGTCACAGACATTCTTCTCTATGTGCATCACATCGATGTAGTGCCGGACGTCTAGATCCTTCCAGTATGGTAGGTCCCAGAACACTGATCGCTTCTTCCAGTATGCAGACTCATCTGCGGCCTTTTTTTCTAACCCTTTCCAAGCACGACATTGACATCGCTAACCTTCTCGAATATCTTTGCACCGCTTAATGGCATTGGTTTTGCACCATTCTCTGTTCTCCCGTTGAACTGTGACTTCCACCTCCGTAACGGTGCCTTATAGGCAGGAACCGTCGGTGACCCATGTACACCACTTTCCCGTAATTCCTGAGACCTAGGCTCACGGTATTCTCCATGCATATGACACAACCTTTATGTCCTTTCACCATCTGACCGGAGGTGTTGCCGAGAGTGGGAAAGTCTTGGATCGTGCAGAACAGCATGGCCCGCAAAGTGAAGTATTGTCTTTTGTCCGCATCCCATACTTGCACTCCTGTGTTCCACAGTGTTTGTAGATCATCCATCAACAGTTGGAAATACACGTCGATGTCGTTTCCAGGTTGCTTAGGCCCTTCGATAAGTATGGACATCATAATGTACTTCCTTTTCATACAAAACCAGGGAGGTAGGTTGTACATACTGAGAAGTACGGGCCAGGTGCTGTGTCGGCTGCTCATGTTGCCAAATGGGTTCATTCCATCCGTACTCAGTGCAAACCTTACGTTCCTGGTTTCCGCAGCAAAAAGAGGATACTTCCTATCGAAGTTTCTCCACTGAATAGCATCGGCAGGGTGTCTTAGCTTTCCATCGAATGTCTTCCGCTCGTCCGCATGCCAGTGAAACAGTTTTGCTTCCTTCGGGTTTGCAAACAAACGCTTCAGGGGCGGGATTACAGGCAGGTACCAAGCAACCTTCACAGGAGTCCACTTCGTCACCTCGATGGATTCCTCTGCTCCTTCTACTCCAATCTTACCCTTGTACCGAGAAGCCTTGCACATAGGGCATGAATGTAGCTTCGCAAACTCTTTCCGGTATAAGATACAGTCGTTCCGACATGCATGTATCTTTTCAACTTCCAGTCCCAACGGACAAAGCACCTTCTTCGCTCTGTATGTGTCTATGGGTAACTCATTCCCCTCCGGAAGCATGTCACCTAGGAGGCCCAACAACTCGTTGAAGCTCTTGTCGGACCAGCTGTTGCTCGCCTTTAGCTTCAATAGTTCAAGCATGGCATATAACAGAGTGAACTTAGCCTTGTATCCTGCGAATAGCGGTTTCTCCGAGGCCCCCATCAAGCCTAGGAATTGTTAGTACTCTTTTTCGGTTTCATGCCCTTCAAAATCACGCAACATCTGTTCCAGCTCAGGCATCGAGTCGGGATCACCGGACATCTCATGGTCTAAATCACAACCGATATCAAAGGGCATATTGGTTGCTTCTTCATCGGCAAAAATATCATCATCTGATACTACGGCTTGATCTTCACCGTGCTTGGTCCAAGTTGAATACCCTTCCGTAAAACCTCTCTTGAAGATGTGGTACTCAATATGATGGAGCTCAAAAATCCTTACGTTACCACAGTCTACGCATGGACAATATGTGTCAGCTCTACCCTCTCTCAACATGTCCGCCTCGGCAGCTGCCATAAATGCTTTCACTCCATCTCTATACGCCTCTGTGTTGTGAGCTCCATACATCCACGATTGATCCATTTAAGTCGTGCATATGGAAAGTTCGAATTTTAGTTAAAAATATGAAGTGCATCGACTTCGTGACATGAGTTCAACATTTCTTCAATTACTAATTAACCTAACTAAATTCTAAAAATAATATCACTAACCTAACTAATTAATATAATTAACTAACCATACTAATTGACTAATATAACTAACCTATATATACATGCCGACTCTCTTCAATTACTAACTAACCGAAGTACCATTTTTTGCATATAAAAATTAAGCCACAAAAATTAAGCCATCATTAGTTGCCTTTTCCATTTTAGCCACAAAATTCCTCCAAAATTTGCATATCTTAACTCATAATTGCTACGCATTCGAACATACAATAATGAATCAAATATCCCCATGAATCTAAATGTGATCATATAATTCAATATTCTCAATGTCCAAGAAACAAAGCAATATCACAAAATTATTGGATAAATGATTCAAAAACTAAATACTAACCTTTGCTAATCAACAAGGAAGTATTATCTCCAACTACTCTTCCAAATGTAGCTTCTCCACCGAAAAATCACCAGCAAATCGCTCAAAAAATCGCTAGCATATCGCCACATTTAAGACATGGTCGTATGTCTGCTCGCGTAGCACAATTAATACTGTGAACCATATTGGAGGCGGTTAAATCCAAACAAGCGCCTTGGATATCAATTATAAGGAGGCGATTATATATCATCAATCGCCTCTCATATGTGCTGACTTATCCGAGGCGGTTGAAAATATATAACCGCCTCGGATATTGGACTTATCCGGGGCGATCAGAAATAAGAAACCGCCTCGGATAACATTGGAGGCGGTTACTTATTTCTAACCGCCTCGGATGAGGTCGTTATCCGAGGCAGTTGCTCCGAGCTCGTTATCGGAAGCGAGTTTTTCGTACTAACCGCTTCCGACATGTGTTATTCGTGGCGCTTTTACTTAACCGCCTCGGATAAGCCGCTTCGTATAGACCATTCTGTACTAGTGCTCTGCCAGAGCAAACATAAACAAATAACCATTCCAATTTTTGTATATCTGCTTACCAGATGTTACCCTAGTTTCATTAGTTGCAACTAATTAGTCCGGCAACATGATCATGCTAGTTATCAGAAGGATGCGGAGTACTACTTATCGCGGAGTACTACTTATCGCTGCTCCTTTGCTCGCTGCATGCAGAAAAAAGACAAAATAAATTGAGTTTAAATGAAAAAAAAATAAGTTAGATAAACTGAAATTGTACGGGCATCTGTGCATATACATAGTAAATAAATATGCTTCACAAGAATAATACCAATTATATCTAGACGGAGGGTATATGGATGCAGATCCTTCGATTTAGTTAAAGTGATCTAAATAAGACATAAACATGTGCTACAATATATATAGAGAGAGTTCCATGTTAAATTTTGCCTCAAGATATAAATAATATGCAGATAGACGTACTACATCTTTCTTACACATAAGTATTAGAAGAAATGGAGTCTCTACTAGGACAAAGAAAATATAACCAGTCTGATTTTCTCATATCTGCTTAGAGAT
The DNA here is from genome assembly GCA_019208055.1 of Stipa capillata. NCBI lineage: Eukaryota > Viridiplantae > Streptophyta > Magnoliopsida > Poales > Poaceae > Stipa > Stipa capillata. Next base: position 54,754 of record JAGXJF010005073.1, on the reverse strand, counting down.
TATTGTGTTGGTTTGACCATTTTTGCAGCTGATTGGTTCGAGACATGATTGCGCTGCTCTGAGAAGGATGAACGGTACTACTACTTATTGTTGCTCCTCTCCTTACTGCATGCAGAAAAACACAAAATTAATTGAGTTCCAAGAAAACTAAGATAAACTGAAAGAGACACGTGAGAAATTAAATTATAATAAAGTGCACAAACATTTGAGCTTCTTTTTGGGAAATTTAATCCGTGTATGAAATTATAGTCAAATAAACATACTTCACAAAAATAACGTAGCTATATCTAATCTAATCTGCATAGACGAGATTTGAATGTAAATACTTGGATTTAGTTCTGAAAGTGCATCCACTCCCATGGAGCTTGGAAGGATGGCTATCTTGCCCCAGAGTTTGGTTTTGATGGTTATTGGCAATCCTCACCTGTGTCTAATGTTTTGCAATGAGTGTGAACAGGGATTAGATGGACAGGTGAAAGCTGAAGTGAGACAACTGTTGATGATGAGCCCTAAAAAAGAGCAAGGAACTGGGAAGGTCAGAAGGACCAGCTGAGCTAGGTTCCTGAGGCACAGTTGCGAGGAGCCGAGACTGTGCTCGAGGGCAAGCGAGGTGATGGTTGCTTGATGGAGTTCAAGGGCCGTGAATGCAAGCTTGATAAGTCCTGGAGGAGCTAGGAAGCTGGTGGATCAGGACCAAGGGTTCTCTGTGCGTCTACAAGGGCAGTCGTCTTCGGTGAAGAAGCTTGGAACCAGTGCCAAGGGTCTAAGCGAGCTGGTCAGGGACTTTGGCGAGGTCATTGCTCTCTGGTCAGTTGTAGGCTTGTAGTGAGCCGGCCAGAGTTGTGCTCAGGTGCTGTCTGAGGCAACCGAGTCCACCTGAGTTTGGGCATCTGAGGCTCAGGTGGGTAGCTCAGCCGTGGCTAGTAGGTTACCAGAGGTGCTCGTTAGCTGAGTCTCAGATAGGTTAGGTCTGGTGGCTCTTTGTCTGACGTGGCATGAGGGTAACGGCTAGCTGCCAGGGACCCTATAAATAGGGAACCTGGGGAGGTTTTCAACCTCGAACCTTTACCCAACCTTTGCCTCTAACCCGAAAGCAACCTGTTGAGAAAGAAAGAGGCTCTAGGTCTCCAAGTGAGTGTTGCCTGCGTGCATCCATCGTGAGAGTGAGTTACTTAGTCCTTCAGGTGTAATCTTCGAGGTACTGGTTCCTCCAAGAGTGGGAGTGCTCTTGGAGTTGGTGAGCAAGCCAAGTCTTGTGTGGCTGCCACCAAGAGTCTGTGAGGGCGATTCGGGTCTGCCTGTCTTGCAGCAGCAAGATAAAAGGATTCCACACAAGAAAGGTACTCGAGGAAAGAGCACGTTTTGGTGCCGGCCGTGAGAACAGCTTCCTCAACGGAGACGTACTGCTTCGCAAGAAGTAGGAACTTCGGTAAAACAAATCATTGTGTGCTTTACTTTCTGTCTTGTGATCAGCTCATACTTATTCTGATATCTATGTATACTTAGATCACTAGAGCACCTTTATTTGTTGCACACTAACTGAGTTTCCTCACCTGAGACTCAGTTAGCTCCTGCTAAAGCTAGTACCTTTCCTGTTCACATCATCTGATGCACTCACCTGACTCTCATACCTGAGACTCAGTTAGCTCTGAATATAACTTGCTCTACATCAGCTGAGTTTTCTATCTGAGTGTCTGGTGTTTATCTGATATATCTTGCTGAGTCTCAGTTACGTACATCAGTTGCATATATTTTCTCTAGGATTGACCTATCTCCAGAAGAGAAACCCATTAGGCATTTTAATTTCTAGAGCCGACCTATTCACCCCCCCTCTAGTCGACTCCTGAGATCCCTTTCAAGTGGTATCAGAGCCTCGTTGCTCATAATTGGCTTAACAGCCAGAGTCTAAAGGATGTCGAACTATGAGGGTAGAGTTCCTATGTTTGATGGTACTAATTATGCCTTTTGGAAGCGGAAGATGCAAATGCATCTTACTGTACTTGACCCAGATGTATGGAAGATTGTCACAACAGGTCTTGATGTGATTGATGAGAGCAATCCCACTGATCAAGAGAAGATCAGCATCAAGAACAATGCTAGAGCTGCCAATGCTATCTATATGGGACTGCAAGAGCATGACTTCAATCGTGTCTGCACCTTTGAGGAAGCCAGAGATATATGGTTCACACTTCAGGCATCTATGAAGGTAGTGACACGTTGAAGAGGTCCAAGAAAGATGTGCTGGAGCATGAACTTGACAACTTCCATTACCAACCTGGAGAGGACATCAATTCCATCTTCACAAGACTTACCATGATCACTAACCAGCTGAAAGCCCTTGGGTCCAACAGAGTGGAAGATGGAGATGTGATCAAGAAGTTCCTCTTTGTGCTTCCCAAGCCTTATCACACTCTGCGTCTGATGATGAAAGAAAAGGATGGCTTTGACAGATTAAAGCCCACAGATGTCCATGGTAGAATGCTCACTCATGAGATGGAGCTAAATCACTCCAAGAAGCATGCTATCACCTCTGGGAAGAACAAGGACATAGCCCTCAAGGCAGTGGCCACTCACAGGGACTCAAGTGATGAAGAAGAAGATCCAGATGAAGAGATGTCCACTGATGAGGAGAATGAGCTTGCCATGCTTACTCGGAACTTCAGAAAGTTCTATCGAAGGAAGAAGTTCTCAGACTCAGCTGATAGATTCAAAGGGAAGAAGCAACTCAGTGACAAGAAGTGCTTTGAGTGTGGTGACTCAGGACATTTCATTGCTGACTGTCCCAAAAAGAGCAAGAGACAAGAGGATGGCAAGTACAAGAAGAAGGAGATCATTGTCAAGAAGAAGTACAAAGAAGGGAAGCCTCCCATATTCAGAAAGAAGAAGACCTCTGCTGCCAGAGCTTATGTGGGACAAGCCTGGGTCTCAGATGACTCAGAGTCAGAGGAGGAGTCAGAGGAAGAAACTGAGCTTGCTGGGTTAGCCATCTGTGTCTCAGGTGGATCTCTCAGGAGTCCAACTGAGCCAGGAGAAGACTCAGTTGGGTCACTCAGCTGCGCACCCGAGTCAGACTCTCTCTTCGACAAGGATGCAGATCCTACATATGCTGAGACTCCAGCCCTATGCCTTATGGCTAAAGGCAGCAAGGTAATGACTGAGGATGACTTCCCTGATTATGCTCAACTAATGGATATTCTTGACAGGACAGAGAAGCTCCTTCGGAAAGAGAGAAAAGAAAACATCTCTCTCAGGGACAAACTAACTGACATGCAGGTGTCCCTTGATAATGCACAAGATGCTAAGGCAGATCTTGATGAGGAAGTTTACTTATTGCAGGAAGCTCAAAACAAAATTAAGCTATCACATGAGCTCCTAATCTCTGAGCATGATAAACTCAAAGAAACTCACTCATCTTGCACTGCTGTTACACCTGATGCAAATCCTCCTACTGTTATAGAAAACCTGTTTAAACTGTGCATCTCGCATCAATGCTATTACTTCTAGTACAGTGTTTGTTGTAGATTCATCCAGTGAATCAAGCACTTCAACTGCTACTAACTTTGTTGATGCAGCAAAGTACAATGAGCTCAAGGAGGAGCATGAAGAGCTAAAAAGGCTCATGAGAATAGGCCTATGCAGTGCTAACATAGGCATGCAGAACTTTGCTAGGCTTCAGTCCACCTTAGTACTAAAGAATAATGGTACAAGGGGACTTGGTTTCACTCCTGCACTTATAAAGAACAAGTCTTCATATACTCCCTCTGCTACTAACAAGAAATATTTGCAGAATCACTTTGTTCCTCAGAAAGGGAAATATGATACTAACTCTCTTGCAGGAAACCATCGAAAGACAGATGGTTATGTGAAAATTCCCTCTAATCCAAGCTATGTGCTTAAGACAGGGAAAAAGGGCAAGCCTGAGGCAATATATGTTGACCCTGGAGTAGGTACAAGAAGGTACCAAGCATTTGGGTACCAAAGTCAGTAGTCACCTGTGTCTCAGGTGACTCACTCGGTTGGGTACCGAAGTCAGGGAAAGCCACCTGTAACTCAGGTAGCTCACTCAGGTGCAATGCAAATTTGCTAACCCCTCCATCTGAGTTTGCAGGAGATAAGAATCTGAGAAAGATTCAGAGGTTCTCTAAGCTTTCTAAAGCCATAGCTGCTAAGAACCCTAATGTTAATCTTATTCCTGCTATTGATGCTTACAGTAAGAGACCTGCTAACTTGGGAACCAAGCTATTTGGGTTCCTAAGTCTCGAAACTAATCGTGCAGGGCTCTGCCTCCAGTGGAACAAAATGGGTCATGGATAGTGGCTGCACACAGCACATGACTGGAGGCAAAGAGCAGTTTTCTGAGATAAGAAAAGATAACCTTCCTTGCAAGTATGTCAACTATGCTGATGATCAAGAGGCAAGGTATTGGGTTGTGGTAAAATTGCTATATCTCAGGAACATTCTCTTACTGAAGTAATGCTTGTTGAGTCTATTTCATATGATCTCTTATCTGTTTCTCAATTATGTGTTGCTGGAATGAAAGTCACATTTTATCCTAAAGAGGTCTATGTCCAGAAACTAACAGATGACTCACAAGTTTTCAAAGGCTATCGAGTAGATAAGCTATATCTTGTAGATTTTCAGGATCAAGAAGCAGCTGTGCCATGTTGCCTTATAGTCAAAGCTCAGTTAGGCTGGCTGTGGCACAGGAGGCTAGGTCATGTGGGAATGAGGCTGACTGAACAACTCAGTAAAGAAGAACATGTCCTAGGCCTGAAGCAGATCCAATTCACAAAGACAAGCCATGCTGTGCTGTCAGGCTGGAAAGCAAGTTGGAAGCCCTCATCCACCCAAGAACATCATGACCACTACTTCTCCATTCGATCTCATACACATTGATTTGTTGCGGTCCAACCACATATGAGAGCATTGGAGGTAACAAGTATGGTTTTGTTGTTGTAGATGACTTGTCACGTTTCACTGGGTATTTTTTTTGAAGGACAAGTCACAGGTGTACAAAAGGTTCAAGCACCTCATTGTCAGAGTTCAAAATGAATGGAACATCAACTTGAAGGCAGTGAGAAGTGACAATGGGACAGAATTCAAGAACTCAAGAGTTGAAGCCTTCATGGACAAGCATGGGATTAAGCATGAGTTCTCTGGTCCCTATGCACCACAGCAGAATGGAGTGGTGGAGAGGAAGAACAGGACCCTGATAGAGATGGCAAGAACACTGCTGAGTGAGTACAAAACACCAGCAAGGTTTTGCTGAAGCTGTGAATACTGCCTGCCACAACATCAATAGACTATATCTTCACCCACTCCTAAAGAAGACACCTTATGAGCTGCTGACCAACAAGAAGCCAAACGTCTCCTACTTCAGAGTATTTGGTTGTAAGTGCTATATTTTGAAGAAAGGCAAACGTCTCTCTAAATTTGAATCCAAATCCGATGAAGGAATATTGTTGGATATAGCTCAGAATCTCACACCTACAGAGTCTTTAACACAACACTAAGGTTGTTGAAGAAGCTGTAGATGTGACATTCGATGAATCTAACGGCTCACAAGATGGGCAAGTTGCTAATGATATTTCAGGGAAGGTAGATATACTTCACAAGTGAACAGGTGAAGTCAGGCCCCAAGTTGAGGAGCAAGCTTCATCTGGAGTTACAAATCTACCTGACCCAGCTGATGAGCAGGATGAAGTCAATGGCATTGAGTTCGAGTACAACCCAGCTAATGATCTATTGGACTCAGAAGCCTCCATGCACCCAGCTGAGTCTCAGGAAGAGCCAACTGAGTCACAGATACACCCAGCTGACCCACTTCCAGCTGTGACTCAGGCGGCTGACCCAGAACCCCCTGTGATCAGCAGGCTGCAGAAGGATCACCCTGTAGACCAAATCATTGGTGCCATTAATAGGGGAGTGACTACTCGTTCTCGTATTGCTAACTTTTGTGCTCACTACTCTTTTGTTTCCACCTTTGAGCCTAAAAATGTAGGTGAAGCTCTGTCTGACTCAGACTGGATCAATGCTATGCATGAAGAGCTGAACCAATTTGAGAGAAATGAAGTCTGGTCACTTGTTGAAAGACCCAAGGATCATAATATTATAGGAACAAAGTGGGTCTTTCGCAACAAGCAAGATTCTACAGGCCAAGTGGTGAGGAACAAGGCAAGATTGGTTGCTCAAGGCTACACTCAAATAGAAGGCTTGGATTTTGGTGAGACCTTTGCACCTGTAGCTCGACTTGAAGCTATCAGGATACTTTTAGCTTATGCAAATCATCACAACATCAAGCTTTATCAAATGGATGTCAAGAGTGCCTTTCTCCAAGGTAAGCTTGCTGAACTTGTGTATGTAGAACAGCCCCCTGGTTTTGAAGATCCAAAAAGACCCCATCATGTATATGTTCTCCACAAAGCTTTATATGGTCTCAAACAAGCCCCTCGTGCTTGGTATGATACCCTAAAGGAGTTTCTTATACATAATGGTTTCAAAATTGGGCTTGTTGATACTACACTCTTTACTAAAGTTAAAGGCAAGGACTTATTTGTATGCCAAATATATGTTGATGACATAATATTTGGAAGTACTAACTGTGTGCTAAGTGATGAGTTCAGCAAGATGATGATAAAAAGGTTTGAGATGTCCATGGTAGGAGAGCTGAAGTTCTTCCTAGGGCTGCAAATTAGACAACTCAAGCAGGGAACCTTCATCTCTCAAGAGAAGTTTGCCAAGGACATCCTCAAGAAGTTTGACATGGACAAAGCTAAGTCAATATCTACTCCCATGCAAACAAATGCTCATCTTGATCTGAACCAACAAGGTAAGTCCACTGATCAGAAGGAGTACAGGTCTATGATAGGTTCTTTGTTGTATTTATGTGCATCTAGACCTGATATAATGTTGAGTGTTTGCATGTGTGCACGTTTTCAAGCTGATCCTAAGGACATTCATCGCACTGCTGTTCGTAGAATACTAAGATACTTGATTCATACCTCTGGGTTTGGTCTATGGTATCCTAAGGGTGCACCATTTGAGCTTGTAGGCTATTCAGATAGTGATTATGCCGGGTGTAAGGTTGACCGAAAAAGCACCTCAGGTACCTGCCAATTTCTAGGGCGTTCCCTTGTATCCTGGTCTTCCAAGAAACAAAATTCAATAGCCCTATCCACAGCAGAAGCCGAATACATAGCAGCTGGTGGGTGTTGTGCTCAATTGTTATGGATGAGGCAGACCTTGAAGGATTTTAACATATCTATGTCTCAAGTACCCCTCTTCTGTGACAATGAAAGTGCAATCAAGTTAGCCAACAACCCAGTCCAACACCAAAGATCCAAACACATAGAAGTGAGACATCACTTTCTAAGAGACCATGTAGAAAAGAAAGATATCCAACTGTGCCATGTTAGAACCGAAGCTCAGCTAGCTGATATTTTCACCAAGCCTTTAGATGAGAATAGGTCTGTACCCTCAGGCATGAGCTAAATATCATGGATATCTCGAATGTGCAGTGAGGAAATGATGATACACGTGTACACATGATTGCATTTCTGGTTTTTCATTCTCTGCATTCTACATGAGTCAGCCACCTGAGTCTCGGTTGTACCTCAGGTGGGGTAAGGTCTTATAGATACCATGCTGATTTTGCATCTTATTGAACTCATGGATTCACCATTGGGTTAGATAAGTTGGATCTCACCATCTATTTCAATTCAACACAGCTTTAGCTCTGTATTGATTGATTGTTTGGCAAGCTGTGTTTGAAAAGAAATTCTCTCTATTGCTTTCATCTCTTACCCTTAAGATCTCTCTGGTAATCCTATTGAAAACCTTGTCAGCTGAGTCTTCCACATGAACCTCAGCTGAACACATTCAAAAATCCTGGAGAACATTCCTAAGTCTGGAGCTCAGCTCAATTTCTATTTCCTACCTGAGTCTCAGGTAGCAATCCAGCTGACCCTCAGGTGCCACAGGGCCACTCGGGATATAAAAACCCACCTCTGTAACGGTTCGCGCTAAACCCTCTTCAGAGTCTCAGTGCCCTTGCGCCCATCGCCGCCATCTGATTCTCAACGATCGTGCACTTCTCCGACGATCTTCGCTCTCTCCGAAGCTTCCCAAAGCTCTCCTGATTGTTTTGGCGCCCTCATCTCCAATCAAAATTCCAAATGTAAGTCTCCTCGAGCTGTTCTTCACGGAACTAGGGTGGTTTCCGCCTTAATGCGAATTCCAAGCTCTCGAGTAGCTTTTAGTTGTGGAATTAGAAAGAGATGATATATCTTTAACCTCTAGAACGATTTCTTGCAACTCATTGTCCAGAATTCTCAAATTTCAGCAAGATTCGATAAACCTAGGTTGCTCTGCTACTCCACCTGAGTTACACAATTTATCTCACCTGAGTGTCAGGTAGCTAAGTCAGGTAGCATGAGATGACTTGTGAAACTCTCCTAAAAACATCCACAAATAGCCAAATATTCCTGTTTTCTCTGCAATAGGATTATCTCTTATCTATTCTCTATCCTATCTCACCTATGCAGATGTCTGAATCAAGGAATGTGGCTGAGGATATAACTGATGATCTGCCCATTGGTCTGAGAACTCAGCTCCTAAGTCAGAAGCAGCAGTTAGAGTGGGAGGCAGAGCAGGCTAAAAGTCTTGCAAAGAAATTGGATGCAGAAGAAGCTGCCCAAAATCAGTAAAAGCGCCTATGTCACCTTCTGAGCTAGCCAAAAGAGAAGCTAGGCTCAAAGAGCTACAAGAGGAAAAGCGTCAGATGGACATAGCTGCAGCTCAGTCAGCTCAAAGAATGAGAGAATTAGAAGCTCAGAAAGCTAGCAAGGAAGAACAATTGAAGCAAGAAAGGAAAGCAAAAGCAGCTGAAAAGAAAGCCCAAGCTGAGGAAGCAAAGAAGAAAAGAGCTGAAGAAAGAGCCAAGAAGGCTGCTGAGAAAGAGGCAGCTATCAAAGTCAAGAAGGCTCCAGTAGTTGATACACTCAAAAGGACAAGGGCTGCAGGCAAGTCAACAGATTTATCCCTGAGCAAAGTGCCAAAGAAGCCAAGATCAGAGGCTGTGGTAGTCAAGAAGAAAACAAAGAAGCAACTCCAAGAAGAGGAAGAAGCTGAATGGAGAGTAGAAGCTCTTAAAAGACAGGAACACAGCAAACTTATCAAAAAATGGCAAGACTTAACTGATAAGTTGCCTAATGCCACAGATGAGGAAAGGCCTCAAATGAAGGATAGAATAGATGCTCTTGCAAAGCAAATCTTTGAATCACCAGATGTTCCAAAGAGTGTGAAACTCCAAAGAGAAACTCAGCTGAAGGACAAGGCAATCCATGAAGAACTCAAAAGCTGCTGAAACAAGAAGGAAAGCCTCTGGACAAGAGAAAGCAGACTTGATCAATCAAATTGATCGTTTATTCCCTCAACTCTCAGAAGATTATAAGCCTCTCTGGACAAGGTTCTCAGATATCATTCTTCAAAGGAGAATAGAGAATCTCATGTTGGAGTTAAACTCTTGTGCTGATGAAGCTCGTAAGAAGCATCTACAAAATGAAATTGCTGAAACAAACTCAAGGATATTTTATACATCCAGTTCTCAAGCATTTGATGCAGTGCCCCTTCAACAAGCCAGTGGTTCACTGCCTCAGCTGAGTAAGCCAGCCGAGTCTCAGGCAGCTGCATCAGCTGGACTAGAATTAGTCCTCACTGAAGTGGAACCTCAACAGAAAGCTGCCATAGAATCAATTGAAGACATTTTGGCTGAGCTTGACTCAAGAGAAAAAGAACTTGATCAGACTATGGAAGAATCTAGGATAAGCTAAGATCATCTTTCGAAGAGAAGTCAACTAAAGCACATGAAAACCCAACTGAGCCACAAGCAGATCCATCAGTTGGAGTATCAGTGAGCATGGGTTCTGTATTTCAGTCTCTATCAGACTTAGAACCAGCTCAAGAAGAAACAAGACTTGAAGAGCAAGAAAAAGCAGTATCTTCTCCAGCACCTGAGTCAGTCATAGGATGCCAACTGGGTCTCAGGCACAGTCAACTGAGACTCAGTCAGAAGACTCAGATGACTCCTACTCAAGTCCAAGTGACCCTCATCCTCCATCTCCTCGCAAGAAGAAGCAAAAGCTGTCTGAATCAGATGAAGAATATCAAGAAGAAGAGGAGAGTGGTGGAAGGCAAGAGTCAGCAGAAGAATCAGACTCATCCCCCTCTGCATCTGACTCAGAAGATATCCCGGCTGAGACTCAGCTAGAAGAGTCAGATGAGTCATTGGAAGCCAAATACTCAGCTATATTCTCAAAAGTTGCACGATCTGACACATCAATGATGAACTTCATATCTGCAACTGCTTTCAAGAAGCTACCAAAGGCAGATGCCAGTCTAGCCTCCATGAACCTGGACTCAAGAAGCACATCAAACTACACTGCCATGAGAACCACAAATCCATACTTTGACAGTGAAGGAAATCTGAAAAGAAGACATTGCACTGATCCAAGGTTTTGGAATGATCAGCAGCAATCAAGCTATCATCTCTTGCTGCAGAAGAAAGGTTTTGTTGACAGCATGCCAACTGATTGGGAAAATCTTGCTAAGAACGGCTTAGGAAATCTGAAGCAGATTCTAGCTACTGTTCAACTTGATAAGATATGCAGTTTAAACCAAGATTATGATTCTGAAGCTATCAAGGAATTCTATGCAACAGTCTTTGTAGAGCAGAACAATCAAGATTATATGCTCTGGATGACAAGAGGTCAACTGCTGTGCATCACAGCTCCAGAGTTTGCAGAGATGTTCAATCTACCATCAGGGTCAAAGCTACAGAAGATCAGCATATCCAAAGGCTCAGAAGAAGATAAGAGTCTCCTGCCAGATTGGGTTCCAAATGAGAAAAGGAAGAAGTTCTTCCCTACAAGCTTTGTGCCTCCTCCTGTTAAGGGTGCAGTCCCTAAGCATATCTCCAATTTCAAAGGATTGATGAAGACACCCAAGCACATTGTGAAGATCTTGAACATATCCATCTGTGCCAAAGGTGGAGGAACTGATGCCATATACAATCCAGTATGGAGAATTCTTGTGCTCATAGCCAAGAAAGAGAAGTTTGATGTGGCCAGATACATATTCTCAGAAATAAATGAGTGCCAGAAGAACAGATCTGACAAGATGAGATATGGCTCATATCTAATGCATATGATTCTCCAAAGAACATCTTTAGCATCTGCAGTCTTCTCTCTTGACAAGAAGACATATCTCAGCAAATTCAGACCTCAGAAGGATGACCATGAAGATGAAGTTGCTTTCTACAACATCCTAAACTCATCTCAGTCGGCCTTTTCAGAGCCTCCCAGAGCAAGCCACCAGAGACTCAGTCAGGTCACCTCAGCCAGCAGCTGATCTCCCAGCAATTCTACCTGAGCCTCAGGTGTCTCCCACCCGAGACTCAGCTAGAGAATCATCTCCTCCTGCTGAGCGACAAGCTTCGGTCTCTGTGAACCTTTCATCAGACAGTCTTCCTTTGGTTCAACGCCTAGACAATCCCGCAGCTATTGATGCTTTCATTAAACGGGTTGTGCCAGTACAGATCTCTGTTATCAAGAGGAGACAAGATGAACTGCAACAAGAAATGGCTCAGCTGAAATCTGAACTCAAGAGTGAGATGGCAGATCTCAAGGCCTCGGTCAACAGCAAATTTGATCAGATCCTATCCCTTCTGCAACCAAAGCCAGCTCCCTGAAGTTTTTTTTTCCTTCTTCTTCCTATCTCTTTTTAGTGCTTAGTGGCAAAGGGGGAGAGAGAGTAGGGAGAGAATAGCTTAAAGGGGAGAGTATTATATTCAGGGGGAGCAGTATGTAAAGGGGTAGACTAGACTGCATGTGTGTCAAGACATTCTATGTCCTGCAAAATGTTTTTATCAGTCTTGAACACCTCGTTTTTGTACAAAATGTTTTTATCAGTCTTGAACACCTCGTTTTTGTATTGTACAAATATATTGAAACACATTGATCTTTTTATCATATCGGCTCTGATCTGCTCTGATACATGATATTACTCTCTTTAACTCTATGCTCTGATATTCGATATATACATGACGCTCTGATATTTGATATTTGTACTCAAGCATGCAATCCATTCTGTTATCTTATTTACTGAGTACTCCTCCAACATACCTGCTATTCCGCTGTGCTTATATTCTCAGTTATGTTGTGAGAACCTGTGCTTGCATCAACTCTCAAATGTTTAAATCTGATCTGCACACTTGTATTCAAATGCAAAATCTCACTTGTGCACATCTTAAGGGGGAGTTGATGTCAAACAAGGTTAAATGCAATACTCTTTTTATCTAAATGAATGTTTTAAAGGGGTTGCCACTAACCACCAAAAAGGGGGAGATTGAAAGTGCATCCACTCCCATGGAGCTTGGAAGGATGGCTATCTTGCCCCAGAGTTTGGTTTTGATGGTTATTGGCAATCCTCACCTGTGTCTAATGTTTTGCAATGAGTGTGAACAGGGATTAGATGGACAGGTGAAAGCTGAAGTGAGACAACTGTTGATGATGAGCCCTAAAAAGACCAAGGAACTGGGAAGGTCAGAAGGACCAGCTGAGCTAGGTTCCTGAGGCACAGTTGCGAGGAAGCCGAGGCTGTGCTCGAGGGCAAGCGAGGTGATGGTTGCTTGATGGAGTTCAAGGGCCGTGAATGCAAGCTTGATAAGTCCTGGAGGAGCTAGGAAGCTGGTGGATCAGGACCAAGGGTTCTCTGTGCGTCTACAAGGGCAGTCGTCTTCGGTGAAGAAGCTTGGAACCAGTGCCAAGGGTCTAAGCGAGCTGGTCAGGGACTTTGGCGAGGTCATTGCTCTCTGGTCAGTTGTAGGCTTGTAGTGAGCCGGCCAGAGTTGTGCTCAGGTGCTGCCTGAGGCAACCGAGTCCACCTGAGTTTGGCATCTGAGGCTCATGTGGGTAGCTCAGCCGTGGCTAGTAGGTTACCAGAGGTGCTCGTTAGCTGAGTCTCAGATAGGTTAGGTCTGGTGGCTCTTTGTCTGACGTGGCATGAGGGTAACGGCTAGCTGCCAGGGACCCTATAAATAGGGAACCTGGGGAGGTTTTCAACCTCGAACCTTTACCCAACCTTTGCCTCTAACCCGAAAGCAACCTGTTGAGAAAGAAAGAGCTCTAGGTCTCCAAGTGAGTGTTGCCTGCGTGCATCCATCGTGAGAGTGAGTTACTTAGTCCTTCAGGTGTAATCTTCGAGGTACTGGTTCCTCCAAGAGTGGGAGTGCTCTTGGAGTTGGTGAGCAAGCTAAGTCTTGTGTGGCTGCCACCAAGAGTCTGTGAGGGCGATTCGGGTCTGCCTGTCTTGCAGCAGCAAGATAAAAGGATTCCACACAAGAAAGGTACTCGAGGAAAGAGCACGTTTTGGTGCCGGCTGTGAGAACAGCTTCCTCAACGGAGACGTACTGCTTCGCAAGAAGTAGGAACTTCGGTAAAACAAATCATTGTGTGCTCTACTTTCTGTCTTGTGATCAGCTCATACTTATTCTGATATCTATGTATACTTAGATCACTAGAGCACCTTTATTTGTTGCACACTAACTGAGTTTCCTCACCTGAGACTCAGTTAGCTCCTGCTAAAGCTAGTACCTTTCCTGTTCACATCATCTGATGCACTCACCTGACTCTCATACCTGAGACTCAGTTAGCTCTGAATATAACTTGCTCTACATCAGCTGAGTTTTCTATCTGAGTGTCTGGTGTTTATCTGATATATCTTGCTGAGTCTCAGTTACGTACATCAGTTGTATATATTTTCTCTAGGATTGACCTATCTCCAGAAGAGAAACCCATTAGGCATTTTAATTTCTAGAGCCGACCTATTCACCCCCCCTCTAGTCGACTCCTGAGATCCCTTTCAAGTTCAAAATAAAAAGGCTCCACAATTTCTTTTGCTTATTCTGTATATATATGGCAGAGATATATATAGGAAGCCCAATTGGGGCTATGAACATATTTTAAGAAATAAAATAGTACATATATTATCGTATAGTGGTATATGATACATGATCGTAAGTACATGCACAAGAGTTGAATAACTTATTCTACGCTAGTAGGTTTTACAATCTTTTGTAAAGAAATTAATGATATCTTTTATAGAATTTATGATCCGGTATTTACAATATTTTGCATAAAAATTCAAGATTTTGCTATCCGTTAGCACTTCCATAGAAATTATGATTTTATTTGCACAAATTTCGGTCTTTTTTGCACAATTTTACAACGTAGAAACTCCGTCCGCATTTCACATAAGTTTTAAAGGAGCATCTGAGTCTCCGCCGGGACAAAAAAAACCATTCAAATTTATTTATCCTGCTTACTAAGTTTTGCATTTTGATTGGATATAACTAATTAGTCGGGAACAATTAGAGCGCTGGTTCTGAGAAGGATGCCTCGTACTACGTAGCAACACTCCTTTGCTCACTGTGTGCAGAAAAACACACGATAAATTCAGTCCCAAAACGTAAATAAAAATAGATTAAAAAAAGAGACATGAGAGAATTTGACTTGTGGAACATATATTGAGTTCCAAAACATAAAATAATTAATGTCAACTGTACCTAATCTAGATAGAGGCTAAGGGATTTGGATGCAAATCCTTGGATTTTGTTCAGAATGGGCACTACAAAATTTAAAAAGTTCACTAGTAGTTGGTAAATAAACATAATTCCACGAAATTATAGTCCAATGAATTTTACTTCACAGAAAATGTCAAGGATAGATGGGATTTCAGATTTGGACGCAAATCCTAGGTTTTAGTTCAAAATAGGCTTGTACAAAAAAAAATGTGCCATATATATACTCGCATACATAGAAAGACATGTGAGAGACTAAATTGTATTTGCATTTGTGAAAATATATATATATACTCGCATACATACATATATAGTCAATAAATGTGATTCACAAGAATAATACCAATTAAATATATCTAATCTAGACAAAGGGGATTTGGATACAGATCCTTCAATTTAGTTAACATGCTCTAAATAAGACATAAACATGTGCTATGTATATAGAGAGAGAGAGAGAGAGAATTCCATGTTAAATTTTGCCTCAGGCCACAAATAAGTATGCAAAGAGACATACTCCATCTGTCTTACACATAAGTATTAGAACAGCAACTGAGTCTCAGCTTGGACAAAGAAAACATAACCATTCCGATTTTCTCTTATCTGCTTACAGATTATTGTGTTGGTTTGTCTGGTTACAAGCTGATCGGTTCGAAACATAATTGTGTTGGCTCTGAGAAGGATGACAGGTAGTACTACTTATCGTTGCTCGCTGAAAAAACACAAAATTAATTGAATTTAAAGAAAATTAGATAACTGGAAAGAGACATTTGAGAAATTAAATTTGCATACATTGCACAAACCATCTAAGCTAGCTTCTTTTTGGGAAATTTATGTCCGTCTATGAAATTAAAGTCAAATAAACATACTTCACAAAAGTAACATAGTTGTATCTAATTTAGATAGACGAGATTTGGATGCAGATACTTAGATATAGTTCAAAATATATAGGCTCCACAATTTCTTTTATTTCTTCCGTATATACATGATATATATATATATATATATATAGGAAGGCGAATTGGGGCAATGAACATATTTCAAGTGATACTATCGTATAGTGGTATATGATACATAAGTGTAACTACACTCACAGGAGCAGAATAACTTATTGTACACCCGTAGGTTTTACGATCTTATGTAAAGAAATTTACAATATTTTCTTAGAATTTACGATCCGGTATTTATGATATTTTGTATAGAAACTTACGATTTTGCTATCCTCGACAATTTCTATAAAAATTACAATTTTTGTTTACACAAATTTGGTCTTTTCTGCACAATTTTAAAGCTCGGAGACTTCGTCAGGCTATCACATAAGTTCTAAAAGAGCAATGGAGTCTCTGTAAGGACAAGAAAAAAAACCATCCAGATTTATTTATTCTGCTTACTAAGTTTTGCATTTGGACTGGTTGCAACTAATATGTTGGGAACATAAGCGTGCTGGTTCTAAGATGGATGCCTCATACTACTTAGCAATGCTCCTGTGCTCACCGCATAAATTGAGCAGAAAAAACACAACATAAATTGAATTCCAAAAAGAAAATAAAAATAGATAAAAAGAGGCACGAGAGAATTTAAAAAGGATTTGGAGGTAGATCCTTGGATTTTATTTTAAAAAGCTGTACAAAATTAAACAAGTTCGGTAGTAGTTCGTAAACAAAAAGGTAACCAATGATATAATATCATGAAATTATAGTCCAATGGACGTACTACGCAAAAAAATGTCAAATTTATCTAAACTGGATAGAGAGTATTTTAGATTTGGATGCAAATCCTTGGTTTTAGTTCAAAACAGGCTTGTACAAACTAAAAATGTGCTATATATTAAGTTTCCATGTTAAATTTCCCCGCAAAAAACAAGTTCCATTTAAATTTTTGCGTTGTGAGCCACAAAAAGGTTCTACGTGCATAGGATTCATACTCCTTTCACATAAATTTTAGAAGAGCACTGACTCTCTGGCGAGAGCAAAAATAAATAAATTACCATTCCGATTTTCGTATATCTGCTTATCGAATGTTGCCCTGGTTTCATATATATATACTATCGTATAGTAGTATATGATACGTGAGTGTAACTACACTCGCAAGAGTTGAATAACTTATTCTATGCCTGTAGGTTTTACGACCTTTTGTAAAGAAATTAATGATATTAGTTATAGAATTTATGATTCAGTATTTACGATATTTTGTATAGAAATTTACGATTTTGCTATCCACCACCACTTCCATAGAAATTATGCTGATTTGTTGGAAACATGATTATGTTGGCTCTAAGAAGGATGACCGGTAGTACTACTACTTGTTTCTCCTCTGCTTTCTGCATGCAGAAAAAACACAAAATTAATTGAGTTCCAAGAAAATTAGATAAACTGAAAGAGACATGTGTGAAATTAAATTATGATAAATTGCACAAACCATTTTAGCTTTGTTTTGGGAAATTTACATCCGTCTATGAAATTATAGTCAAATAAACATACTTCAAAAAAATAACGACATATATATATATAGGAAATCAAATTGGGACAAGATTTGGATGCAGATACTTGGATTTAGTTCAAACTATAGTCTCCACAATTTCTTTTGCTTGTTTTGTATATATACGACAGATATATATATAGGAAACCGAATGGGGACTATGAACATATTTCAAGAGATAAAATAGTATATATATAGCACCGCATAGTGGTATATGATACATGAGCGCGACTATAGCCTCAGGAGTAGAATACCTTATTCTGCACCCATAGATTTTACGACATTTCATGTAAAGACCCCTTGCAGTTCAACCATGTAAATAAAACCTATAAAGTTTCACATGTAATAAAGTTGGCTTTTGCATCTCATTCCATCATATAGGTTAACTAAAAACCTATTTTGATATTTAAAGTGGAGGGCATTTGCTTAAAAGTCAAAACAGGGTAGAAAAGTAATCTGGCATAAAATGAATATCCCTTGGGCAAAACTTTACGAAAGTTTATAATTGAATCATAAATATCTTCCTAAACCCCTAAAAATTTCTCAAAAATTTTGGAGCTACATTTCATATAGCCATAGTTAAAATCTATCTTAAGCCCTATTCACATTTTAGCTAAAATAATTACTAAAACCATTTTTGTTTGACCACAAAAATTATCACAGGTAGAATACACCCTAAAGATGCATTGTGATTTTTCTAAATTTTGGAACAATGTTTAGAACTCCCTATACATTCAAGTTTCAAATAGGAACGAAAAATCGAAAAGAAAAGAAGAAGAAAATCCTAACAGCTAAACAGGCCTGATAGTAGCTTGCTTCTTTTCTCTAGCAAGCTGAGCCCAACTCTCTCCCTGCCTGCGCCCAGTCGCGCCCTGGCTGAAATCGCTTTCCCTGTGGCAAAGCGCCCCGCCTTCTCTCCATCTTCCCCTTGTAGCTGATGCGCCTGGCCCAATGGCAGGCGTCACCCTCCATGTGGCACCCACGCCCTGCGAGTGCACTACCACGCCGCCAACCTCCCCTTCCACCACATTCTTTCTCCCATCACCTCCTCGCCCTTATTTGATTCACCGTCTCTGCCATCAAGTTCCTCGCATCCTTGCGCACCTCCCCGAGCTGCCTCCTAAGCTTGCCTTGGAGCGTCGCGTCAGAACAGGATCGACTTTGCCACTCCGATGAACTCGCCATCATCGGCAACGCCATCGCCTTTGCATTCGTATCCCTCCTCCCCTTCTAACCTTGCCCATAAGCTTCCACTCATCATGGCGAACTCACCCCCACCCTTGCCTCGAACCGTAGCAAAGCAACATCCCCGTCTTCGTCTTCTTGGGGTCTGGTAGAGATCCGCTGGCATCACCTTCAGCCATGCACCCGGTGACTCCCTCTCTCCCTTAAACCTTGCCAATTCAGTTCACAACATCGCCGCGAACTCACCCGCATGATTAATTTGATTTTAGTGCAGTGAAGTCGACTCTGACCACTTCTTCCCCCTACGTCGATCGTCATCTCGATGTCGCTAAATTCGTCGTCTCCTGGTGAATGATAGAAACCCCCGATAGCCCTGTTGGGCTCCTGATGTCTCCTTCCATCCTAACCCCTTTCTTCTCAGGTGGCAGCAGGACCTCCCCGCTGTCGAGCCCCAAGCTTTCCCACTACCGGTCACCGCCATCGTCCCTGATCCCAATCTCCCTAGCCTCAGCGTCCACCTCCACGAGCTCCGAGGTGAGTCCCCGATCCTCCCCATCCCTTTCGCGCTTGTTTTGGCTCAGAGTGGCACGTGTGCGGGTGCTCGCACCGCTCCCCGCCACTCAGGTGGCTAGCGTTGAACCAGTGGCAAGCTGGCAAGTGGGCAACATGCATGCATCATGGAGAGGAGGGTTATGACAGATGGACCCCAGTGGTCATCGAGAGAAGAAAGAGAAAAATAAAAAAATAAAAGATAGAGAGAATGGCAGGTGGGCCCAAAGGCCACCCAGCTCAGTCAACCTTGACCAGGCCGGAGCTGAACTTTGGCTCCACCCGTCATACTCTCTGGCTAGGACTGGGTAGAGTAACAGAAAAATTACTATATATTCTTTCCTGAGAAAAAGGCAAAAAATGCTAAATCTGAGTTAAACTTTGAAAAATCATAGAGAATTCAAGTGAATTCCAACTGAGGTGATTCCTTTTTGTAAAATCATCTTTTAGTAGAATTTTATGGTATGAATTTCATCCATGTTACATTGCTGGAAAATTTCAAATGCCCAAAGTACCCTTTAACCCTAGAATTGCAATATGATTTTTAGAAAATACATACTCCCTCCAATGTCAAAAAACATGACGTTTTGGACATAGCTTCAGTCAAACTTTTAAAACTTTGACTATTCATGTCGTTTTAAATATTTAGATTAGGCACTTGAAAATCATATGCATAGATTCACCTCGAAAAGTATTTTTATAATATCATAATTTGTTGGGTTCTATACATACATTACAATAGAAAATAGTGGTCAAAGTTATATTTTGAAGACGGTGTCAATGTTTAAAACTTCAAGTTTTTTGACACTGGAGGGAGTACTAGCTCCACAAAGGATATATATATATATATATAAGATATATATATGGTGTCAAAAGATGACTTACAAAGTTTGTTGTATCCTGACTTCATTAATTCACATATATCCCTCCATATAATTAAATTTGGTGCTTGAACCGACGAAACCCTAGAATCAACATACATCGCTTTGGAAAATCATAACTTTAACCTTAGGACTCTGAATTTGATAAAACCAGTTGCATTAGCTGCATATGATCATCTTCTACATGTTATAATGATTTCATGCATATTTGAAGCTCTGTAGTTACTTGTTTTAATCAATTATTTGATCCGTTGTTTTTTCCAATGTTCTTTTCGATAGAGCCAGGAACCAAGGAGTACTATGAAGTTGACCCTAGTCTCGATCAGGGTTATAACCAGCAAGGCAAGCATACAAAAGCTCATTAAGATTCCTAAATTTAATTTATGTTGTGCTATGTGATTAAGATGAAATGCTTGCTTGTAAGTGTGATGTTTGAGATGGCTTGTGGTGACTGTAATCACTAGCATAGTTTAAGTTTGAATTTTGGCATATGATCAATGGTGATGATTTATATGGACTAAAGAAATAACCCTAAAAGGGAGATTTGAGAGCCGGGGTATTGTCACCTACAGATGGATCACTGGGTGAGGTGAACGTAAGCACCTCAGTTATCCAGTCGATACCGATGTTGTAGAGATTTACTTGTCATCCATGGTGGAATGCTTATCAAAATGTCGGGTAGTCGTGGTAGGCCAACTACAAACTAACGGCAGTTTCAGAATACTTCCCTATTGGTCAAGCCTTGGTTGGCTTGCTCAGAACACTTAATATAGTCTTGATTGACTATCATTAAAATATATTGTGCTGGCTAGGCAGGGTGTCGGTGATCGTACCGGGCTTTCGAGCGACCCACTGGCCTTAGGGCTAGGTTAGGGTGAGGATATGGGTACCGGGCTCCTCCGGTCCTAGCTTACTTAATGAACTCGAGAGTAGCACTACTTTCTTACCGGACTTGGAATTGCATTTAGATTTTGGTGTTGATGTTTACACCTTTGTTCGGCTTGAGCAATGGTGACACATATGCCAGTGGTGCGTATGAGATGTTGGTCCAGTGTCCGAGCACCCAACTGTAAGTGCATACAACAAATGTGGTGAGTCTATGATGTGTTGGGTGATTACTCAAATATTAAGGCTAAGCATCAAACCTAAATCTTATGGGATTCCGAGGCCGTGACCTTTTGTAAAGAAATTTACAATATTTTCTATAGAATTTATGATCCGGTATTTACGATATTTTGTATAAAAATGTAGGATTTTGCTATCCGCCACTATTTCCAAAAAAATACGATTGTGTTTGCTCAAATTTCGGTCTTCTGTGCACAATTTTACAATGCAAACACTACTACAAAACATGCCTTTAGAGGCGGGTGAAAATGATCATTGGAGGCGGTTCGCCCAACCGACTGTGCGGGATGGTCTCTGATGACCCCTAAGTTCACAGTCGGTTGCCAAAAAACCGGCTATGATGACTAAGTCATCAGAGTCGGGCCTTTAGGCGAACCGGCTGTGACGACTAAGTCATCAGAGTCGGGCCGTTAGGTGAACCGGTTGTGATGACTAAGTCATCAGAGTCGGTCCCTTATGCCAACCGGCTGTGATGACGAAGTCATCAGAGTCGGGCTGTTATACCAACCGGCTGTGATGACTGACATCAAAGTCGGCCGTTATACCAACCGGCTGTGATGACTCTCATTAGAGTCGGGCCTTTATACCACCCGCTTCTGATGTCTGTGTCCAGAGGGCATGATTTCCCTGTATTTTGGGCTAGCCTTAGGTTTTGCTAGCCATGCCCTCTGAAAAATTGACAGATGCACATACATAATGACAGATTCATAGAATAGAGCAACTGACAGCCAATAATCACATTACAATAAAGAAAATAATCACATCACAGTTCACAACCAACAATCACAAGTTCTGAAATAATTGCAAGCTTTGAAATAATCACAAGTTCTGAAATAATCACAAAGTTCTGAAATTATCACAAGTTTTGAAACAAAGCTAGCTACTCCGCTACACCTCCACCATAGAAATCGCCTTGAGGGTTTAGGACTTGAGTGTTGATGAAGAATGGAAAAATCCCTCTAATTCGTGCTAGCAATGCTTGATCATCAAGTGGGCCTCCCTCATCTTCTACCTTCCAAATCTTTCGCAAACGTCAGAGAGGAGAAATTATCTGACATGCAAATACATATATGAATATATATTGAAAAATAACAAACATTGATATCTTGTTTCCTTGTGATGAAACTCATCACCTTCTCCATGTGGAGGGAAACATAGAATCCACAAGTGTTAGTTCCTTTAACTTGTTGTCTGCACTGCAATTAGAAATGAATGTATTGTTATATACATTGAAACGGTACTTAGCGGAGATGTGATATAATAACATATATATTACCGGAAAGATAAATCTGTGCGATAGCTTGGATCCTTTGCCCTTCCCTCCCCGGGCACGGAATTCCAAGAATGCTTTGTCAAGTATTTGCCTAATGGGATTGAAGTCGCGAGTGGGATTTATCAAAGAATCAAGGTATATCACCTTGTTACGTCTTGGTACGAGGACTATCAAAACCCAATGGAAGCTGCATATATAGATGTGTTGTCATGGGTACTACAAAATGTTGATCTGGTTTGAAAATAACCAAATAGCGGAATACATACCCAGGTTTGTATGCAAACATGAAGTATTCCTTATCCTTCTGAGCCAACAACGCCTTTGTAACATACTGCAGCACGAATTCTTTGTTGTCCCTAATGGCTTCGTCTGTGACCCTGCATGGGTCAAGGAAACCAACCGGTTCCTTGAGCGTCTTGGCCTCGTTATACATGTATCTATAGAAAATTGTAGGACGATATTATAACTAGCATCTCCATATGTAGATATTCCAATTATGATCCGAGTGAGGAGACTTACAATGTCCAGCATCTCAAAAGGGATTGCTCGAGGGCATCGAGTCTTAGCAGATCAAACAAGTCCTCGAAGTACACATAGAACACCCCATCGAGGTCTTGGTGCCACAAGTGCTCCTCTTGAAGCTTGACCTTGAAGCTTTGTGGCCTGCTTCCAGTGTCTCCTCGAAGAATGTTGCTCTGTTCCATGTACCATTGGTGCAATCGCTGACATGCTGTTGACAAGGATTTCAACTCTTGCTCGTTCACCATTGGCTCTCCGTTAACGAATTTCAGAGCCAACTGCATCTTCTCAGGAGATGGTGGACTGACACTCTTGACGCTCTTCCCACTCTTCGTGCTCTTGATGCTCGTGCTCTTGCTGGTCCTGCTTCTCTTCTGACCTTTTCCATCCTTTTCTTCGGAAGGCTTTGCAATTGCCATTTCTTGGTCAATTGTTGCCACAATGCCATGCTCCTCTGGCAGCGGTGCTACTGACTCGACGACGTCAGGGATGTTCTCATGCATCGTCTCCGCTACAAGCTCCATGGGGGTTGGATTCTTCTCGCACGCCTATGATGCCGACTGCGATGAAGGCTGGTCCAATAGGATGACGTCCTTCTTCGGCCATTGGATCAAGGTGCCGATGGAATCTTGCAGGATGGTGATCTCGTCAGGTATGGGTACGGTAGGAGCTTAAAACCATCAACAACAAAGTCCACCATAACCTTCACGAAGTTAGGGCGAAGGGGCACATAATGCACCATACTCCCCGGCTCCGAAGGATGTACCACCCCAAAAGTAGCATCAAGGAGATTGTCACCCATCACTCTGGCCATGAGCTTGCATCGAGTTGGTTCCTAGAAAATAGCGTGAAGATATCGTAAGACATGTTCATAGTATAATTGAACATGTGACAACAAATAGGTTTATTGTTGTTACCGTGATACGCTCAACCGGTAATCCTTGGCTGCCTCCTTCATCTCCAACCAGACCACCGGATGCGCAGCTACTTCGACGGTTGCCGGGGCTCGCAGCTGCAGCAGCCAGGGCGAACTATGCCCTCAATTCTTCCTTGATAATATCCACCTGCCTCGATACCTCCGCTCTTATACGCTCCTCCATGGCAGCGTGGTCTGTCTGTGTTGTTTGAGACTGCGTCTGGCTCCTCCTAGCCCTCCTTCTGTGCTCGTATTCCTCCTCAGTCTCGGGGAATCCCTGGCGCCATGGAACCGCACTTCCTATGCCTCGTGTGCGACCAGGGTGCTTGGGGTTTCCCAGTGCAGTGGTGAGGATGTCGTGTGTCCATGATGACACAGCCACATCACCTTGGGAGGGCTAAGAACTCATTTCCACCTACAAGAAGAAATTCTGACTCAAGTAGTATGAGTTTTACTAATTCTATTCTTTACGTTCATAAGGACTAAAGTGAGTGAGTTATACCATGCGTTGTGCGACTTCCTCATCTGCGGGATTCGGAAATCTTGTGGTGCCGCTTGAAGGGTCAGACTTGGCACGAGCTCTTAACCAGGAATGGGCCCGTCCTTGCAGGCCTGCAAATGGAGGGGTTACATTCTGCGCCCTTGCTAGTTGGTCCTCACGCGCCCATTTCTCCTCCGCCTGTTCGTATCCCCCTATGCCGAGGTGATGCGGGTGCTTGTTTCTAGCTGACAATTCTCTCTGCTTTGCACTGAGACGGTCAAACTCAGGAGTGGACCTCATCTCAACAAAACTCCTATACACTTCTGGATCCAAGAAGCCATACTGATTGAACGGACACTGTCCCTTCCTTATGAATTTAGTTGTGAGCTCGCTCTTAAATCTCCTCCAAACCTTCGAGATTTTAGTGAACGTGGCTCGTTCGATGCTTTTTTCAAATTCTGGAGGGAACTGGAACCACTCCTTTATCTCCGCCATCAATTGATTTTGCTTCTCAACGGTGACTAGCTTCCAGTTATCTATACGGATGTCCATCTTCTCACGCCCGAGAATCCCACAAAACGATCGGAATTTGGCAGCCACTTTGTCCGGCTTCTTCGGGGCCCCAGTTCGTGTTGATATTTTAGTGATTACCATGCGTCGCGTCGGTCTTTGCGAAATTGTTCTAGGTTTCCTGATCTTCTTGAGTTTTTTTTACGAAGAATGGGCAGGCGAAGAAGCAGGTGGCGGCGATGTAGAGGACAACGAGTTTGAAGAAGATTGTGCGTCCAACATCTTGACAATTACTGTTAAGGTCAAACTAGAATACTCATGATTTTCTTACTTTGAGAATAACTCGGCTAATTTCTTGACAAAAACAAGAACAAGAAAAGTAACCAACATTAGGAAGGCAACGAGCAAAGAAGAAAATCCCTACGAGGTAAATAGGACAGAGCATTACAACATTATTTTTAAAGTAGTTCCTCTACTAATGAACCACTTGCTTCTAAATAGCAGGCATGATCTGATAAATCAGGAGTGAGTACTAACATTACATAGTTTAATTATCCTATATATTATCCAATAGTGGAGATGGGTGGGATAACTACTTCATTTGGATGGAAAGAGCACACAAATATTCCAATATGCACATAATTTATTTGACAAATAATTTCAACAGGAGAAGTTTGAGCAGGGCTCACAAAAGCAAAAAATTAACCACCCTAAATAATTCATATGAACATTCTTGCCTAGCTCAATAGCGAATTGTTGTGATACCTTGAGCTTCGGGGACGCCGGTGATGGGGAGGAGGGGTGGCGTCGGGGAGGAGCGGGGAGGTCGGCGTCGGGGTGGCTGGGGCGGCGTCGGGGTGGCCGGGGAGGCCGGGGCGGCGTCGGGGTGGCCGAGGCGGCGGCGGGTGGCCGGGGCGGCGTCGGGGTGGCCGGGGAGGCCGGGGCGGCGTCGGGGCCGAGGCGGCATTGGGGTGGCCGGGGCGGTCGGGGTGGCCGGGGCGGCGAGGTCGGGCCGGGGCGGGGGCGTCAGGGAGGATGGGTTGGCGCGAGAGGATGGGACGGCGAAGCGTTCACAACTGGCGGGATTGAAAAAACCCTAAGTCCACGGTATTTAAAGGAACCTCTGATATGTACATATCAGAGGCGGTCGTTGTACAAACCCGCCTCTGATGTCCACATATCTGAGGCGGTTGTTATAAAAACCCGCCTCTGATTGCACATATCTGAGACGTTTTTTGACTCGTAACCGCCTCTGATATGTCCTTTAGCCAGACATAAACATCTCTCTTTTTAGGGAAAAACATCAGTTTTCATATGATTTAAATGACAGTTCAAATATCATTCATCATTTACACAAAGCTTTCACAAAGATCATAATTCACACAGCACATAGAAAGATTTCACATTACAAAAGGATCACATTCATTCCGATATAGATTACGAAATTTGAAATGCAATCAAAGTTCAAATGCTCATTTCAACACAATGCGAGGATACATAACCATTTGAACCTGCACCCACATCACTAATCAAGCACTAGCCTTTTTCCTTTGAAAATAAGACCTTCATGATGATCATTGCGGATGTAGGTCTCATTGTCATGACTTTGTGTTTCTTCGCACGTCACTTCGCCCAAATTAGGGATATCGCCAAATCTGTTGTAGTCATCCTCATCGACCACTTCATCGACACTGACGATACTCCTCTTTCCATTCCTTACGACATGACGCTTCTTATTAGATGGATCAACTATGTAGAAGACTTGGTGAACATGTTTTGCAAGCACAAATGGTTCACTTGCATAAGCAACACGACCAAGGTCCACGGTAGTCACGCCATAACTGTCAACCTTCACGTGGGAAAGATGCACCCAACGGCACCGAAATACGGGGATCTTGAACTTCACGTAGTCGAGCTCCCATATCTCTTCTACGAACCCGTAGTATGGCCGTGCTTCATGGGCGACACCATCTACAGTATCTATATGGACACCACTGTTCTGATATGAGCTTTTTGCATCTTGAGCCTTCGTGTAAAATGTATACCCATTTATTTGGTACCCTTGATATGTCATGACTTGGTACGATGGTTTTCTTGACAACCAAGTAAGCATATCATCGATGGATGAGCAATTGGTGATTCGGTCGTATAGCCACTGATTGAACCTCGAGTTATGTTGTATAGTGATTGAAAGTGCATCCAGTCCCAAGGAGAGTGGAAGGATGAATATCTAGCCCCAAGGTTTGGTTTTGATGGTTAATGGCAACCCTCACCTATATCTAACGTTTACAACGAGTGTGAACAGGAGTTTAGATGAACAGGTGATCGATCAAGACAACATCTAATTGATGATGAGGCCTAAAAAGAGCAAGGAACCGTGAAGGTCAGAAGGGCTAGCTGAGCTAGTCTCCTGAGGCTCAGTTGCTAACATACACCTGGTAGCTCAGCCGTGGCTAGTAGGTTACCAGGTGTATGTTAGCTGAGTCTCAGATAGGTGTGTCTGGCGGCTCTTTGTCTGACGTGGCATGAGGGTAACGACTAGCTGCTAGGGACCCTATAAATAGGGAACCTGGGGAGGTTTCGACCTCAACCTTTACCTCTATCATAACAAGCACCCTGCTGTTGCGAGAAAGAGCTCTTAGTCTCCGAGAGAGCGTTGCCTGCGTGCATCCACCGTGAGAGAGAGTTGCTTTTCATCTTGAGTGCTTCAGAACTGAGTGTTCATGGTACTGGTTCCTCCAAG
Source organism: Stipa capillata (assembly GCA_019208055.1). Taxonomy (NCBI): domain Eukaryota; kingdom Viridiplantae; phylum Streptophyta; class Magnoliopsida; order Poales; family Poaceae; genus Stipa; species Stipa capillata. Next base: position 27,462 of record JAGXJF010005073.1, on the reverse strand, counting down.
AGACTGAGAGAGCTCTTGGAGTTTGTCTGCTCCAAGACCGGGAAGTTGGAGTCGTTGGTGAGCAAGCCAAGTCTTGTGTGGCTGCCTCCAAGCGTTTGTGAAGGCGATTTGGGTCTGCCTGTCTTGCTGCGGTGAGATCAAAAGGATTCCACACAAGATAAGTGAACGAGGAAAGAGCACGGTTCAGTGCCGGCTGTGAAAGCAGCTTCCTCAACGGAGACATACCACTTTGCATAAAGTGGAAACTTCAGTAAAACAAATCTCTGTGTCTACTTGTTTGTTTGTATGATTTGTTTCTCCTGTGTAGATATATATAGAACACTCTCTGCTGCACACAACTGAGTTTCCCACCTGAGACTCAGTTGACACAAGTTGTCTCCTTTACTGAACTACCTATCTGATGCACCCAACTGAGTCACGCACCTGAGACTCAGTTGACACTCTCTAGTCTTTGTTTTTTCCTGCATGATTATCTGAGTTATCTGTCTGAGTGTCAGCTGACTGTTTCAGTTGCCTGTACCTAGCTAGGTTTGACCTATTTAATTTAAGTAAAGCCCATTAGGTCCTTAAATTTATAGAGCCGACCTATTCACCCCCCTCTAGTCGACTCCTGAGATCCTTTCAAGTGGTATCAGAGCCTCGTTGCTCATATTGGCTTAACAGCCAGAGTTAAGGGATGTCGAACTACGAGGGTAGAGTTCCCATATTTGATGGCACTAACTATGATTTTTAGAAGCGGAAGATGCAAATGCACCTTACTGCAATGGACCCAGATGTCTGGAAAATTATCATGATAGGTCTCCAGGTAGAGAATGAGAGCACCCCTACTGATCAAGACAAGATCAACATCAAGAACAATGCTAGGGCTGCCAATGCTATCTATATGGGGCTGCAGGAACATGATTTCAACCGTGTCAGCACCTTTGATGCAGCCCATGATATCTGGAACACCCTTCAGGCCATCCATGAAGGTAGTGATACCTTGAAGAGGTCCAAGAAGGATGTGTTAGAGCATGATCTTGACAACTTCCACTATCAACCTGGAGAGGACATCAACTCCATCTTCACAAGGCTTACAATGATCACAAATCAACTGAAAGCCCTTGGATCAACCAGAGTTGAAGATGAAGATGTGATTAAGAAGTTTCTCTTTGTTCTTCCCAAGCCCTATCACACTCTGCGTTTGATGATGAAGGAGAAGGATGGCTTCGACAGGATGAAGCCCACTAATATGCTTGGTAGGATGCTTACTCATGAGATGGAGCTGAATCACGCTAAGAAGTATGCTACCACTTCTGGCAAGAACAAGGATATAGCTCTCAACATAGTGGGCAGTCTCAAGGACTCCAGTGATGAAGAAGATTTGGATGAAGAGATGTCCACCGATGAAGAAACTGAACTTGCTATGCTCACTCGCAATTTCAGAAAGTTCTACAGAAGAAAGAAGTTCTCTGGTTCTGCTGATAAGTTCAAAGGGAAGAAGCAGCTCAATGACAAGAAGTGTTTTGAGTGTGGTGACTCAGGACATTTCATTGCTGATTGCCCCCAGGAAGAGCAAGAAACCAAAAGAAGGCAAGTACAAGAAGAAGGAGGTCATTGTCAAGAAGAAATACAAGGAAGGGAAGCCACCTACCTTCAGAAAGAAGAAGACCTCTGCTGTCAGAGCATATGTTGGACAAGCTTGGGTCTCAGACGACTCAGAGTCTGAAGAAGAGTCTGAAGAAGAAATTGAGCTAGCTGGGTTAGCCATCTGTGTCTCAGATGGATCACTCAGTAGCCTAGCTGAGTCAGGCGATGGCTCAGTTAGGTCACTCAGTTGCGCACCTGAGTCAGACTCTCTCTTTGACAAGGACGCCGATCCTTCATCTGCTGAGACTCCAGCCCTATGTCTTATGGCTAAAGGCAACAAGATATTAACTGAGGATGACTTCCCTGATTATGTTCAGCTAATGGATATTCTTGACAGGACAGAAAAGCTTCTTCGGAAAGAGAGAAAAGAAAACATCTCTCTCAGGGACAAACTAACTGATATGCAGGTGTCCCTTGATAATGCTCAAGATGCTAAAACTGATCTTGATGAAGAAGTTTACTTGCTGCAGGTGGCTCATGATAAGCTCAAGTTATCACATGAGCTTCTAACTTCTGAGCATGATAAGCTTAAGGAAATCCATTCAGCTTGCTCTATTGTTACTCCTGATGCTAATCCCCCTAATGTTGTAGAAACTTGCTTAAACTGTGCATCTCGCATCAATGCTATTACTTCTAGTATAGTTTTTGTTGTTGATTCACCTAGTGGATCATGTACCTCAACTGCTACTAACTCTGTTGATGCAGCAAAGTTTAATGAGCTTAAGGAAGAGCATGAGAAGCTGAAAAGGCTCACGAGAATAGGCCTATGCAGTGCTAATATAGGCATGCAAAACTTTGCTAGACTCCAGTCCACCATGGTTCTCAAGAACAATGGTAAAAGGGGACTTGGTTTCACTCATGTGCTTGGCAAAGATAGATTGTCATATATTCCCCCTGCTGCTAACAAGAAATCTTTGAAGAACAACTTTATTCCTCAAATGGGATAATATGATACTAACTCTCTTGCAGGAAATCACCGGAAAACAGGTGGTTATATGAGAATTCCCTCAATCCCCAGCTATGTGCTTAAAACTGGGAAGAATGGTAAGCTTGAGGCAAAGTATGTTGGGCCTTGGAGTGAATACAAAAGAGTACCGAGTATTTGGGGTACCAAAATCTGTAGTCACCTATGTCTCAGGTGGCTCACTCAGGTGCGATGAAAATGTGCTAACCCTTCCATCTGAGCTTGCAGGAGATAAGAATCTGAGAAAGATTCAGAGGTTCTCAAAGCTTTCCAAAGCTATATCTGCTAAGAACTCATCTATTAAGCTTATTTCCGCTATTGATGCTTATAGTAAGAGACCTGCCAACTTGGGAACCAAATCTGTTTGGGTTCCTAAGTCTCAGAACTAATCATGCAGGGCTCTACCTCCAGTAGAACTAAATGGGTCATGGACAGTGGCTGTACACAACACATGACTGGAGGCAAAGAGGAGTTCACTGAGATAAGAAAAGACAACCTCCCTTGCAAATATGTCAACTATGCTGATGATTCAAAAGGCAAGGTATTAGGTTGTGGTAAAATTGCTATCTCTCAGGAACACTCTCTTACTGAAGTAATGCTTGTTGAGTCTATTTCATATAACCTCTTATCTGTTTCTCAATTATGTGATGCTGGTATGAAAGTCACATTTTATCCTAAAGAGGTTTATGTTCAGAAACTAACAGATGACTTACAAGTTTTCAAAGGCTATCGAGTAGATAAGCTATATCTTGTAGATTTTCAGGATCAGGAAGCAGCTGTGCCATGTTACCTGATGGTTAAAGCTCAGTTAGGCTAGCTGTGGCACAGGCGGCTAGGTCATGTAGGGATGAGGCTGCTGAACAAACTAAGTAAAGAAGAACATGTCCTAGGCCTAAAGCAGATCCAATTCAACAAGGACAAGCCATGCTGTGTTTGTCAAGCTGGGAAGCAAGTTGGAAGCCCTCATCCATCCAAGAATATCATGACCACTACTTCTCCATTTGATCTCATACATATTGATTTGTTTGGTCCTACTACATATGAGAGCATTGGAGGTAACAAGTATGGTTTTGTTATTGTTGATGACTTGTCACGTTTCACTTGGGTATTTTTCTTGAAGGACAAGTCACAGGTGTACAAGAGGTTCAAGCATCTCATTGTCAGAGTCCAAAATGAATGGAATATCAACTTGAAGGCAGTGAGAAGTGACAATGGGACAGAATTCAAGAACTCAAGAGTTGAAGCCTTCCTGAACAAGCATGGAATCAAGCATGAGTTCTCTGGTCCCTATGCACCTCAGCAAAATGGAGTGGTGGAGAGGAAGAACAGAACTTTGATAGAGATGGCAAGAACATTACTGAGTGAATACAAGACACCAGCAAGGTTTTGGACTGAAGCTGTCAACACTGCTTGCCACAACATCAACAGATTATATCTTCATCCACTCTTGAAGAAGACACCTTATGAGTTGCTGACCAACAAGAAGCCAAATGTCTCCTACTTCAGAGTTTTTGGTTGTAAGTGTTACATTCTCAAGAAAGGCAAACGTCTCTCTAAATTTGAATCCAAATCTGATGAAGGAATTTTTGTTGGGTATAGCACAGAATCTCACACTTATAGAGTCTTTAACACCAACACCAAGGTTGTTGAAGAAGCTGTAGATGTGACATTCGATGAATCTAATGGCTCACAAAGTGGGCAAGTTGCTAATAATATTTCAGGGAAAGTAGACATTCTTCACAAGTCAACCGGTGAAGTTAGGCCTCAAGCTGAGGAACCAGCTTCATCAGGTGTCTCTGAGCTACTTGACCCAGATGATGAGCAAGATGAAGTGCATGGCATTGAGTACGAGTACAACCCAGCCAATGATCAACTGGACTCAGAAGTCTCCATGCACCTAGCTGAGTCTCAGGAAGAGCCAACTGAGTCACAGATACCCTCAGCTGACTCACATCCAGCTGTGACTCAGGTGGCTGAACCTGAACCCCCTGTGATCAGCAGGCTGCAGAAGGATCACCCTGTAGACCAAATCATCGGTGAAATTAATAGGGGAGTGACTACTCGTTCTCGTACTGCTAATTTTTGTGCTCACTATTTCTTTGTTTCCACCATTGAGCCCAAGAATGTAGGTCAAGCTCTATCTGATCCAGACTAGATTAATGCTATGCATGAAGAGCTGAACCAATTTGAGAGAAATGAAGTCTAGTCACTTGTTGAAAGACCCAAGGACCACAATGTCATAGGAACCAAGTGGTTTTTTCGCAACAAGCAAGACTCAGACGGCCAAATCGTGAGGAACAAGGCAAGGTTGGTTGCTCAAGGCTACACTCAAATAGAAGGCTTGGATTTTGGTGAAACTTTTGCACCTGTAGCTTGGCTTGAAGCTATCAGGATACTTCTAGCTTATGCAAACCATCACAACATCAAGCTTTATCAAATGGATGTCAAGAGTGCCTTCCTCCAAGGTAAGCTAGCGGAACTTGTGTATGTAGAACAGCCCCCTGGTTTTGAGGATCCAAAAAGACCCCATCATGTATATGTGCTCCACAAGGCTTTGTATGGCCTTAAACAAGCCCCTCCTGCTTGGTATGACACTCTAAAGGAGTTTCTTATACATAATGGCTTCAAAATTGGGCTTGTAGATACTACACTCTTTACTAAAGTTAAAGGCAAGGATTTATTTATATGCCAAATTTATGTCGATGACATAATATTTGGTAGTACTAACCGTGTGCTAAGTGATGAGTTTAGCAAGATGATGATCAAAAGATTTGAGATGTCCATGGTGGGAGAATTGAAGTTCTTCCTAGGGCTGCAGATTAGACAACTCAAGCAGGGAACCTTCATCTCCCAAGAGAAGTTTGCTAAGGACATCATCAAGAAGTTTGACATGGACAAAGCTAAGTCAATATCAACTCCCATGCAAACAAATGCTCATCTTGATTTAAACCAACAAGGTAAGTCTACTGATCAGAAAGAGTATAGGTCTATGATTGGTTCTCTGTTATATCTATGTGCATCTAGACCTGATATTATGTTGAGTGTTTGCATGTGTGCACGCTTTCAAGCTGATCCTAAAGATATTCATCGCACTGCTGTTCGTAGAATACTAAGATATTTAATTGATACCTCTGGGTTTGGTTTATGGTATCCTAAAGGTGCACCCTTTGAGCTAATTGGCTATTCGGATAGCGATTATGCAGGATGTAAGGTTGACAGAAAAAGCACCTCAGGTACTTGCCAATTTCTAGGGTGCTCCCTTGTGTCCTGGAGTTCCAAGAAACAAAACTCAGTAGCCCTATCCACAGCAGAAGCTGAATACATAACAGCTGGTAGTTGTTGTGCTCAATTATTATGGATGAGGCAGACCTTGAAGGATTTCAACATATCCATGTCTCAAGTACCCCTCCTCTGTGATAATGAAAGTGCAATTAAGTTAGCCAACAACCCAGTCCAACACCAAAGATCCAAACACATAGAAGTGAGACACCACTTCCTCAGAGACCATGTAGAGAAGAAGGATATCCAACTGTGTCATGTGAGGACAGAAGCTCAACTAGCCGATATTTTCACCAAGCCTCTAGATGAAAATAGCTTCTGCACCCTCAGGCATGAGCTAAATATCATGGATATCTCGAATGTGCAGTGAGAAAATGATGATTCATGTGTACATATATTTGCATTTCTGTATTTTACATTCTCTGCATCCTACATGAGTCATCCACCTGAGTCTCTGGTGAACCTCAGGTGGGATAGGTTTTAAATAGATAACATGCTGATTTTTGCACCTTATTGAACTCATGGATTTTCCATTGAGCTAAATAAGTTGGATTTTATTATCTATTTCAATTCAACACAGCTTTAGCTTTGTATTGTTGATTGTTTGGCAAGCTGTGTTTGAAAAGAAATCTCTAATCTGCTTTCGTTTCTTATCTCTGAATTCTCTCTGGTAATCCTATTGAAAATCTTGTCAACTGAGTCTTCCACATGAGTCTCAGTTGAACTCTTCCAAAAATCCAGAGAAAATAGACCAAATTTAGAGCTCTGCTCAGTTATTCAGTTCTACCTGAGACTCAGGTAGTAGCTAGCTGTCTCTCAGGTGCCACAGGGCCGCTCGGGTTATAAATACCCAACTCTGCAACGGTCCGCGCTAAACCCGCTTCAGAGTCTCCTAAGCCCTAGCGCACTTCTCCGCCGATTGATTCTCGACGATCGCGTGCTTCTCCGCTGTTCTTTTCGCTCGTCGAAGCTCCCTCAAGCTCCTCTGTTGATCAAGCGCCTGCATCTCCATCCAAATTCCTCATCGTAAGTCTCCTCGAGCTGTTCTTTACAGAACTAGGGTGGTTCCCGCCTCTATGCGAATTTCACATTCTCTGGTAGCTCTTAGCTGCGGAGTTAGATAGAGATGTTGTTTCTTTAGCCTCCAGAATGAATTCTTGCAGCACATTGTTCTGAATCTTTAGTTTTCAGCAAGTTTTGATAAACCTAGGTTGTTCTGTCTCCACACCTGAGTTTTGCACTTTATCTCACCTGTGTCTCAGGTAGCTAAGTCAGGTAGCATGAGATAATTTGTAAAACCTTTCTAGTGTCACCTGATTTACTCTCCTGAGTATCAGTTAGGTTGGTTAGTCAGTTTCTTTCTGCAATAGGATTACCCCTTACCTACTCCTTATCTTATCTTACCTATGCAGATGTCTGGATCTGGTAATCAGCCTGAGGATATCTCAGAGGATGTTCCCCTTGCCATCAGGACTCAGATCTTGGAAAAGAAATCTCAAGAAGAATGGGAGACAGAGAAAGCAAGGAGACTTGGTAAGAAACTTGATGCAGAAGAGAAAGAAGCAGAGGAAGCCAAGAAAGCTGCCATGGTCCCCTTAACCCCAGCAGATTTGGCCAGAAGGGAGGCCAAGAAGAAAGCCCTGGAAGAGGAAATACACCAATTGGGTGTGGCAGTAAAAGATTCCATCTCCAGGATGAAAGAACTCGAAGCTGTAAAAGCTGAAAAGAAGGAAAAGCAAAAACAGGAGAGAAAGAAGCTTGCAGATAAAAAGAAAGCCAGAATGGCTGAAGTTAAGAAGAAGAAGACAGAAGAGAAGGCTAAGAAAGCTACTGCCAAAGATCCAGCCATCAAAGCTAAGAGGGCACCAGTTGTGGACACCCTCAAGAGAACCAGAGCTGCTAGTGGACCAGCTGACCTATCTTTGAGCAATATTCCTAAGAAGCCTCGATCAGAAGCTGTTATTAAATCCAGCAAGGCTAAGAGTCAGCAAAAACAGGAAGAAGAGGCTGCATGGAAAGCTGAAGCTGAGAAAAGAAAATCTCAGAGTGCTCTAGTCAAAGAGCTGCATGATTTAATGGGGATGTTGCTGGCTGCTTCAGGAGCCGAAAGAGATGCTTTAAATTCAAAAATTTAAGATCTCAAGAAATTAATCTTTGACTCTTCTGATGCTCCTAAAGATGTCTCAGTCCAAAAGGATATATGAAAGAAAGACAAGGCAATCAATGAAGAGCTTCATGAGCTGCTGAGAAAGAGAAAGCTGTAGGAGATGAGAAAACAGCTTTGATTCTGCAAATGAAACTCTTTGTACCTCAGCTCTCACTGGAGTATAAACAGTTATGGCGCAAATATCATGATAACAAGCTGCAAAGAAGGATAGATGCATATGCAATGGAATTGAACTCCTGCTCAGATGAAGCTCGTAAGAAGGTCTTGCAGGATGAGATAGCTGCAGCTAATTCGAGGATTAACAGGATAGATAGTTCAACTGCTCCTATCTCAGCAGTCCCTTTACAACAAGAAAGTGCTCCTGCCCCTCAGCCGAGTGTGCCAGCTGAGTCTCAGGCAGCATTCTCAATTGGGCTAGAGCTTGTTCCCATAGAAGTAGAAACTCAACAGAAAGCTCCCATTGAGTCTATCGAAGATATCCTAGTAGAGCTAGATTCCAGTGGAAAACAGCTGGAGAAAGATCTAGATGATTCTATGACCAAGCTTAGAACATCCTTTGATGCAAAGCCACCTGTGTCCCAAGCCGATCCCTTAGCTGGAGCATCAGTAAGCATGGGATCAGTCTTCCAGTCCTTATCTGATCTAAAACCTGCTCAAGGAGACCAAGGGCTTGTTGAACAAGAAAGGGCAGAATCATCTCCAGCACCAGAGTCTTCACCTGCACCAGAGTCTGCTCATAAAAGGTCATCTGAGTCTCAGGCTGAATCAGCTGAGTCTCAGTCAGATGGATCAGATGACTCTTACTCGAGCCCAAGTGACCCTCACCCTCCCTCTCCTTGCAGGAAGAAACAAAAGCCAGATGATTCAGATGAAGAATATGAGGGTGTGGAAGATGTTGAAGAAGAAGATTCTGAAAAAGAAGCTGGAAATGCCACATCTTCCTCTGTCTCTGAAGACAGTGCAGCTGAGACTCAGGAGGCAGACTCGGATGAGTCTCTGGAAGTCAAGTACAATGCTATCTTTGCTAAAGCTGCAAGGACAAACACTCAAGAGATGAAATTTCTATCTGCAGCAACACTTAAGAAGCTTCCAAAGGCAGATGCTAGTCTGGCTACCATGAATTTGGACACAAGAAGCACCTCCAACTACACTGCCATGAGAACTACAAATCCTTATTTTGACAACGAAGGCAATATCAAGAAGAGGCGGTGCAGTGATCAAAGATTTTGGAATGATCAGCAGCAGTCCAGCTATCATCTTCTGATACCCAAGAAGGGTTTTGTTGATAGCATGCCCATAGATTGGGCCAATCTGGCTAAGAATGGTTTGGGCGATCTAAAAGATATCTTTGCTGCTGTTCAATTAGATCAAATCTGCAGCATAAACCAAGAATATGATTCTGAAGTGATCAAGGAATTCTATGCAACAGTATTCATTGAGCAAGATCACCAAGATTTCATGCTGTGGATGACCAGAGGTCAGTTGCTGTGCATCACAGCTACGGAATTTGGTGAACTGTTCAACTTGCCATCAGGGCCCAAGCTATCAAAGATAAACATCTCCAAAGGATCAGAAGAAGACAAGAACTTGCAACCAGATTGGGTGCCAAATGAGACAAGGCAGAAATTCTTTCCCTCTGGCTTTGTGTTTCCCCCAGTCAAAGGTGTAGTCCCCAAGTATATTCAGCACTTTAAGGGACTCATGAAGACACCGAAACATATTGTGAAGATTCTAAATGTGTCTCTCTGTGCAAAGGGTGGAGGGACTGATGCTATCTATAACCCAGTCTGGAGAATTCTTGAGCTGATTGCCAAGAAGGACAAGTTTGATGTTGCTCGATATATCTTTTCTGAGATCAATGAATGCCAGAAGAACAGAACAGACAAGATGAGATATGGCTCATACTTAATGCACATGATCCTTCAGAGAACAGCATTAGCAACTTCATCTTTCTCCTTTGACCAGAAGTGTTATTTCTGTAAATTCAGACCTCAAAAGGATGATAATGAAGATGAGAAACCTTTCTACAGCATCCTTGAAGCCTCTTAGCCCAGTGACTCAGTGCCACCTGAGCCAGCCACCAGAGCCTCAGTCAGAGTCATTCAGCCAGCAGATGAACCCCAAGCAGACCTACCTGAGCCTCAGGTGTCTCCTGCCCGAGACTCAGCTAGGAATCCATCTCCTCCTGCTGAGCTTCAGGCTTCAGTATCAGTTGGTCTCTCCTCAGATAGTGTGCCTATGGTTCAACGTCTGGACAACCCTGCTGCAGTTGATGCTTTTATCAAGAAGGTTGTGCCAGTCCAGATTTCTGCTATCAAGAGAAGGCAAGATGAGCTGAAGCAAGAAATGACAGAGCTGAAGAACGAACTCAAGGCTGATATAGCAGATCTCTAGGCTTCAGTCAGCAGCAAGTTTGATCAGATTCTATCCCTTCTGCAACAGAAGCCAGCTCCCTGAAGATCTTCTTCCTACCTCTTTTTAGTGTTTAGTGGCAAAGGGGGAGAGATTAGAGAGTATATGTAAACAGGGCTAAGGGCTAGGCTAAGAGCTGCATGTGCATGTGTGTCAAGACATTCTCTGTTTTACATTGCTTATTCATATGATGATGTTCTGATTGTTTGTCTTGCTCTGATACATGTGTTGTGTTTTTTTTCTTTTGCTCTGATACATGTTGTTGCACGGGTTTAGCTCTGATACAAGTATTTTTCTCTAAATTCTGTTGATTGCTCTGATATCTATTTGCTCTGATAATATCATTAGAAGCTCTGATACAAGTATTTTGCTCTAAACTCTGTTGATTGCTCTGATATCTATTTGCTTCGATAATATCTATTCTAATGATATCTGCTCTGATAATATTTGTTTTAAGCTCTGATAATATTTGTTTTAAGAGAGTTTAGATTCGTACTCAAGCATGCTATTCCTTGTACATCTGTTGCTGAGCACTTATTCAACATAACTGCTATTCTCCGCTGTGCTTAATCTTTCAGTTATGTTCATGGCAATCCTGTTTAGCATTTACTCTCCATGATTAAACAGAACTGTGCATTTGTATACAAACGCAAATTTCTTATATGCACAGCTTTAGGGGGAGTATATACTAAACTTGGTTGAATGTCATACCCTTTTATACATCTAATGCTATGTTTAAAGGGGTTGCCACTAACCACCAAAAAGGGGGAGATTGAAAGTGCATCCAGTCCCAAGGCGAGTGGAAGGATGAATATCTAGCCCCAAGGTTTGGTTTTGATGGTTAATGGCAACCCTCACCTGTATCTAACGTTTACAATGAGTGTGAACAGGAGTTTAGATGAACAGGTGATCGATCGAGACAACATCTGATTGATGATGAGGCCTAAAAAGAGCAAGGAACCGTGAAGGTCAGAAGGGCTAGCTGAGCTAGTCTCCTGAGGCTCAGTTGCGAGGAAGCCGAGGCTGTGCTCGAGGGCAAGCGAGGTGATGGTGGCTTGATGGAGTTCAAGGACTGTGACTGCAAGCTGGATAAAACATGGAGGAGCTAGGAAGCTAGTGGATCTGCGTCAAGGGGTTCGCTGTGCGTCTTCAAGGGCTGTCATCTTCAGTTGTTAGCTTGGAACCAGTGCCAAGATTCTGAGCAAGCTGGTCAGTGGCAGTGGTGAGTCCATTGTCCTCCTGAATCAGTTTTAGGCTTGTAGTGAGCCGGCCTGTGTTGTGCTCAGGTGCTGCCTGAGGCAACCGAGTCCACCTGAGTTTGGCATCTGAGACTCAGGTGGGTAGCTCAGCCGTGGCTAGTAGGTTACTAAGTGTATGTTAGCTGAGTCTCAGATAGGTGTGTCTGGTGGCTCTTTGTCTGACGTGGCATGAGGGTAACGGCTAGCTGCCAGGGACCCTATAAATAGGGAACCTAGAGAGGTTTCGACCTCAACCTTTACCTCTACTATAGCAAGCACCCTGCTGTTGTGAGAAAGAGCTCTTAGTCTCCGAGAGAGCGTTGCCTGCGTGCATCCACCGTGAGAGAGAGTTGCTTTACATCTTGAGTGCTTCAGAACTGAGTGTTCATGGTACTGGTTCCTCCAAGAGACTGAGAGAGCTCTTGGAGTTCGTCTGCTCCAAGACCGGGAAGTTGGAGTCGTTAGTGAGCAAGCCAAGTCTTGTGTGGCTGCCTCCAAGCGTTTGTGAAGGCGATTTGGGTCTGCCTGTCTTGCTGCGGTGAGATCAAAAGGATTCCACACAAGATAAGTGAATGAGGAAAGAGCACAGTTCAGTGCCGGCTGTGAAAGCAGCTTCCTCAATGGAGATGTACCACTTTGCATAAAGTGGAAACTTCGGTAAAACAAATCTCTGTGTCTATTTGTTTGTTTGCATGATTTGTTTGTACCTGTGTAGATATATATAGAACACTCTCTACTGCACATAACTGAGTTTCCCACCTGAGACTCAGTTGACACAAGTTGTCTCCTTTACTGAACTGCCTATCTGATGCACCCAACTGAGTCACACACCTGAGACTCAGTTGACACTCTCTAGTCTTTGTTTTTCCTGCATGATTATCTGAGTTATCTGCCTGAGTGTCAGCTGACTATTTCAGTTGCCTATACCTAGCTAGGTTTGACCTATTTAATTTAAGTAAAGCCCATTAGGTCCTTAAATTTATAGAGTCAACCTATTCACCCCCCCTCTAGTCGACTCCTGAGATTCTTTTAGTGATCCATCTTTGAGATTTATTCGGATTCTATTTCCGTACCAACTCAAAGTGCTCAGTGATGTAGGGAGATACCACATCCATGTGTTCCAACACAAGAAAGTGGGCTTTCGCAAGTGCATCCGGATCGGGATTAATTCGTTTTGCTCTGAGAGTACCGATTCCTTGTAGCCTCCCAGCATAGCGTGATTCAGGTACGCCAATGGGTTTCACATTCGACATGTATTCCAAACTAAACTCAATGACCTCTTCGGTTGCATAGCCTTTAACAATGCTCCCCTCTGGGCGGGATCGATTACGTACATAGGACTTCAAAATTCCCATATATCTTTCAAACGGGTACATGCTCCGAAGAAAGACAGGGCCACACATCTTAATCCCTCTGACAAGATGAACCACGAGATGCGGCATGATATCAAAAATGTCGGCGGGAAATACATCTCAAGATGACATAGAGTTACCACTAATCGTTGTTGCAAAGCATCTAGCTGAAGGGGGTCGATGACCTTTTGGGTTATTGCCTGAAAGAACTGGCATAACATTATGATTGTCTCTCTAACCTTTGTGGGCAAAATGCCTCTAATAGCAACAGGGAGCATTTGTGTAATCAGAACATGACAATCATGAGACTTCATTCCAAGCAATTTCAAATCTTTCATCGACACAAGTTTCTTTATGCTAGCGGAATAACCGGATGGAACCTTGATACCATGCAAGCACTTGCAAAGTTCGGTTCTCTCAGCCTTTGACAGGGTGTAACTTTCAGGTGGAAGGAATGTTCGACCTTTTTCATATTTCTGGGGTGCTAAATCAAGTCTGATGTCCATATCGACCATGTCAAGCCTTGCATTCACACCATCCTTTATTTTATCAGGGATGTTCAATAATAGACCAAGCAAGCTATCACATACGTTCTTCTCTACATGCATGACGTCAATGCAGTGGCGAACTTCCAGGTGTTCCCAGTAAGGTAAATTCTAAAAAATCGACTTCTTTTTCCATATGCCCTTTCTCAATGGGATTCCTTTACTGAGAACTACGTCAACATCCTTCACCATATCGTAGACCTCCTTTCCTGAATAAGGCTTTGGAGCCATTCCCTCCTTTATTGTACCATCAAACTCCTTTTTGAGATTCTGGTATGGATGATTCCTTTGCAAGTACCTACGGTGCCGCATGTACACTGTCTTGTGCGAGTACTTGAGGTACACACTTGCCGTATTATCCGAGCATTGACCGCAAGCGTTAGCTCCGTGAGTGGTTTGACCAGATAGGTTACCATAGGCTGGATAGTCATTTATGGTGCAGAACAGGAGGCCGCGTAAGGTAAAATGTTCCCTTTTGTCGGCATCCCATACATTGTCAACTCCTTCGTTCCATAGAGTCTGAAGATCTTCCATCAAGAGTGCTAGGTATACATCAATATCATTTCCAGGTTGCTTCGGGCCTTGGATTAGCATGGCCATCATGATGTACTTTCGCTTCATACAAAGCCAAGGAGGGAGGTTGTACACACACATAGCCATCGGCCAGGTGTTATGTCGACAGGTCATGCTACTGAAGGGATTCATTCCGTCCATACTCAACCCGAACCTTACATTTCGTGACTCAGCTCCAAACGTTGGATACCTAGTGTCGATGTTTCTCCACTGGATTGAATCAGCAGGGTGTTTTAGCATGAAATCTTTCTTACGGTCTTCGGCATGCCATCTCATAAGTTTCGCGTGCTTTTTGTTTGCAAACAAACGCTTCAGACGTGGAATTATAGGAAGATACCACACTACCTTAGCCGGCGGTCTTTTCCTACTTTCGACACCCTCTGATTCATCACTTTGAACATCGAGCTGCTTATATCTAGATGTCTTGCATACTGGACACACATGTACGTTCGCATACTCTTTACGGAAGATGATACAGTCGTTCTTACAAGCATGGAGTTTTTTTATTTCCAGACCTAGAGGACAAAGAATCTTTTTCGCTCTGTATGTGCTCGTGGGCATCTCGTTTCCCTGAGGAAGCAAGTCTGCCAAGAGTACTAGGAGAGAGGTGAAACTTTTGTCGGACCAACTATTGCTTGCCTTCAATTTGAATAGTTCAAGAACAGTTGATAATCTTGTGTATTTTGTCTTGCAACCCGAAAACAAAGGTTTCTCTGAGTCCTCCATCAAGCCCAGGAATTGCTCGTATTGTCTCCCCTCTAAGTCGTTTCCTTCCGCGTCACGCAACAATCCCTCCAATTCATTATCGACCAGCTGCATATCTTCATCCTCCTCGCAATCGGACGCACCGTGGACATCATATTCGTTGCTAGTCGACTCATCTCCACCCGGTAAAATTATGTGCGCCTCGCCATGATTGGTCCACCGTGTATAACCATTTACAAAACCCCTATGAATCAAATGATCTTGTATCTGGGTTGTCTCCTTCAACATCTTCTCATTCTTACAATCATAGCACGGGCAACACATAAATTTAGCTCCTTTTGCCAACATATCGTCTCGCGCTACTAATAGGAAATCATCTACACCATTAATGTACTCTTGGGGCACACGGTTCTCAGGATACATCCAACTTCGATCCATCTCGCACATACTGTTACACAATACATATGCAAGAGACTTATTAACCTACTACATACTAAAAGATCCTCACTATATGATTAATTTTCACTTCATCATCTCTAAACAACTAAACCTAATTATCTCATCCAATGAAATGAAAGCAAAATAGGGAGAGAAGGGCAAGTAGTACTAACCTTCTTCAATGTCCAATGCAATTACTTCTCAGCATCCACTCTCCCTCCCTTCAAAATCGCCTCAAAATCGCCTCAAAATCGCCCCTACCCGAACCAGCCGCCACCCAACAGAACAGATCAGGGAAAACCTAAAAGACTTCCCGATTATGAAGGCGACATTTATCACAGTCGGTTGGGTCACTCAAACCGACTGCGATATCCCTCAAACAGTCATCACAAGTGGTTCATACCAAACCGCCTGTGATTTCGCGAACCGCCTCAGATGACTCGATATCAGAGTCGGTTCCGTTTGCAAACCGCCTCAGATGACTCATCTGAGATGGTTGGTCTCTGTCCGCCTTTCACATAAATTTTAAAAGAGCAACGGAGTCTCTGTCGGGACAAAAAGAAACCATTCAGATTTTGATATTCTACTTCTTAAGTTTGCGTTTTGACTGGTTGCAACTAATTTGTTGGGAACATAAGCACGCTGGTTCTGAGAAGGATGCCTCGTGCTACTCAGCAACGCTCCTTTGCTTAGCACGTGCAGAAGAAACACAACATAAATTGAGTTCCAAATAATAAAATAAAAATATGTAAACAAAAACACATGAGGGAATTTAAATGTGGAACATAAATTTAGTTTCAAAAAATAAAATAATTAACGTCAGCATGTATCTAATCTGGATAGAGACGGGGATTTGGATGCAGATCCTTGGATTTCGTTCAAAATGGGCTCTACAAAATTTTAAATTAAGATCTAGAGCAACTCTGCCGGGACCCTAAAAAAGGAAACCATTTCGATTTCCTTAGATCTGTTTACTAGGTGTTGCGTTTGGTTTGACTGGTGCATCTGATTTTTTGTGAACATAAGCACGCTGCTTCTGAGAACGAGGCCTAGTACTACTTAGCAATACACCTATGTTCGCTGCATCTAGAAAAAACACAAATTTAATCGAGTTAAAAAATACTTAGATTAGTTCAAATGATCAGAAATTAAATTTAAACAACTTATTTACAAAAATCATTTGAGCTTCTTTTTGAAAATATTGCACGTGTCTAAGAAATTATAGTCAAATATACGTGCTTCAGAAGAAAAGAAAAATGCGAGCTGTATCTAATCTTTTGGATGCAGACCCTTAGATTTAGTTCAAAAGAGGCTAGCTGTACAAAATATAATAACATGTGGTACATATTATTAGGTCTCCTGTTAATTTTTGCCCTCGTAGAGCCATAAATAAGTTGTACATGGAGAGACTCCGTCCGTCTATCACATAAGTTTAGAGGTCGAATTAAGTCTCCACCGGAACAAAAAAATCATAATATTTCCGATTTTCTTATATCTGCTTACCAAATATATGTTGCGTTGGTTTGACTGGTTGCCAAATGATTTTCTTATATACATGTGTCATTTGTTAAGTTTTGCCTCATGATTTATTTATGTACTAGCAACCATGCACATGTAATACATGTTTCTCGCAATATATATTACATGAAAAATATACTAATATATGTGAAAAATCATATCTAAAATATAAGTTTATTCATTATTAAATTTAATTCTTCTCCGTAACCATTCTAAGAAAAAAGAAAACCAAGACATTAAACATATGTTAAATTGTGAGCTATAAGCAGGTACTAATTAGTAGGGTTTGATTAGATGATTAATTATGTCTTAAGGCTGCAATTAAGAGATAAATTCCAATGACCTAACTTAAATTCTAAGTCTTTGATAAGATATTTATGCACGGTTCAGATTTCAGATTAAAGTTTCATACACCCAACTCGTACAGAATTAGATTAGACTATCATATAAGGTACGAGTTTGATTCAAACAATCTTAAGCCTCTATGCAATTAGATCTGATGGCCGATGAATTACCTTGGATCCTTGCAAATTATCTCCTAGTTGTATATTTAAAATAGAGTTAATATAATCCTGATCTGTCCTATTTTTCTCTCACCACGAGTTCTCCATACCAATGACTAATAAAGATGACACGCTTCGATTAGACTTAGATAGTACATAGGTTGTGTAATATAGATTTGTAAAAATACATTACAAGTGTTGAATTACTAGTAATCTATATATTCAAAACAAAAATTGCAAAACAACCACGTACGTGGCACGTATGCATGAACGACCACCTACACTTACGCTTTTGCCGCTGCTCGCTGCGCCTTCAGCTTTCGCCCTCTCCGGCCACCCTGTTCTCTTGCGGCATCTTGCTACTAACACTCCTACGTGCTTCTATTCTAGTTAGTTTGTAAGGAGAGAGTAAGCATCCTGTGTACATATATACACGAGTACTGGCTGTTTAATTAATGTGAGGATCATGTTGCTTATCGAGCTTTCTTTTTTCGAATTTTTTTTGACTAGCTCGCCGGTTAAATTTTGTCTACGAGTGCTACACTAGCTAACAATCAAAATGTTGTTTAATTAGGTCAGATTAAGCCAAGTGGTTATGCGAATGCCTTCAACTACTGATGCGTTAGCTACCACGTTGCTATATGTACATGCAATAAAAGACTAAGCTAGCTCTTAAGTTTACTAGATTAAAAATATATGCTGCCGTTCAGACGCAGCTAGCCAGATCCACGCGGATCTGTACGTGGGATTTGAAATTCGTTTCGGTTACGTAAGTTCCAAACCTATGCACAAAATCTTGACGAGTGATGACTTCTGATTTGGATCTAATTAACTGATGCCATATACATTACATGATTTTCCAGAGGGGTGGAACATTTTACTAGTGATCAAGAGGACGGGACAACATCGTCGCCGGCCTCCTCTCCTCTTCCACCATCGTTGTTGCTGTAACATCCTTTTTTCAAAACTTTTTAAAATCTTTTATTCAAAAATCAGAGCTAGAAAATTTTATTGTTTATTCTCGAATGAATTAAAGCTTAATTGGAATTTCACAAATTAGACCAGAGTTAATTGATTAATCCAACTTGAATTGGATTGGCTTTTCAATTTGCAAATATATCTCCTATAGTTTTCTTAGAATTTTCGGAGTTTGTTTGGTGTTTAATCTCGCTCTGTCATTCTTTTATTTGGCTTTCTGAAAAAATAAAATCTTCTTTTCTTTTTTCCTTCCCTTTTTGGTCGCATCGTCCCGGCCCATCTCCATCCAGCGCCCCGCCGTCTCATTCCTCTCTTAAGCAGCCACCCCGGCCAGCGCTGCGTGCGCCGCCATCTCTTTTCCAATATGAGTTGAGCCAAATCTCTTTCCCCTCATCCTCCTATAAATATCCCCACACCCCTCCACCTCTTTCCCACACCCCACACTCTTTTCCCACGAAACCCTAGCCTTTAAACAAACAGCCGCCACCCCCAATTTGCTTCCCGTGCAGTTTCTAAATAGCACGTATCGCCTCAGTATTTTCCCAATTCTCGTCGCCTCGGACATCTTTTGGAAAACTCTCTTCGATGAGATTGTGAGCAACCTTTCCCTCTACCTCTTTGTAAACTTTGGTGAAGATCCAACGGTGCAATCACCGAAAAACCTCCTAATTATGGCGTGCTGTTTGCACCCAGTTTTTCTGCACGTGCATCTAGATTGAAACGGTGCCCTCATCAGTTCGGACCTCTTTTTCCAGAGCCGTTCGGTGGGATGTGGGAAATGTTGTCAAGATCATCTCCACAAAATTTGAAGGCAATCCAACGGTGCAATCTCTGGGAAATCAAGTTTCTTCGTGCTGCTATTTACGTCCAAATTTGACTACGTGAATGGTACAGCGGCATCATCACCTCTTTTCATTGATTCGGTGAGTCTTTCAAGAATTTATTCGGTCAATTTGGGCATTAGGTTCCTATGAACACCTCTGTAAATTTTCACCTTGATCCATGTAGCCGTTTGTCAGAAATTTGTCCATCTCTGACGTGCTGTCCGCAGACGTCCAGATTCAATCTGCATTATGTCTGAGTTGTCTGACCTTTTTCTGTTGACTTGTTAAGAATTTTCCAAAACCCTTTAGTAGGATTGTACCTCTATATGTCTAGTTTCTAACCCAATTGACGGATTACAATTTTGTTAAGTGAATATCACGCAGCATCCAAAACCCTCCCGGTCTGTCCAGAATCGATCTAAGTCATGTTCCAACCGTTTCGTATCGCGAACGCTGCTACCACTCATATGCTTAGTCTCTTATAACCTTGTGGTACATTATGGCATTGTTTTCAGTCATTAATCTTTATTCGAAAGCACTCGCATCATCATATATTCATCTCTAATAATTTTGATAATGGTTTGATAATCCAATAATAGTATTTCATGTTAGACTATAGTTTCATATAGTTACATCTATAGTTCTTATATAGTTCTTGTTTTCTATTTATATAATGTTCTCTGTAGTATTATATAACACATTTTTAGCCTCTATCTATTTTTAATATTTATTTAACGTGGCTCAGCTTATCGTATATGGTTATTGTTGCATGATATATTTTATATAGTGGTATGTGCATATATTCTTATCATAGACGTACATAATTTAATGATTGTTATATAATAGTTGATCATGTTATTAAACTCTGTTTATAATATGATTAAGATCATACACATGGTTCATAATTGTACAATGCATCTCATATGACTTGCATATAAAGTTGTGTGTATATACATAGCCCATTCCATGTTTAGAGAATAGTTCGTTGTGAATTGGTGTAGCACATTATTGTACTTTTATTTATATTCTAATTATTTGTTTGAATAATTAAGTTGTACATGTTCATCATGACTTTATGTTGCATAATCATGTAGTTGCATTAGTCATATATATATGTATATATAATTGGACTTAATATTGTTGACAATTTACATGTTGAAATAATAATTCCTTACTGTATTATTATTATTTAATCATATCATATGTTAGTTGATGGACATATAGTGTGTATGTACTAGTATGCATAGCTTGATATCTCATGTTGCATGTTCATAAGGTGGTATATAGACACTTATATATGATTAACCTTTATCTGTCGATCAAATATATATATGTTGCTAATAATCATTCTTTACTAAAATATTGTTATATTATGTGTAGTATGTGTAGGTTGATTGCTATATTGCATGTACACAATAGCATGAATAGGGTTGATGTTATCGTATGTGGCATATGGTTGCATATATGTATGGTGCATGTCAATAGAAGCTAGTTGTTATTTGGCCATATAGTTTAATCATAGCTTGCAATGTCAATGGTTGTTATTATGTTATAATTATCTTATGGGATTATAACCGCATAAAAAAGATCATAGGTTTGGTGCTATGCTATGCCTTGTTTGATTTTTATTTTATGTCTAGTCTGCCTAGCTTGTTACATGATGTCCAATTATATATTGCACACTACTACAATTTAGACTGTCATGTCATTTATTATCATTTCTTGCCGACTAGCATGTTAGGACCTTGCTTGTGAACTAGTATGATATGTCATGTTTGTTTTACTAGTATGTTGGGTTTTCATGTTTGATCATATGATTGTTTTATTGTCGTCATTGACTTTATCCTATTCCCAGATGCCTATTTATCTCTATCTCGCATGTGGATTAACTTTAGTCCTTTGACATGCAAATTCTATCTTCCATAACCTATCCTTATTTCAGAATGACCCTGATCCAGAAGACCATCTTTTGAATACATGTACTCTATCCGGTTGAGGTATATAATCTCACATCTTTCTATTTTATCCTTCAACAATCATATCTCTTCACCTTTGTCCTTTGACATGTATCTGGCCTGCTACTCCTATTCTTCTAGTATTTCTAGTTGATATTAATTTGGATTTATGTTTATTTGCTTTGCACTTATTGCCGTTGCGACGAATAGGAAGTACCTGATGCCTTGAGTAGATTATTTTAATATTTCATAATAGAGTAGAGATGTTGCTTAGCCATGCTTAAATTATCCCTAGGATGTTTTGACTTGCCTCCTCGGAGGAATGATCTTCGGATCAATGTTGATAGTATTGAAACTTTGTTAAGCTCGTTGAGCAAGGGCCGGATGCTCGTTGTTTCCTCTCTCTCTCTCTCTCTCTCTCTATATTATTCATATTCTACTCTAGGTGAAAGTTACCATCTAAAAGGTGTGGCGACAGCTGAATCATGAGTTGAAGGAGCAAATGGTCGTTCTTCATGAGTTGAAGAAGCCATTGGTCGTCCGTATCGAATAAGACCGAAATCATGATTTTGAGAAGTGTGAAAATAGTACAACCACATGTTATATGGGCATTGGGTTGGTTAAGTTGGTTAATCGAATCTTGGTGTCGATATTGTCATGCCGCAGAAGGGTGGACGTAGCTACGAGGACCTCGGGACAAAAGGGGGCCACGCAGGGTAAGCGGGTGTACGCTCCTCTGTGTCGAAACCTAGTGGGCATGTTACATCGGGAGGAGATTAGCTAAAAGACCTCGTCAAGATCTCCCTACCGATACACCAATCGGCGTGTACTATGCTAGTGGCCACTGGTGAGCAACAAGACGAGATTGTGTCGTGTGGGTAAAGTGTACAAACTCTGCAGAGTGTTAAACTAGTCGATTAGCCGTATCCATGGTCACGGATGGCACATGACTCATTCCTGATGAAAAGGACCTGTCTTTCTCCCTCTTGCTAATTCCCTCTACCCCAGTTTTGGAAATGTGGAAAGGTGGTTGGAACCTATGACGAGTTTAGGCCGGATGCCTTACTCGTATATGTTGGTCGTGGACCCTTACATTTATGAGAAACATCCCTGATATCAAAACTGGTTTTCATCAAAATGATGCCTTCAAAATTATTGTACTATTACAACCAAAGCTGCTTTTATGAAAAGAGCCATAAAACCCTTCTTTTGCTTAAGCCTGCACGTAGTCGTAGGTTTGCTTATGAGGGGGCACGCTGGGTACGTGAAGTACTCATCGAGCATGTTGTTTGTTAGATGTGTTCAGATATCTATGAGGATGCTGAAGGCTATGAGGCATCTTCTACGTCAATGCTGAAGTTTAGGTGACGTGGCCTCCGTCGACTTCTTGTGATTGAGATGGAGACATCTACGCTTTATTTTTCGCTGTATTTCTGAATGGTAAGGGACATAAGTCATAGTTACTTTATTTAGTCATATCGTTATTATAACTCAATTGTTTATGTTTCTAAAATGTTTCGTGATGTGTGCAGTGGTATCAATTTGCCTGTGTTCATCAGCTTCATCCTAGACTGGTGAGGAGATATACAGGGGGGTCTGGAAGTTAAGTCCGGACTCTCACAGCTGGCCTCCGATCTACTCCTCCACCATCACTGCCGGCCCCTCGTACGTCGTTGCGGCCGGCCGCCTCCTCTCCTCATGCCCGATCTCTCCCTCGCCGCGGAAGGTAAGCCGCCCTGCCCTCGTCCTCGCCCTATATCTTCCTCTACTCTAGCTAGCTAGCTGCATGCGCTAGATTAACATGGTGATCCTGCTCTTGTTAACATGATATCCCGGTCTGCTGCTTGTTGCATGCACCGTGCATATATTATAAGTTGCCATGCTGAATATATGCCCTGGGTGTGATGGATCAATAGGTGTCTATCATGGAGGGGCTTAGATTAACGTTGTGGAGTTAGGATTTTTAAGGTTTCTGGAAGCATGTCCTCATGCTTGTACGTAGCTATATCATAATTAAGATTTTCTTTGTATTGTGATCAGTATATGATCTAGCTGTTCTTGTTTATTTATGTTGTATATGGGTGGATCACAAGATTAGATTGAATGAATTTAGCAAACTCTCTCTAGATTTATCAGCAAAACTTATAAATGATATGACTTTGATCAAATGATGAATTTGGCAATTGTTGGAGGCGTAGATCGAGCTCATTAATTTGGCAATTGAGCTAAATGTGCCTCCAAAATTATATATAATTGAAACTATTTTGTGCCACATGTTGCTATGATTATTTAATTCTTCAGCCTTCAACAAGCAAATTAATTCATGCTTTTGGTTGGTCCATACACATATGTAGAAGGAGTATGTACTTCTTTCTTGCTTAATTTGGTTCTTCTTGACGTTGACATATGAAGGATCAGTTGTGTTTCCAAATTAGCCTGTGATCAGGAAGAGATGTGAAAATTAAAGCATATGGAAATTCCCTTTTTATACGAGTGTAGTTTATACTACAAAAATGCAAGTGTAGTTTATACTTCTATGTCTAGTTTCTTCTAGAATTATTACAATACTAGCTAGTGTCAAAAGAATTATTTCAATATACTCTCTCATAATTTATACAATATCATTACATACATACATACATATATATATATATGTATGTAGATTCCCTAATCTACAGCTGAGAGTAGAATAACTAACATGCGTGCTAACCACCGACCGAGCCAGCCAGCCTAGACCCACCATGCCCCTCCTTTTTCACCACTGACTATAAAACTATTCAGTAGATATAGTAAATCCATCGAACTATATTACTGTCGAACATATCCCTCACAATCACGTAACTTCACATGTAAAATATGGTAATTTTATGTCTGTCGAGTAGTAAAACAACATGTGTTATCGTAAAATTCAGGACTGTAGTAATTTTTGTATAAAGCGTGTTGCAAAATTACTATTATATGTACACGATATTACGATCTCGCGGCCATCATTTTACTGCATGTCTGATCGTTCCATACTAGAAAGGAAATATTTCTTCTATTTGTTCACAATCACTTGCATAGCCCAATTAGTTAGTAGAGAAGAGCAACGTGCATGAGGTCCAGGGTTCGAATCTCGCCCCGTCCTTATTTTTTCAATTAAAACGGATTAGGGGAATATTTCTTCTATACTGAAAATATTTCTTCTATTTATTCACAATCACTTGCATAGTCTAGTTGGTTGGAAGAGAAGAGTAACGTGCATGAGGTCCACGGTTCGAATCTCACCACCTCATTATTTATTCAATTAAAACGGACTGCGCGCATTTACTGTCGAGATGCACGCGAGATAGTAAAATTGTGTATAGGATGTCGTAAAATCTATCACAAAATGTAGTAAAATGTCATCAAACTCAGAAGTTTTTTATGGTCGAGATGAGCACGAGGCAGTAAAGTTGTGTATAAGATATCGTAAAATCTATCGTAAAATGTAGTAATTTTGAGTCACACTAAAATCTCAGCAGTAAAATTACCGTTCGACACTTCACGTCTTACCATCAAATTTGGACAGGGGTGGGTTTACACATTCGGGTGGCCTGGCTAGCTCGGTCTGGCGCGTTTCGGCCGGAGCGCAGATTAAGCAATTCTACGCTCTCGCGCATATTA
Organism: Stipa capillata; assembly: GCA_019208055.1. Lineage (NCBI taxonomy): Eukaryota > Viridiplantae > Streptophyta > Magnoliopsida > Poales > Poaceae > Stipa > Stipa capillata. The sequence goes on along the minus strand of JAGXJF010005073.1, from coordinate 2,737 downwards.
GCGCTACCGTATATATATATATATATATATATATATATATATATATATATATATATATGTTACAGATGGATAAGTCGTTTCAATCGAAGAAACATAAGATGAACTCTGAAGCTGGCAGCTCTTCTTCAGCCAAGAAGGTTAATATTTTTTGAACCAAATAGTATTGTGTGATGAGTAAATTTCTATCTCAGAATATATATGCTTTGTCTTTCCAAAACTGAATTAGTGGTGAATGCGCTTGTATACTAGTTCATGCATAAGTAAGGATGGTTGGGCAAGGGCTAGCTACCTTCACTGGTTCTTCACTATGCAAGTTCTAAACCATTTATTTTTCATTGATGATACACTAAGACGACCTCAAAAGATAGGATAGATTTTGAAAATCTCCCAAGTTACTCGCAATGCTCGGAAAGTACAATTTGGAGATACTAACAATGTTGTGCGTGCTAACGTTATGGATAGAAACTTCACGCCATCTTTCATTGTTGCCTCAACACTTGAAGACTTTTTTGGTCATTCAAAATTAAGGGCTGTTGACTACCACATCCATGGTGTTGTTCTAGTTGCCTTTGAAGATGAGGAAGATTTTGATAAGTTCACTGTCCAACACTTCAGATGGGGTGGTAGCTTTGGTCGGATTCACCAAGATTACTATTCTTAGTCAAGCTACCCCAAATGTTGGTCATGAATTCAAGGCGTTGATCTTTCCATTTGACGATGATGAGTAGTTGTTTTTTATCCTGTTATATTATGGGTTGGAGCTTTTGGTTAAGAACTGTTGTGATATATGCAAGGACTACTTTAATTTCATTGTTTATTAAGAACTATGAGCTTTTTTGTGGTTTATATATATATGATAAATAGGAAAATTGATGTTCCTGTTATATAACATCATAGACGGTTCAATATGAAAACCGTCTGTGATAATGGGGAATCATAGGCGATTCTTAATAAGAACTGCTTGTCATATAGACTTATCACAAGCGGTTCGTAATAAGAATCGTCTGCGATATAGGCTCATCAAAAGAGGTTATAGAACCGCCTGTGATGACAGGTGATCATCACAGGCCCTTGCCTACAGGTGGTTTGAGAACCCGTCTATATTAGCATTTCTAAACCGTCTGTAATGGCCTTTTCTGTAGTAGTAGTGCATCTTATCAATCAAAGAATAAAAAAATTGGTCAAAGACTTTTTGGGTTAGAATATATGTGTCAAGAATCAATATTGTTTATGTGAGGATCTGGACTTAACTTCCAGACCCTCCCTGTGTATCTCCTCATCAGTCCAGGATCAAGCTGATGAACACAGGAGAATTGATATCACTGCACACATCACGAAATATTTTAGAAACATAGACAATTGAGTTATAGCAGCGATATGACTAAATAAAGTAACAAGGACTTATGTCCCTTACCATTCAGAAACACAGCGGAAAATAAAGCGTAGATATCTCCATCTCAACCACAGGCAATCGACAGAGGCCACGTAACCTAGTCCTCAACCTTGTCGTAGAACTTCCCATAGACTTCATCATCCTCATAGATATCTGAACACGTCCAACAAACAACATGCACGCTGAGTTCTATGGGAAGTTCTACGACAAGGTTGAGGACTAGGTCACGTGGCCTCCGTCGATTGCCAGTGGTTGAGATGGAGACATCTACGCTTTATTTTCCACTGTGTTTCTGAATGGTAAGGGACATAAGTCATAGTTACTTTATTTAGTCATATCGCTGCTATAACTCAATTGTCTATGTTTCTAAAATGTTTCGTGATGTGTGCAGTGATATCAATTCGCGTGTGTTCATCAGCTTGATCCTGGACTGGTGAGGAGATACACAAGGAGGGTCTGGAAGTTAAGTCTAGATCCTCACAAAAGTGGTATCAGAGCCGACCCTCGCGGTTACACGGGCGTGTGTGGGTCAGGGGCGCGGACATGTGGCGCATGGCGCGTGTGGCCCATCGAGGCGCACGGCATGGCACATGTGCCAGCACTGGACGCATGGATGACGTGTGCCAAGAGGGAACGTTCCTGCTAGGCTGACGAGGACGTCAGATCCTTTAAGGGGGGTGTATGTGACATCCTGGTTAATAGGATTGATAGACTAATCATATCAACAAGGTGCACCTTCTTTTCCGGAAGCTCATCTCCAAAGAACCTCTGGGTTAAGCGTGCTTGGTTTGGAGTAATTTAGGGATGGGTGACCGACCGGGAAGTTCTTCCCGAGTGCGCATGAGTGAGGACAAAGTGCGCAGGAAAGACTAGTGTTGGTTGTGGGGCCAGTCCGGATCCCAGGTGATAGCCAGGCGTAACGACCGTCGGTCCGGGTGAGAGGCCGGGGTGTTACAGAATGGTATCAGAGCCGACCCTCGCAGTTACACGAGCGTGTGCGGGTCAGGGACGCGGACATGTGGCGCATGGCGTGTGTGGCCCGTCGAGGCGCACGGCATGGCACATGTGCCGGCACTGGACGCATGGACGACGTGTGCCAAGAGGGAACGTTCCTGCTAGGCCGACAAGGATATCGGATCCTTTGTATATGACATCCTAGTTAATAGGGTTGATAGATGTCGATGTCTAAACGCCAGTATCGATGGTCCGGACCCCTTTTGGGATTCGGCCAGGGAGGTGCAGATCTACAGAGCTACGCCGGAGCTAGAGCTCGGCAGGATATGGAAATAGGAAAGACACGGTGGTTTACCCAGGTTCAGGCAACCTTCTAGGTGTCCTGCTTTG
>JAGXJF010005072.1:0-217552 GCA_019208055.1 Stipa capillata | reverse complement strand
GGCATCTCTCGGCTCTTTCCCGAGAACAATATTTCGATTTTATTGTAGTCATTGAGATGCAGAGATCTGATTTTCTGATTCCTTTCTTCGAAGGTTGTGTGGTGGGGTGGACTATATTTGGCATCACATTCCACCCGATGGGAGATCAACATGAATTTTATTGGGAGCTAATAAGGCTGTCCTAGATGTAGGTAATATTCAATTAGGTAAATATCATGTTAGGTTTCACCTTAGGTGCTTGGAGGATAATTTTCATTGGTGGCTCATGGTAGTATATGGGGCTGCTCAACACCAACATAAAGAGGAGTTCCTTACGAAATTGGCGAGTGTTTGCTCTAAGATTAAACTCCCCTTGTTAATTGACTTTAATATACCAATGTGAGAAAAACAATGACAATTTTGATACATGTTGGCGTCCATGTTTAACACCGCCATTGAAAGCCTAGAGCTACGGGAAATTCATATGTCTGGTAGGAATTTTATTTAGGCTAATTCTCTTGAAATCCCAACTTTTCAGAAATTGGATCGGGTCTTTATGTTGACCAATTGGAAGGACAAATATCCTTTAGCAACGTTCCATGCTTTGGAAAGAAATATGTCGGACCATACGCCTCTTGTCGTTAACACAGGGAGGACAGCCTGGGTTGGTCATCAACGTGTTTTCAAGTTTGAACTGGGTTAACTGACTAGGGATGGGTTCTACCCCATGGTAAAGGATATCTAGCTGCGGGAGCAGCGCAGTACCATGGAAATAGAGCGCTGGCATTTTAAGATCCGCGCCCTTAGGCAATACTTGAGAGGTTGGGCTAAGAACACAACAAGTAATATAGTAAAGAAAAACAAGAGCTTTGTCACATTGTTGACCAGTTGGATAAAAAAGCGGAGTTACTCCAGTTATCTGATGCTGAATTGCAGTTAAAAAGCATTTCAAATCACCATCTAGTCCAATTATTGAGAGAAGATGAGTTCAAATGTGGTTCCAACGTGCTAAAACAAAACATCTTTTGGAGACCAATACAAGCAGATTTTTGGTTGCGAGCAAGGGTCTTTTCCTATCGTTAGTAACAAAGAATGAAAGGGGGTCGAGGACCGGTTTGAAAAGAAATTTAGTATGTGGAAGGGAAAATATCTGTCGGTGGGGGGTCATCTCACCCTCATCAAATCGGTCCTAAGCAGTCTTCCCATGTATACGCTCTCTTTTTGCACTCTCCCAAAGGGTGTTTTAAATCGACTAGATTTTTATCACTCATGCTTTTTGTGGGAAAATGATAATCACAAAAGGAAGTATAGACTAGCTCGATGAAAGATAGTGTGCTGGTCTAAGGAACAAGGAGGTTTGGGTATTCCTGATTTAGAGGTGAAGAACATTAGTTTGTTGAGCAAGTGGTTCTTTAAATTCCTCAATGAAGAAGGTTTTTGGCGGGAACTAATTTTTAATAAGTACCATTTTGCTAAGACGATTTCTCAAGTTGAAGGAAAACAAGGGGATTTGCCATTCTAGGCAGGGCTAATGAGGATCAAGACATTTGATGCAGACATCACCATGGTCGACACTACCACACACTCAAGTCCACATCCGACACTTGCTGGGCCAGTGAGAAGAGCACGAATGAAGGCCACATGACATGAGGGGACTCTATTCCTTGATGACTACCCATTTGACTTGATCATGAATGGTATGCTACCTAATGCTTTGACTTTATGTATGCAAAGGTACAAAGGACCGACCAAGGTGGAAGGCAAAGGAACCAAGTGACAGACTCGGTGCACTAAGCCCAAGGTGGAGGGCAAACGGAGTAAGGGAGAGGCGCTAAGTACCAAGCCCAGCCCCTCCTGGACTGCTGCCTCGGACCCTCCAGACGTGCACTGAAGATGAAGGCCCGGATTGTTCGGTTGGGGCTCGGACCCTCCGGATTTGGCCGTACCTTCCACCCGGATCCTCTGGGATGAGGGTCCGGATCTTCTCTAGCAGTCCTGGATCTTCCACCCGGACACTTCGGATGAGGGTCCAGATCTTCTCTGGAAGTCTCGGACCTCAGGCCGGACCCTCCGGCCACCCAGACTGTCCATATCTGCCTGCGTGCAGTAAAACGGGCCACGACCCATGTACCCATTAGGTGGAGGGTTAGACTATAAATACATACCATCCCCACTAATTAGGGTTAGATTGATGTATTAGGTAAAAGTAGAGCTTTGCTCCTTAATCTAGGGTTAAACCCTCTAGATTGGGGAGTCCACCTTTAGACCTTGCATTTCTCTTGGATTTGTAAGGATCCACGTGTCCCTCCGAGTGAAACCTGTGGCATTCATCAAGAGCAAGGTTGATTTGGTTTCTAAGTTCCCCAAAGGCTATCACGTTAGTGTGTGTTGTTGGGGTTAGAATCCATCTAGGCGTTGCTAGTTATTGTTCCAACCGTGAAGATCGGGAGCCCTCCGTATCAACTTGGTTTCAGAGCTCAAGGTTTCCACTATTTGTAACTTGTATCCTCTCTTTCCCTACCCCCAATTGTTAGCTTTGTTTTGGTTTTTGTTGCCTATTTCAAAAATCCCACGAAAAGAGCATCATTTGAGATCTAGATGCAATTCGGAGTTTTAGGTCAGCTTTGGTTGGTTTTGATCCATTAGATCTTTGCTATACTTGTTAATCTAACCTTCCTTTGCGTTACTTTGGCCAATTTCACTATTTTTCCCTCCGATTTGGTGGATTTCGGTCTGCTCACATCTCAGATCTGCTCCTCTATTCACCGGTTGGATAGTTCGGAATTCACTTGGACAGTCCCGGCGGCCGGACCCTCCGGATTTAACCCGGAACAAAATTGGACACAGTAGCTTCACCGTTTGGGGCATAACTTCCACATCCAGTGTCCATTTTCAGTGATCTTGGATGCATTTCGAAGATAACAACAAGATCTAGGTCAACATCATTGGCACCAATCTCCACAAGTAAGGTAAAATCTCCAGAAAGACCCTTCTTCCTTAAAACTTCTTTGTGAGCCAATCTTTGCTTTTGAGAAAACCTTGATCCTATAAAGACTAGTTCATTGATGATTGATAGGGCCTTATACACTTGTGCTACTTAGAACATCTTTCCCAAGCAATCATAAATGTTAGTCTTGTAAGATCTTGGCATAAAAAAGAGAGGAAGAAGAATAAAATAAGAGAGAGAAAGAACAAAAAAAGAGAGAGAAAGGAACATGCAAATGCTATTGATCATCTTGTAGGGAAACGCAAGCTTGAAAGGAAATCCAAATAGGGAGAGTAGTCAAGTATACAAATCTTTCTCCCTACAAATTTGCAATCGAGCTAGCATCTTTCCTAGCATTTGTGCAAGATGAGTTTCTAGTCTTCGCTAGGAAAATTCTTGTATTAGCTCATTTCTTGGTTGCACAAATCACAATATCTTTGTGTATGAGTTGTCTTGTGCTTCACTTATATCCTTTGAGATCAATTCTTATTGCATTGTCTCTATTGTGGATCCTTACTTATCATTGCAACATCTCAATTTCTAATTGCTTAGTGTGTTGTGCTAATCCTTTCCGAGATCTACATAAGCTTTTGAATGTGATAGTGTTTGGGACTTAGAACTTCTTCAACCTACTCTTGAGGGTCATCTATTCCCTCGGCGGACCTTCGATCCTTCAATCCAAGGAAGATAAGGACTTTGGTGGTAAGTGAGGTGAGCAAAGAGTGTAGGGATTCAACTTCCACATACATCACACACATATATTTTGTTGCCTATCCTAACCATGTTTAGGAGCGGCCACGGAGTGGATACCAAGAAGGAGAGACAAGTCTAAGATGATGCTCAATCCTCCACAATTACACTTCAAGCATCATGGGCTTCAACATATGGCACGAGTGCTCCTCGTGTATCTTCCTTATTGGACTTCACCACCAAGAACCACAACATCTAAAGCTCAAAGGGATTGAGAAGAAGCTGTCACAAAAGTGTGGATGAAGATGAAGCAGGACACACAAGCACCCATCGCCAAGTTGCTCCTCGATGACAGGTCACCAAGATTATGAAAATGCAAAGCTCAGCAAGCCCAAGTCCTCCGGCAACCAAGACCCCAAAGATTACATAGAGATTCCATTCTATGGAACTCGTGATCCCTAGAATGGGAATGGCGGATAGAGAAAATTTTCAAGCTTCAACGAGTACCCCCAATTGAAGATGTGAAGCAAGCCACGATGGACTTCAACGACTACGCTTCAAGATGGTGGTGTCTACTTCTCATGAAGGAATTCATCACTGATTGGGCAAGCTTGAAGATGCTCATGCAAGAAGAGTTTGTGCCAACCAAGTACTCAAGGGGGCTACTTCGCCAAGTGGAGTGCATCAAGCAAGAGAGCCAACCGGTCCAAGTCTACTTCAGTAAAATGAAGCTTGCAATGTGATGAGCCGGTGGTTTTAGTGCAAGAATGGAGATGAAGTACTTTGAGGATGGATTGAACTTCAACATCGCATCATCAATTCCTCTCAAAAACTTCAAGAGCTTGTTAGATCTATTGGATGGTGCTCTCGAAGCGCAGAAGTGTGTCAAGGTGACCAAGGCCCTAGAAGAGAAACTCATCAAAGTTGCCAAGTGTCAAGAGAAGCTTCCCAAGGAACAAGCATCCAAGGCAGCGACAATGGACAAGTCACTTGAGGAGTGACCTATGGAGGCGGGTGAGAACATGATTGAGCATGGGATTTTTCCTTCGATCGAGGGGGCGTCTAGAGATGAATGCACCAAGTATACCCCCCATCATATCAACTTGCACTAGAAGAGAGATGCCAATAATCCTATGTGAGGATGAGAGCCACATAGCCATCCTGAGTGAGAGTGGTAAAAAGCAAGAGTTGTGTGACTCCACCAAACATGAGATTGAGCACATCCACATTGAGAGTGAGAGAGAAACACCACAAGAGTTGAGAGAGGTAGTCGATAGGTCAAGTGAGGCCATTTCTATTTCTCATTTGGTGTAGGATTTGGAGGCCCAACTAGCGCCCATTCTCAACATGCCGATTCTACCATTGGAGGTGAAAGATCTCCCTACGATGGGAGATGATGAACTTGCCACCCCATGGTTACAACATGATGAAGAAGATGAATTCAAGGAAGCAATACCACCTCCAACACATACTTCAATTGAGGAGAACAACAAAGGTAATGACAAGGGTGTTGGTGTGATTGTCTCACAAGAGCATGTACAAAATGTTGATTGCTTGTATGATGTGCATGAACCTATTGTTTCTTCTCATGCTAACTTGACTCTTCCATGTGATGAATTGCTTGCAAATCATGTTGATCATGTGGAGTTAGTTAGACATGATGAAGTGCTTAGTAGGATATCTTTTTATCAATCCATATGTCAAATCATGTTTGATATTCCCATTACTTTGTCTAGTGCTATGGATAAGATTTCCAAAATCACATCTTTGAAATCTTTTGATAGTACCTACACCTACCATTACAAGTTCCATTTGATTGGTGAATATGGCCTAGATGACAAGTTTGTGGTGTGTGGCATGAGTATCACTTGTAGTGAAATTGCCATGTTGAAGTTGCATATTTCGGGCAATCCAACTTATATGCCATACCATGCACAATTTAACTTGCAAATTGATCATGATGCCATTTGTGTTGCAAGGAATATGTTTACTACTTGTTCTTTCCATGAGGTTTCTTGCAACTATGTCAATATCTTCAATGAGCCATACAATGAACATTGTCAAATCGCTCCTTTTGTTGCAACAAATATGTTGACCACTTGCTATTTCCAAAGATTTGCTTGCAACAAAGATTATATGCTTGACAATGGAAAGGTCCTTAAAACATTCTCATGCCTCTTAGGTGAATTTGATTCAACCAATTTGAAACATGCTTATATGAATTACTTGCACAACATGGATCACATGATTAGAGGTGACATGGACATCAAGTTTAATGCATCATATTCACCATGCACTTTTACCATGCTTTTACATTATACTGGCTGCACATGCTTTGTGCTAATGGTAATGTGCAAAAGGAGTGGCACGTCATGATAGATGATGTGTTCATCTACCATGCATACATGTTGTTTGTCCTCTCAAGTGTATGTGTAGATAACGAGGTCTCCATGTCAACTGTCAAACAACATGAGTTGACCAAACGAGCTGACGAGAGCTATTTAAACTTCAGCTCTCATGAATTTTTCGAGCCCAACACCCCAGGACGACAAGATATAATAACGAGAGCACAAAGGAACCTCACCACGGTGAATTCCTTCTCTTTAAACAACTGTAATATGAATTTCAAGAATTGCCTACTCTTTGAGTGTTGTTTCTCCTTCATTATCAGCTTGTTGTACCTCCTGGAAGGAGAATGAACACCATGGAGTACCAACATCAAGGGTGAAGAAGGCATAAGGTATCAATGGGAGAAAGCATAGACATCACCCTTCTTTGGACTTCAAGGAATGGAGTTGAGGTCAACTCCTTTTCAAGAAGGGGGGAATGATGCGGACATCACCATGGTCGACACTAACACACGCTCAAGTCTACCTCCGACACTTGCTGGGCCAGTGAGAATAGCTCGAACGAAAGCCACACGACATGAGGTGACTCTATTCCTTGATGACTACCCATTTGACTTGAGCACGAATGGTATGCTACCTAATGCTTTGACTCTATGTATGCAAAGATACGAATGACCGACCAAGGTGGAAGGCAAAGGAATCAAGGGACAGACTCGGAGCACCAAGCCCAAGGTGGAGGGCAAACGGAGTAAGGGAGAGGCGCCAAGTACCAAGCCCATCCCCGCCCAGATTGCTGCCTCAGACCCTCCGGACGTGCACTGAAGATGAAGGCCCGGACTGTCTAGTTGTGGCCCGGACCCTTTGGATTTGGCCGGACCTTCCACCCGTATCCTCCGGGATGAGAGTCCATATCTTCTCTGGAAGTCCCGGACCTCCCACCCGGACACTCCGGATGAGGGTCCAGATCTTCTCTAGAAGTCCCGGACTTCAGCCCGGACCCTCTGGCCACCCAGATTGTCCATATCTGCCTGCGTGCAGTAAAACGGGCCACGGCCCATGTACCCATTAGGTGGAGGGTTAGACTATAAATACTGTACCACCCCCACTAATAAGGGTTAGACTTGATATATTAGGGAAAAGTAGAGTTTTGCTTCTTAATCTAGGGTTAAACCCTCTAGATTGGGGAATCCACCTTTAGACCTTGCATTTCTCTTGGATTTTTAAGGATCGGCGTATGCCTCCGAGTGGAACCCGTGGCATTCATCAAAAGCAAGGTTGATTTGGTTTCTAAGTTCTCCAAAGACTATCACGTTGGTGTGTGTTGTTGGGGTGTAGGCGTTGCTAGTTATCATTCCAACCGTGAAGATCGAGAGCCTTCCGTATCAACATTGTTCTCTAGGTTAGATTTTGACATGACATTTGGCTTGGTGATTGGCGCCTCTATCAATAATATCCCGCTCTTTTTAACCTAGTGCGGAATAAGAACGCCTCGGTGGCTAAGGTGTTGAGTTCGACCCCTCTTAGCTTCACTGAATCATTTGAATGCTCGTGTGTTGTCTGCTGTGTTACAGGATTATGTAAATGATAGACTCCTTTGGAATCCCCAATCCAACAAGCTTTTCTTGGTTAGATCTACGTATATAGCTTTATCTAAGTATAACATTAGGTTTCGGCACACGGGGTTATTGAAGTTGAAAATACCTCGAAAGATTAAAGTTTTTCTTTGATATTTATGTAGAGGTGTTATTCGTACAAAGGACAGCCTTATTAAACGACATTGGCATGGTAGTTCTATCTGTTTATTTTGCAATAAGGATGAGATTATACAACATATGTTTTTTTATTGCCACATAGCATTGTTTGTATGGCGTATTGTCCAAACTGCTTTTGCTACATCAAAATCGTTTAGTACCTCTCATATGATGGGCAATTGGCTTGCTACTATTACTGATCATTTCATTTCCCTGATTCATGTTGGTGTGGTAGCTATATGTTGGTTTATTTTACTTTGCCATCATGACATTGTTTTTGATAAAAAGAAGTCACAATCCTCTACCACAGGTTTGGAACCATTTAATCCATAATCATAGGCAAATGCATAAATATACTCCTGAAAGAGTAGTGGGTAGACTACCTGCAGCGTGAAGGGCACAAGGAGCACATGTTCATGAGTTGCTGAACTATGAAGTGAGTTACCTGAGAGCTTTTGCCTAGCATGGGTGGTGGCCTATTAGAAGGGTTGCTGCAACTTAGGTTGTTTATTCACTTTTGCCTTGTACTTTGTTTTTATCCTTGGCTGAACTCATTCAACTTTGTATTATTTAACTGTGTACATCTCGTTGTGGAAGCCGAAAAAGTTATCTCTTTTATTATAAAAGAGAAAGATTAGAAACTATAGTTGTGTTTTGTACTTGCAACCAAACACAACCTATATATACAATTTGAGCTCAATTTCCACATCAGGGAATCGTCCTCATCATCGAGAGCCAAAGAACTTGCAATATGAACCAACTGGAAGTAAACCTCAATTGCTCACCATCCCATGCCTTGAAATGTTATATTAAGTAATATGATATATAGCTCCCAAATATTGGATTGCTAAACTAGATGTGCCAAATCAGTGGTCTTCCCAAAACTTAACTTTCTCCCCGTTACCTAGACGCCATTGATATCTTGTCCTTGCAGCTTTAGAGGCCCACATGACCTCATTCCAAAAGGGAGAAATGTTCTGCTCAGGACACGCAAACAAATTAGGATGCTGAGTTCGGTACTTATAATCCACAATTTGTTTCAATAACCTATTATCTTGTAAATGGTATCTTCTAATCCAAGAGGCTAAAAGACATATTTATATAAGCTAGATTATGGATAACTACCTCGCTTGTTAACGCTCCCCACAGCAGGTTCTAGGAGCTAGGGGCACCTGGTCGATCGGGTCTTCCATTCTTTGGGTTTCTATATTCCGTAGTTATATCTTCGTAGCTGCACTGCTCTGCAATCTGACGCTCTATGTGTACTAGCAATCTGTTGGCAAGAAAGTCGTCTTTCAGGTAACAAAGCGTCAAGCGTCAAAATCTGCAGCACAAATCATACAAAATTAAGACATAAGACGGAATACACGTGGAGTGGCAATGTGCTAACTCTCCGAGCTCCGCTAGTGAATACTGGGGCCCCCTTAGGAATGGCTTCTAGAGAGCTTATAGGTGAAAATAAGCTATAAGCCATTCCTAAGAGGCAAATGAGTTAGGGCTTAATTTTTAAGCTATTCTCAATTCCCGTTGGTACCAGGAAGCCTCAAATTTGAGCCTTCCCGAGCTTCTCAGCTCCCCCCACTTAACTCCTTCCGAACTTGCCCCTAATGTTCATATTATTTTCAAAAAAACTGCCACTCCCCCACAAGCAACCTATCTCCTGTCCTCCCCGTGTCTCCCTCCCCATATCGAGCTCTCCCGTCCCGCCGCCTCCCCCGCGTTAGCCGCTGGATCCCGCCGCCTCCCCCACCTCAGCCCCCGGATCCCGGGCATGTGGTGGCCGCCGAGTCCTCCCTGCCGTGGTCCCGTCCCCATCCGAGTCCGTTGGGATTTAGGGCTGCGGCGCTGCCCGTCCCGAGCTCCCCCGCCGTCTGCCGCGTCCTCCCCATGCAACCCTCCCCGTCGTCCGCGCTGTCCTCCCTACCCAACCCTCACTGCAGCCTGCGCCATCCGTCGCTTGCCTCCCCGATTCCCGAGTCCCCACGCCGCCCCATCCGTTGCCGGCCGAGCAGGTCGCTGGCCCATCGCCAAGCTCCGCCTCCGCCCAGATATGCGCCTCCCCGGCCGCCCGAAGCCCTCCCCTGCCGCCTCCTCCATCTCCCTCCCTTCGCCCAGATCTGCGCCCCCGCCACCGAGCCATCCTCTCCCGCCCGACCTCCATCCCCGCGCCGACCCCTCCACTTCACAACCGGAGATGGCTCCAGGGAAGCGAGGCAAGGCCAAAGGGGGTTCGGCGCCGTCGGCCACGGCGAGCTCCAGCAGCGAGGGCGGGGGATTCCCGAGCTTGCCGCAGTCCACCGTTGCCGTCTGCATCCGTGCCAAGCCCGGCTCCAAGGTTGCCACCATCGCACATTCGCGTTCCATGGCTAGAATGAATTGTTCAGAAAAATATATGTAGCAAATCTTGTCAATTGATGTGTGTATGATCTGGGGAATTGTTGAATGGACTATGCTTGTGTGTAATCTCAAATGGTTTCTTGAAATTCCATGAAATAATCAAATGGAATGCTTGTTGCTAGTGTGTTCGTAATTGCAAAAAAAATGATCTGGTAATTGCAATCAGAAGAGAGCTAAATGGAATGCTTGTTACTAGTGAAGGGTATTGTAGACTTTACGCTTTTTACCATATATGTTAAGCTTAGATTCATAAGCTATTCCTAACAGACGAAACTTATTTTTAGAGCTTATTTTCACCGGGGCTTATACAGGACTTATCTGGACAGCTAGCTTATGCATAAGCATAAGCCGTTCCTAAGGGGGCCTGGGTACACTCTGCAGGATGGCCGGCTTCGCTGGATGACCTCATTGCATGAGTTCTTCGACGGCCAATGTCGTTATTTGAGAACCTCACTGTTAAAGAGTTCATTATTAATGAAGCTGACGGATCAAGAACCTCATCTTTGTAAGATAGTGGAGTTATATGAACATGACTCTATTTACTAGATTTAAATCTTTATATTTATATTTACACATATTCAGATGTGTTTAATAAAAATTTAGAGAGATTCGTGCGTGATCGTGAAAGAAAAAGAAAATGGAGCCGGAGTAGCGTCCTTGTTTCTGCGAAAAAAGGAGGGGTGATATGCTAGAACCTGAGCGTGACAAGACGATCGAACAACTAGACAACCAGATAAGGCGTTTGTCCTGTCTCTTGTGCTGCAAGGTCTGCCACCGCACGTGCCAAGGCAACGTACACGGGCTAGCAACTTGCAATGGCAAGTAGTGTGATCGGCGAAGCCTAAATCAGTGAAGAACAGGCAACAAGCCAGCAATCACTAAGCTACCAAAACAAGAGAACCTAATTGAATTTAGCTTTTTCTAAAGAAAGGAGATATGGGATGTAGCATATTCCTTTTAGGAAGTATTCTCTGGTTTATATTGATAACGCAATGAGCAAAGATATATAAGTATCTAACTTGTGTAGACGTTCTGCGGTGTTCTATACTATACTCTAACCCAAGTGCTGAATCCCATTGCCCTGTGCCTCACTAACTCAGTGGGCATCTCGTCAAGTCATCATGGCCAGGCCTAGCTAGGACGAAACTCGTACAGTGGGCCGAACTCAATGGGCTTTAGGATGTGCAAGGGTGGCTATCTAGTGGAGCCTGTAGCGTACGAACTTGAGTACTACTACATATTCTTTAGTTTTTGGCGAGGAAGAGTACTATTACATGTTCAGAGTTAGAGAGAAACCTCTGCTTGGATGTTGGAATTGAACTGGTGTTTTGAATTAGGGTCCAATTCAATTCCAAGCTGTTCAAATGGAAATGAGCTATAATTCAAAATTTGATGTTTGGTTTTCAAGGAAATTGTTGCCCAGAAAGAAAAACACACCCATTTCCATTTCCTATTTGGTTGCCATCTATCCATTTTTACCAGAAACATCAATCAATCTTTCCCGTCGCTCTTCTTTCTTTCTTCTTCTCTTATCTTCTCCCTGCTGCTCCTGTTAACCATGGCCGTAGCTCCCCCTAGGGTCCGAGTCTGGCAACTCTGGTGATCTCACCTCGCAGACTCCGACGACCTCGCTGGACTCCAGCAATCTCACTTGCAAACTTCGGCGACCTCACCTCTGCCTTCCAACTGAAAATTGGAAACGTCATCTTCTTCCTCTAGATGTGACCTCAAGAGGTCCAGATGGGGAGGCGGAGTTCTGGAGATGGGCAATCGGGAGATATTGAGTTCACCGGGAACATGCAGAAGCCTCAGATCTGCAGTGTGACAGGCTTTGCACCACCTGCTGTACCAGCAAAGAGGAAGACCAGAAGGCGACGCCTGCGACGAGGAAAAGGAGGAGGCGGTTCCTATGATGGGGAAGAGGAGGCGTAAGGGTGGACGCGAGCCGAACCGAGCTGGCTCGCGGCTCAGCTTGCACAGGCTCATGAAAAACCGAGCCGAGCCTCGGCTCATGTCCTGCTGCGAGCTCAAATGTGGGCTCAGCTCGGGCTCGCTTATGGCTTGAGCCGGCTTGTCAAAGCTCGCGAGCCGCCCCAGCCTGAACCCCAAAAACACCGGCACGCAAGACACAACCCACTTGAATTTTTTTATAAATATTATTTTTAAAACAAAGAATTCGAGATTTATACGTCCGGTTTTAAAAATTACAAAAGTATCACCCTGTCGTCCAACGGGCTTATCGTCCAACCATCGGACGACAAGCCCCTGTCATCCCACGGTGGACCGAAAGGACGCCTGTGGGGCTTATCATTCAACCGTCGGACGACAAGAGGGCTTATCATTCAACCATCGGATGACAAGCCCCCTGTCGTCCAACGGTCGGACAACAGGCGTCTTGTTACGCTTTTCCGTGCACTTTCGGTGGGCTATCGGAGTCCCGTGGGACGACAGGGGCTTGTCGTCCGACGATTGAACGATAAGGCCCCTGTCGTCCAACTGTCGGACGACAGGGTGATACTTTTATAATTTCTAAAATCAAACGTATAGATCTTGAATTCTTTATTTTAAAAATAATATTTATAAAAAAAATCCAACCCACTCTGCCCCCGTGCCTTACTCGTGCTCAGCCCCGCCGCCTCGGGTTAGGAGCAGCCGGACCGGCGCCACCGCGACCGCTCCTCCCCCTCCACGGCCGGGCCGCCGCCGCTCCTCCCCTTCCTCGGCCGGCCACCGCGGCTCCTTCCACGACCGTGCTGGGCCGCTCCTCCCCTGGCTGCACCGCTGCTACCATGGGCTTGCCGGACCGCCACCGCTGCCACCGCTCCTCCCCGCTACTCCCCAGAAACCTACATCAGGTAATCCCCTGTATTGTTGGGTACTAGTAGCTATTAACCGAGATGCTATACACTTGCAATTCATTTGTCTTGTTCGTCTCTAACAGCCAAGACCAAGGCTCCAATGTAGAAGATGACGGAGATGATTTCTGCTTTTGCATTTCTGATGACGAAGATGCTTGCTGATACTCGTCTCTAGTTGCTGATCATCTGTCCTCTCTTTTTGTTCCCGCCGTCTCTCATTCGCTTCTTCAGCTCCATTGCCGCCGCCCAAATCGGCTGCTCCTGATCTCGGAGTCTCCGCCGGTTCCACCTCCCGCTCAGCTCGACGCCTTCTCTGGTAGCACTCAAATCTCCCCCTGCTAATTTCATTCATCTGATTTCTCTAATGCTTGTCAGATTTTATTGGGTTATATTTGTTTCACCGTGCACACCAATTGTTCGACAGAATGCCTGCAAATGGTCACATATTATTTGGCAGCTTGGTGAAATTTAGCCTTCCAGTGTGCTTTGCTACTAGCTTTAAATATCATGTGTTGATGCAGTCAGTTTGATTATGTATTTGGTATCATGTGTTGTAGATTGAATATGTCCGTGGTGAATCATCACGTACTGCATTAGTTAGATTGTAAAAGTTGGTTTCCTTTTAGTCGCACAAGTGACATATCTTTTATATGTATATTTGACCTGCAATTGGTTTCCCTTTCGAAGAAATGTGACAAAAAGAAGTGTTTGATTTGGTGATGAATTGTACTCATGAGTGATTAGACAAGCCCAGCTTGATTAGATAGTTCTGTTTGTTTGTTCATGATGAATCGCTATTTCATAGTTCTTTTGGCTTGTAAATTACTTCTGATATAGTCTTGCTATATGCACTGTACTATTTGTTAACTGTAGCTGGAGTCTCCAAAATGGAAGCTTGTTGTATCAATCTGGTCTCTTGGACTCTCGCCATTACCAACTGGGCTCTGTTATACCCTCTTCTCAACCTGTGTCAAGCTGGAGCATGGCAGGATCAACTCATGAATCATGAGGCAACAAAAATTGCGGTGCACGACCTGCATTCTTCACCCCGCTATCTACAAATGCAGGATGGATCCTTAAAATAATTGGTCTGATAGGTTGTTCAGTGTTTTTGTACAAATGAACATTTCTGGTATATTGGTTTTAAGCTAAGGCTAGACAGCAAACTCGAGGCTCGCAGCTCGGTTCGGAGGTATCATGTGTTGTTGATTGTATCACTTTTTATGTTATATGTGCTTGCGACTTGTATAATTGTTTAATATATGTATGTGAATTGTTAGTTTTTTAGTAAAAGTCATGCCAATTTTTTTATACAACGAGCCCAAACAAACCTACGAGCGGCTCACGAGCTTTTTGGCTCAGCTCGCCGAGCTTTACGAGCCAAGGAGGAGGCTCGGGCTTGGCTTGTTGCGCTTCCGAGCCAAGCTGCGAGCCTCGAGCTTTCTATCCAGCCTTAAGGAGGCGCGCTTGCAACGAGGAAGATGAGGAGCGGTGCCTATGATAGGGAAGAGGAGGAGGCGTCGGAGAAGAAGAGCATCTATAAGGCCGCGATGGGCCATGGAAGTCGCCGGTGATGGTGGGTCAGCACGAGCTTGTTGACGGGGTAAGATTGGACAGAAAGCTCGAGGCTCGCGGCTCGGGCTCGGCAAGGCTCGGCTCGTCTCGGAGGCGCAACGAGCCAAGCCCGAGCCTTCTCCTTGGCTCGTAAAGCTTGGCGAGTCGAGCCAAAAAGCTCATGAGCCGCTCGTTGGCTTGTTTGGGCTCGTTGTATAAAAAAATTTGGCATGATTTTTACTAAAAAACTAACAATTCACATACATATATCAAACAATTATACAAGTCGCAAGCACATATAACATAAAAAGTGATACAATCAACAACACATGATACCTCTGAGCCGAGCCTAGCCTCGTCGAGTCCGAACTGAGCTGCGAGCCTCGAGCTTTCTGTCTAACCTTAGCTTAAAACCAATATACCAGAAATGTTCATTTGTACAAAAACACTGAACAATCTATCAGACCAATTATTTTAAGGGTCCGTCCTGCATTTGTAGATAGCGGGGTGAGGAATGCAGGTCGTGCACCGCAATTTTTGTTGCCTCATGATTCATGAGTTGATCCTGCCATGCTCCAGCTTGACCCAGGTTGAGAGAGAGGGTATAACCTGCCACAATAACTCCGTGGTAGGACTGTTTTGATGTATCTTCTTTTCTGTTGATCCAAACCTAATTGTCGATTCGTGTCACCTACACAAGCCTTATAGAGTATTTTAACTACTACCTATGGTACCACCTACTAGAGTAGAGAGAAACCTTAGTTCCATCCACCTTCCCAACCCAAATCCTATCTTTACAAGAACCCTTGTTCATACACCATCTATTCCTCTTCCACCACCCCCACCTCTGCTATATATGCTAATCTATTCTGCTCTTACATAGCTTTGATTTTGCCTGATCTTCATTTGAAGTTATTGCTTCTTATTGGATGTTGTTCTGAGTTATTGCAATACGTTAACTTGTAAAATCAAACATGCCGGAGGAGTGTCAGGAGCAACTAGACGGAGATTTTTAGGAAAGCTCTGGGCAAGGCAAGTCACTTTGATCATATAGAACCTCTATTTTCAAACTATGATTTGGTCGCCAACTTATGCATGCACATTAGTGTAGCGAGTACTAGTGGGGTTGTACGACTTTTTCCATGTAATTACCTGCACCTATATGCAACCAAAACCTAGGATGGTTCAACCTTTACATTAGCAATGCTAGTGCTAATCAAGTATCCATTAATTTTATAAGTATCGGGAATTGACAATCACGTGTGGATGATTTATGATTGTCGGGTTTGGTATCACAAGAGAATATTGTAAAAGCCATGTTGTGACTCCTGATTAGTTCACTAAAGTGAGTACCAATAAAAAGGACATGCCACATCTTGTGGGTAAAGTTATATAATCTTTGTAGGGTGTCAAAACTAATCGATTAGCCATGTTCATGATCATGAAGAAGCTCAATCTAGCAAGCATTGGGTAGTAGCCACTTATGCTGTTAGGTTGTATTAATTTTTGAGATACTTTGTGATATCTTTTGTAATTATTTTAGTACTTTATGCTACCATTCTCTTTATAGTATGTACTTCTTTTGAGTTGTTTGGGATATGTTACGGGCTGTTTAATGACCATTATCTAACCAATGTTGCTTTATAAACTTATTACTGAACTACTTTTGCAAAAGAACCATCGAAGCTTAGTTTAGATGCCTTGCATCATGAACATTCTTTTATTTTACCTCGGTGACTTATGGAGTACGTCATGTACTAACACTTGCTACAATCAATCATACAAAAGAAGGATCTACTATTGTTTTTCTGAAGAAGATTACCTTGGAGAGTGCTAGGGTACATGTCCCAGTCAGATATCTGTGAGGCTAATGGATGGGCTTATCTACCAGAGTTTATTTACTATTTTTTCGCTGTTGTTATTTGTAGAATTCTGCCATAAGGAGATGTTATATTTTTCAAACTATTATGCTACTTATTATTTTTGAGTTGGTTATGGTATTATCTTTGTTCCCTGTGTCACTAGTTTGGTCGTGGATGTTGTAGTATACACACAGGATTTGGATTTTTCACATCTGGGGTCCAACAGTTCTAAAAAAGAACCATCTGCAAGATTGCCTCATAACCTCCTGTAATGACAGGGGATCATCATAGACCCTTGCTTTTAGGTAGTTCAGGAAACCGCTTGTATTGGGTTTCTGAACCGCCTGTAATGGGCATATCTATAGTATTGAGACTATTTGCTAATCTACCACAAGTCCAACTATAACCTAACATGTACTTATATTTGACACAATCTCAACAAGAATATATGATATATA
Source organism: Stipa capillata (assembly GCA_019208055.1). Taxonomy (NCBI): domain Eukaryota; kingdom Viridiplantae; phylum Streptophyta; class Magnoliopsida; order Poales; family Poaceae; genus Stipa; species Stipa capillata. The sequence continues at coordinate 200,669 of JAGXJF010005072.1, read as the reverse complement.
ATCGCTCTTTGCGATGCACTAATGTAATACTCGGCACCAAATAACCACTAATGATGATTGTATAACATATGAGGTCATTGTTATTAGATTTTGGTTAGCTAAAGTGCTTGGTTTCTTAATTATCTTGGAAGAAAAAAATTAATTGATCTGCTTATTAGTGGATTCTAATCATGTATTGATAGAAGCTTATAGCGTGTAAGATAGAAATGACTGTCTTGTTGAAATTCTACTTATCAAAGGTTTCCACCCGTCTGTGATAAGTTGGGAGAAATTTGCCGTCTGTCGTGAACAGATATCACAGACAAGCTTATACCAGCGCTGTCTGTGGCAACTCATCACAGATGGTTGCACTTCTAACTCGTGTGTGATATCTTCACATATCACAAATGGCTTTATGTCGACCCTTTTGTGAAATGTGAAGATGTCATAGACAGTTGATTCACTCGAGTAGTCTTAGATGACATCACAGACGGTGCAAGTGATTTAATAATTTTTGATGACTGTCCCACCCATAAATATCTAGCTTGACCAAGATGTGAAACAAATCTATATTTGTTTCCTAAATTTAATGTTTCTGGGCGATTTGGCGAATTTTAGGCGATTTCACCATACCTATGGGAGGAGTTATTATAGATCTACAACTTGGCCATCTAAGGTTAGTAATTCTTGTTAATCATTGATTTATTGTTAATTATGCATGGTTTATGGTAATATTTAGATCTACATGGTAGAGAGAGGATTATGTAGATATAGCTAAAGGATTTATGTAATTGATTATGATTTTTGGTTCTTTAGAAGTACATGAGGAAGGGTGAGGGTGTAAATTTAGTTAATTAAACTAGCTAGCTGGCTAGGGTTAGTTTGTAGTTAAGACAACTAATTAGTGTGATTAATATTTGAAATTTATTTCCTATGGAGATATGTTAGTTAACCGATATTTTGTAGATTTATGTGGAAATATATATAAGTATGTATGGCTTCCCCAATAGGTGGAGCGAAGCTGGATGTACGGTCAGAGGTGTGTGTCGTTAGAGTATATGAATGGAGTATCTAAATTTTTAAGAACTGCCAAGGAGGATATGTTGAGAAAGGGTGAGGAGTTTATGCCATGTCTATGCTTTGATTGCAAGAACCAGAACATGTGGGATAACCAAGTGCAGATCCAATGACACTTGATTCATAGGGGTTTCATGAAGAGTTACACTCATTGGACCAATGATGGTGAAGAAACGATTATACAGGAAGGCGGCGATGTAGTCAATGAAGTTAATGAAACGCTAGGTGATGAGGATTCTGAATCCGTTGATGAGAATACTCCGGGCAATGACGACTATGGTCTGGATCAGATGTTGCATGATGTAGAAGGGAGTGATCTAAGTAGGAAAGAGTATGATAAATTTCTGGCCTTGATGGATGATTTGGAGAAACCACTCTACGAGGGATGCAAGTCGAAATACACCAAGTTGTTGTCAGTTCTTGAACATCTCAAATTGAAGGCGAGCAACGGGTGGTCCGATTAAGGTTTCACATTGTAGTCTTACATGACATGCTTCCGGAGGGAAACCTATAAAGCCGAAAGGTGCTTTGTCCCGTGGGAACACAAACGGAAAGAATACATGCATGTCAGAACGATTGTATCTTCTTCTGTAAAGAATGCGAAAACACGCATATATGTTTGGTGTGTAAGAAAACAAGCAATGTAAGAATGAATGTGATGACTCGGAGGGAAGCGAGGTGATGATCGGACCTTCGGCTAAGGTCGTGTGGTATCTTCCTATAATTCCTTGTCTGAAGCATTCATATGTGAACGCTAGGGATGCGAAATTGTTGGTTGGCACGTGGAGGGATGTAAGGACGATGAAAAATTAAGACATCCTGCTGATGCCATCCAGTGGAGAAACATCCATAGAAAGTAACCAGCTTTCGATGCGCAACCGAGGAAATTAATGTTTGGATTAAGTACGGATAGAATGAATCCATTTGGTGACATGAGCAGCCAACACTACACTTGCCCCTTGGCTCTGTGTATGTACAACTTTCCTCTTTGGTTGTGTATGAAGCGGAAGTACATTATGCTATTGATACTTATCCAAGGGCTGTAGCAACCTAGCAAGGACATTGATCTGTACCTAGAAATTATTTTGGAAGATCTGCAAACACAATGGGATGAAGGGGTAGAGGTATGGGATGCAGATAACTGAGAGAACTTCAGATTACATGCCTTGCTCTTTCTAACAATCAATGACTATCCTGCATTTGGTAACCTATCGGGCTTGAGTATAAAAAGGACCCAAAACCTATGGTCCTTGCTTAAATGATACCACAATTGTGTGGCTAAAGAACTTGCAGAAAATTGTGTACGTGCATCACCGAAGGTTCCTCCAGAGGAATCACCCATACCGCAAAATGAAGAAACAATTCGATGAAAAGATGGAGGAAGATCAAGCCCAAAAGCGGGAGAGATGTCTATGATATGGTTGAGGATATATATGTTATTTTTGGAAAGGGACATAAATTAAGGAAGGGCATCTAGAAGAAGGAAAGGATATGTTGGAATTTACCTTATTGGAAGGACTTGGAAGTTCATCATTACATCGACGCAATGCATGTAGAGAAGAATATTTGTGATAGCTTGATGGGTCTCTTGTTGAACATTCAGGACAAAACAAAGGATGGTGTGAAGGCACGGCTTGACTTCGTCGAATTGGGCATCATGCTTGAGTTAGCACTAGTGAAGACTGCTAAAGGCTGAACATTTATTCCTCCTGCTTGTTACACTCTATCTAAGATCGAGAGAACTAAACTTTGCTAGTGCTTGCATGATATGAAAGTTTCATCGTGTTGCTCCACAAGAAACTTTTTTCCATGCAAGATTTGAAATTAATTGGCACGAAGTCTCACGATTTGCTGATGATGCAGATGCTACCTGTTGCAATTAGAGGTATTTTTCCAGTGAAGGTTTGAGAGACAATCATGAGTTTATGCCATTTCTTTCACATATTTTCTCATAAGGTCATCAATTCTCAAGGACTAGACACTCAACAAGAAGAGCTGGTGGAGACTCTATGTGATCTCGAGATGTATTTCTCTCCATCATGTTTCGATATCATGGTTCATCACCCAATTCACCTCGTGAGAGAGATAATGATGATTGTGCCCATCTTCTTACATAGCATGTACCTTTCAAGGGGTACGTGGGATTCTGACGTCCTACGTACGGAATCGATCTCAGTCGGAAGGCAGCATTATCAAGAGTTATGCAGTCGAAGGGGTCATTGGGTTTTGTGTGCACTTCATGGCTTAAGTAAATTCAATAGTCTTGCCTCAATCTCGCCATGAGGGAAGTGAAAGTGCATCTTGGACCTCTTAAGTGGGTTTGAATGATTAATGACAAAATGATTGAGGGAATAATGTGTGCATCAAGTGCAGTAAGATGTTTAGTCCCAAAAAAGTGTTAAAACTAGCATTGATGACCCCTAAAAAGATCTAAGGAAAGACTTCTCGAAGAAATGAAGATTAAGGACAATTTTCTAGCTCTTTTGGTGGTTCAAGGAATCACATTGAGTTTAAAAAAAGTCGTACTATTAAGGGGGGTTGATATCTAGAAGCTGGTGAGAGTGCTGTGCTAAGGCTCAACTAGGAATCAATTTCCTAATCCAAATAAGTCTTTAAAATCTCTTCACACACACCTTTTCTGGAAAAATTTTAACACTCAAGATTGCTATCAGACCATCCGAGTTTCACTTCTGTGTGAAGAATCAAGGAAATCAAAGCCTGTGAGTTGCCTTTCCTGCGTGATCTTCTAGATATCAGAACATCTGAGATTTCTTGGAACCAGAACCTCCAAGTTTCGGTTTTGTACATGCCTAAGTTCTTTTGCTCTAAAAGTCAAAACTGCTGAGATTTTTCCGAGTGTTTGAGATATGTTTTTGACATACCTTTGAAATCTTGGATAGTCTGAGTTATTATGTCAGAACTTTTGAGTTTGTGTACTGTCCACCTCAATTGAGGTCGTTTGAAATCTTGGAAGCTCCAAGTTCAAAATTTGGAACCTCCAGGTACCGGTTCTGTTGTTGCCTCTCCGAGGTCCTTCAAATTCTCGGAATATCTGGGTTCCATGTCAGAGCCGCTGACTTATACTACTGTTCACTGTGCTCTGAAAGTCAGAACCTCCGAGTTCTGGTCAAAAGTTTTGAGATCCATTTCTAGACAAGCAAAGTAGTCGTTGCTTTCAAATACTGGAACATCCAAGTTCCATTTGAAAATTCTGAGTTCTTTAGCTTTTGCACTAATGGCTAGTTTATGGGGGTTGGCACTATATACCCCCAAGCCTCTTTGCATACCTAACTCTTTGCCATTCCATTCCTTTGCTTTCCTGAGTGCTTTGCCACAGTTCCTCGAGCACAAGTTTTCCAACCTTGTGAGGAAATCTTTGAGAGGGAGAGAGAGAGAGAGAGAGAGATTGATCCATAGTTGAGCAGCATCAAGCCAGAGTTCATCTCCAAGCCAAACTGATTGATGCATGTTACTCTTAGAGTTTGATGTCTCCCAGATAGCTAGGACTCGCTTAGGAGCCTTACATATTGTGCTTCTATACTTGCTACTTGCTTGATAGGTTTTGCTTTCTAGTTCATATACTTGTGCCTTGGTTTTGCTTTTACTTGTTTTGATCACTACTACACTAGATTTACATAGGGTTGTTTAGTGAGACTTGGTAGAAAGTAATTTTGAGTCATATTTTTCTCAATCCCCTATTGATCTTGCTTTGTCGATATCCTAAATCCTTTCTATTGATATTAAAGCATCATGCTCTCATTTCATAAGTTTCACCATCTAGAGATATAAGATATCTACTAGTGAGGGGATGCATGTGGGGAGAGGTCCATACTTTGATGGTTTGAACTATGCAAGTTAGAAACACAAATGAAGATGCATTTAATAGCCATTAGCCTAAGCATATGGTGTATTATTGCTGATGGTTAAGCAGTGTTCAATGAAGGTGAGCTCACAGATGGTGATCACCGGAACACCCACCTCAAAGCCTAAGCTATGAATGTCATCTTCAACACATTGAGCCTGGATAAATTCAATCAAGTGAGCATGCCTGAGGATGCCAAGATGATGCGGAACCTACTCATGGAGACCCACGCGGGAACTTCTTCCGTTAAGGACTCATGCTCAATGTCCTAACAAGCAAGCTCGGTCGCTTCACCATGATGGAAAATGAGGGTCTGGATGAAATGTTTACTCACCTCAATCACATTGTGGACGAGTTCAAATCCCTCAGGTGCCGGGAGATCAATGAAAACTTTGTTGTCAAGAAGATGCTATGAGCTCTCTCACCCAAGTACGAATACTTGGTGATGCTCATTTGTGAGAGGGATGATTTCAAGAAGTTGACTCCTACCATGGTGCTTGGAAGAACAATTGCTCATGAGATGGTAATCCAAAACAACGAAGAGCTCGTGGCCTCCAACTCAAGATTCAAGAAGAACATCGCCTTGAAGACCAATCACATTCTCGAGGATGACTCAAGCAACGACGAAGAAGAAGATGGAATTGATGAAGAGGACTTTGCCCTATTTGTGAGAATTTTCTTCAAGATGTTCAAGAAGTATGGTGTCGACAAGCTCTTTAGCAAAGGAAAAAGCCATAAGTATTCAAAGGACACAAAGAAGAAAGTCACCAACAGGGCATATTTCGAGTGTGGCAAGACAGAGCATTTCTTCGCCAATTGTCCCAACAAGAAGGATAAGAAGGATGAGAAGGAGAATGACTATAAGAAGGAGGAGCACCATGGAAAGGGCAAGTTCGTCAAGCGGAACCACTACAAGTCTCAAGCTCACATTGGTCAAGAGTTGCTGGCATTGTCATGGCATCATGTGCCACGTCCCTCTTTGATCACTCAAGAGATGTGGAGACACCTCATTGTCTTATGGCAAAGGGGTCAAAGGTATCACAAATTACTAAATCTCCTACATATGATGATAGTGATGATGATTTACTTGATGATTTAAGTATGCTTATCTATGATGCCCTTGTTGCCACTCTTGACAAGCAGGAGAAGTTGCTTGTGAGGGAGAAAGAGAAAAATGAGGCCCTAACCCTTAAACATAAGGAGCTCAAGATTTCATATCATAGACTTGAAAAGTCTCATTAGGAGCTTAAGAGTGTTCATAAAAATCTCGGGCTTGAGAACATTAAGAACAAACAAGACTGTGAAACTTTTAAGATATTTCATGATATCTGTAAGGGCAAGTATCTCTCTCTCTCATTGACAAGCAATCCATTTCATCTTAAGAAAGTGTAGAGATACCACCTCCAAATTGCTTCACTGCCTAAGAAATCTCCTACTATTGCTCTAACTGATGTTGCTAGTCCTTCTAACCCCATATCTTGTGAAGCAACATTATTGAGTGAGAATGCTAGGTTGAAGTCCCAACTCCAACAAGGATTGCTCGCTATAAGGGTAGTAAGGCCCTCAAGGAGATTTTGAGCCATCAAATGGAAAACTTCAACTATGAAGATTTGGGCTTTACCCCAAGGTTCAATGAAAATGGTAAGGCATGGATGCCCTGGCAATACCCCAAGACCAAGTTCATGCAAGAAAAGGAGAAGCAAGTGCAAGCTTCCATCTTTGAGGGTCATTCGGCTCAAAGGGACCATTCTAATCTTGTTAGTCATTTTGATGTCTCTTATGTGCTTAGGAAGGGCAAGGATGGTAAGAGCCAAGCTAAGTTCCTTGGTGCTAAGATTGGTGATCACATTAGGAAGAGTTCTATTTGAGTGCCCAAGGCTCTTGTATCTAAAAATTCTTGCATACATACATGATTGTTGGTAATATCTTCTATAGGGTGGCTATGACATAGGAGGTTGGCTCATGCGTGAATGAGGAACCTAGCACAATGGTCTTGACTTCGAAACCTAGGTAGCATAATTTAAATAAATAAATTATAGCCCACTTTCAGTCCCACGTCATATCTTCGAGAAACCTAGACTTGAGTGGGAGTGTTGAAGTATATAAGCTAAATGATCAAGTGTCAGCCGAGGGGGGGGGGATAGGCGACTAATAAATTTTATCAATTTAAAACTTAACCTGCAATTGTGTAGAATTAAAGTTGTCTAATGCAAGAGCTATATGGGCACGCTAGATACTAGTCACACACAAGCACAATAATATTGCTAAAACATGATCAAGGGGACACAAGTGATTTATTGCGGGAGTTTGAATTCTTGGGGGAATCTTACGTCTCTGTTTAAGGAGCTTGATCACTTTGATCAAGAGCTGGCTCTCGAAGACACACCTTGCACTTCTTAGTGATCCTTCCCTTACGGAGGCAGATCCTAACCTTTACAAACTTTTTGAGACTCACCACAACTTGCTTGGGAGGTCTCAAGCACTCCTGGCCGTCTAGGAGATCCCAATCTAATAAGTGCGGTGAAGAATTTGGAGATGAACTAAACCCATCACTAACTCTTATGAGATCTTCCTCATAAGAATCAAAGGTTTGCGGCTTAAGAAAGATGAAGAAGCTTTCTTGAGAGCAGGAAATGATTTGGCAAAGAGTTGAGCGTGAAAGAGCGAGGATGGGTATAAATAGCCCACACGAAAACTAGTCGTTGCCTAAAAGAAACATGCTTGGGAGTATCAGGACTTCCACCTAGAGTATCCAAGATCTAACCCAACGACTAAATTTGCATGCTAGAAAAACGGACCAGAGCTTTTTGATTGAATTTCCCTGGAGTATTCGGGAATCTCCGAAAACTCCGAGGGGAGTAATAGAAACACCTAAAAAATGAATGAGCACAGCTAGAGGAAGGGCCAGACACTCCGGACATTTGGAGTATCCAAGAAGAATTCTGATACTCTGGGGTCCAAGACAAAAAGCCCCTCAAGATGGCTTTCATGCCCAGAGATATGCTCAGATATTTCGGACCTCCGAAGTGTCCGAGAAATAATCCAGACACTTTGGGTCTGAGACAAAAAGATCTTGAAAACCGATTGCATACGCATGACTCATTCAAATAGTCCGGACCTCCCTGAGTATCAAGGAAATAATCCGGACACTCTAGTTCTGAGATGGAAGGTCCCTCAAAATTGATTGCACAGCCGGAAACTCACTCAGAGTATCTGGGCCATGTTGGGCCTAGGCCCATCCATCACCTTATCATGCAACGTGGGTAGTCTGATCTGGGCATGCATAGTGTGCGGCAGCAATTGGCAGGGTCACCGAGACGTAAAGGCTATTGGGACAGGGTTTTTGGTGCCGCAACGATCGTCTCTTCCTCACGCAGTCGTCGCTCCTACGCCAAAGTGCTGATGGAATGCTCCATGGCGGGCATGTGGCGAAGTGGCTACAAGGGCAAGCATTGGCTTCTACCTGACTTGCGACATGGGCACGCTGGCCACTTCCAGGGCATTGGCGGTGACGCCGCTGTGAACTTTGGCAAGCTAGCTAGGGATCCGGGTGGTGGCCATGGTTCTGATGCATCCCATGCTGTCGAAGGTGCTTCTGCAGGGCTGGCCTCGCACTTTGGAGGGCAGTTGCTCATGGCAATGGAGGACGGCTGGCGATGGCCACTGCTGACCGTGCCTATCCCCGATGGCCGGGTCGGGAGCTCGTCTTCAAGCTGCTCAAGTGCTGGCTGCTTACTAGGCTGGTGGGGTTGGCGCAGGGGATCAATAGGCGTTTGTGGCTGGGCTCATCGGCAACAAGCGCCGTGAGCAGCGTTTCATGATTGTTGAGAAAGGGAAGGCCGTGGGTGAAAAGGGAGTGTTTTCTGTCAACGATAATAATGCTGGTAAACGCTTCAAAATTTTGCCATGTCACTTGTGTGCGAGCAAAAAACATTTAGCCAAAGGGTGTCCACTTCTTAGGATGCCCAAATGGATTACACAATTATGTGGCTATGGGACGGCATCCGGGTGCTCTTTTTTGGTTCCAATTCCGCCGGAGGGCACTTTTCGGCCTCAAATGGATGTTGATAATAGCATGGGGACGAGTTCGTGTGCTGGATGGTCATTTTACAAAGGATCATAAGGCGGCAGAACTTGTTTGTCTCATACCAGTAGATTAGCATTGGGAGGTGTCCGAACAGGGGACATATTTTTTAGCCTAGTTCCCCTCCTCTATTGAGCTTATCCGGCTTTAATTTCAAGTAAAGGTGAAAGGGCCACAAGTGCGACTATTATCGTTGATGAATGGGTCCCAAAAATTTAACCAAAATTTTATCTCAAAAAGGTTTGGATGTGAGTTTCTGTTGTGCCATATGTGATTGGCAAGTTCTTGAGTTTGTTTGCTGTTGGCTCAATCATTAGGAAATTAAACAACCAAACTTGACATGGTTACTACCTATAAGGAAGAGGTGGTGCGTCTATAAGTTGCGGTCATTGACCCCAAAGACATCCCAAGTAAAGCTGAAATTGTCGTAGGACACGCAACTTATATAATTTTTTTCAAAGTCGAAAGCGATGAATGTATCGCCGAGCAGATTGATGATGATGATGACCTTCTCGGCAATGATGAAAATGATCCGGATAAAGATGATGACGCTTCCATGGGTGATGGAGAATCAAAATATCCTGATCATAATGAAAAGGAAAATTCCTTCGTTGATAATGAGAGAAAATTCTAATGATGTTTCTGGTGGCTCTAACCATGCTGTCCAGGGACATCAATGGTTTGCAGGAATTGGTGTTATGGAATCTGCTGCTGTAGGTACTAAAGCCGTGACGACGGTCACGGCAATGGAGCAGCAGCTGCCAGCTCCTCAGATGGCGCTAGGGGAGCCGCCTGTGGCTTGGCCAGCTCTGTCCAATCCAGCGTCCTGGGAACCTGAGCCTGAGCTGGCTGTTTCAGCTGGGTTCAGCTTGCTGCCGGCAGTTCCAGCTGCTACCAGATCGCATGCAGCTGCGTCAGTTCCAGCGGCTTCACCCACTGGGGACGTGCGGCGCAGGCCGATGCTGACATGGACTGCACGGAGAGGGCGCAAGTCCGTGCAAAAATAAAAAACCTAGAGGAGGTGGCTGCTACGTCTATCCTTCAATCCTCTTCTATTCTGAATATTCCTGATTCACATTTTATTCAACTGGCATCGGATGTTGGGGCTTCCATAGGGTCTAGTAAAGGTCAGGTTCATAACTCGATCAACCGGTTAAAAGAAGCCGAAGCCGATAGATTGGCGGCTTTTTTAAAAGGAAAAAGAGAAGCTAAAATAGCTATGCCGGGCCTGCTAGATATTTCGTCTCTTAATAATTTATGTGCTGACTTAACCGACGAGGTCAAAAGGTCAGACACTAATTTTTCAAATGTGTCTAACGGTACAAAAATTGGATCGTGTCTTGATGAATTCTCTATGGGAATTTAAATATCCTTCAGTAACTGTTTTAGCTCTAAGAGATGCTTATCAGATCATACACCGTTATTGGTCGACACGGGCTATGTATCTAATCCAGGCAATCCACTATCCTTTAAGTTTGAATTAGGTTGGCTCGAACGAGAGGGGTTTGTTGATATGGTGGTGAAAGTTTGGAGGGAAAATAACAAGGGCCAGAATGCAATGCAACGCTGGCAAATAAAAATTAGAGCCACTCATCAATTCTTATGAGGTTGGGCCAAGCACACTAGTGGATCTAATAAACAAGTTAAAAGTCTCTTTTGGCCGTGATTGATGATTTGATAAGCTAGCTGAAACTCGTAACCTTCTCCTAGTAGAAATTGCTGCGCAACAGGAAGGTAATGAACAACTCGAAAATCCTTATTGCGGAGGAAGAAATAAAATTGTACCAGCGTTTGAAAGCCAAATTTATTCTAGAGGGTGATAATAACACGAGCTACTTTCATTTATTGGCAAATTGCCGGCACAAGAAACAAATGATTTTTCAACTTGAACAGGACGAGCGTATTATTAGCAGAAGTGCGAATTTGCGTCATTATATTACCAATTTTTATACGAAGTTGTTTGGTCACTCTGAGGAAAATTTGGTCTTTTTTTGGACGACAATCATGACATTTCTCAAGTTTCATTGACAGAGAATGATAGCTTGACCTCTCCTTTTTCTGAAAAAGAGGTACATGATGCTTTATTCCAAATGGAACATAATAAAGCCCCCGGTCCGGATGAGTTTCTGGCAGAATTTTACCAAGTGTTTTGGGAAACAATAAAAAGGGGTCTAATGGCTATGTTTTATGATTTTCACGTCAGCATTTTACCTTTTTGGTCCCTAAATTTTGGCACAATCACCTTACTACCAAAAAAAGAAGATGCTAATTAAACAAATACAAGAATACCGGCATATATGTCTCCTGAATGTTAGTTTCAAAATATTCACGAAGGTACTAACTCACAAGATGGTTGCTGTTGCAGATAAAGCTATCAGGCCTAGCCAAACTGCTTTTATGTTTGGACGGAACATCCTTGAAGGTGTTGTCATGTTACATGAAACTATACATGGAATTCATCGTAAAAAATAACATGGCATCATCTTAAAATGGGAGTTCGAGAAAGTGTATGACAAAGTGAGCTGGCCCTTTCTGCTGGAAACTTTACAAACAAAGGGGTTCTCTCCCGTTTGGCAGAGTTGGGTTACCAAGACTGTTCATGACGGTAGTGTTAATATTAAAGTTAATGACGAGATTGGTCACTATTTTTAGACTCATAAAGGTCTACGGCAAGGTGATTCGTTGTCCTCTATAATGTTTAACTTAGTGGTAGATATGCTCGCTATCCTTCTTAAACGAGCAAAAGATGTAGGACATATAGTGGGCCTTGTCTCGCTTTAGTTGACGAGGGTCTTTCTATTTTACAATATGCAGATGATATGATCATTTTTTTTTAGAAAACGACTTAGATCAAGCACAAAATCTTTAAATCATTCTATGACGATCAATTTTCACAAAAGTAATATATTTTGCTTTGGGGCCGCTAAGAACTTTGAGTTGCACTACACACACTTATATGGCCGTGGAATTGGGGATTTTCCATTTCGGTATTTAGGCTTCCCAATGCACGATCATAGACTCCGGAATTTGGAGTGGAAGCATATTGAGGATAGATTTGAATCACGCCTAAATTCATGGAAGGGGAAAAACCTATCGGTGGGAGGTCGACTAGTTTTCATAAACTCGGTTCTCACTAGTCTTCCAATGTTCATGCTCTCATTTTTTCAAGTTCCAATTGGGGTCAGAAAATGCCTAGATTTTTTTCGTTCTAGGTTTTACTGGCAGAGTGATGGCCACAAATGAAAATATTGGCTTACCAAATGGAGTATTTTTTGCCGACGAAAGATCAGGTGGGCTTGCGAATCCAAATTTTAAAATAAAAGAACATTGATTTACTAAGTAAATGGTTGTTTAAGCTCTTCAATGAGGATGGCCTATGGCAGCAGCTTCTTAGGAAAAAATATCTGCAAACCAAAACTCTTTCCCGAGTTAATTGTAGACCGGGTGACTCACAATTTTGGCCTCGGATCATGGCTGCTAGGGATGTTTTCTTCTAGCTATGTCGCTTCCAGGTAGGTAATGGGGTTCAAACAAGATTCTGGGAGGGTATTTTGGCTCGGTCTCATTCCACTAAAGGATAAATTTCCAAGACTGTATAATGTGTCTCAATATCCACATGCAACAGTGGCAACTATCTTTCAGTCCACGCCCCGTCACTTGCCTTTAGGAGGGCACTTACTGGTCCTAAACTAATAGAGTGGAACGCGTTGATGCAAGATATTGTTGGAGTTTCTCTTTCTGATATCGAGGGTAGAGTTCAATGGGTGTTGCACAATAAAGAAAATCTTCTGTTAGCTCAATATATCATGTCCTTATGCACTCATCTATTCAGTTTCATCATAAAAAGTTTTGGAAATTGCGTATACCTCTCATGTTGACCCTAACAAAAGACAATCTTAGGAAATGGGACTGGTAAGGAGACTCCACATGTTGTTTTTGTAATACCCATGAGACGATCCAACATCTTTTTTTGACTGTTTTGTTGCTCAATTTTGTTGGAGGGTGGTACACATTGCATTTAATCTTGTTTCACCTCGTAGTGTTGCTCATATGGTGGAACATTGGTATTTAAACTTTGATGCAAATAAACGCAATCAAGTGTTAATTGGCGTAGTGGCACTTGTTCGGCTATTTGGTTATGCCGTAATGATGTTATTTTTGACAAAAAATTCTTCTACTATCCAAACAAGGTGGTGCTCTTGTGTGCCTCCTTTCTTCGAGCTTGGGCACCTTTACAGCAGGACGAACGTAGACAATCCATGGAGGACGGAAGCAGTACTCTCAGAACGGTGGTGCTCCAATTATTTTCGTCTAGTGCATGGAGGCAGTAGCCGCTACTTGGTGACGGAGGTGCACCATAGTCCTTGTTTTGTTTTCCTTGATATTTAGAACTTTGTTGGAGTTTGTGTTTCTTTAACATTATGCGATCCAGTTGGATCGAACCTTGTAATAATTAACTATGGTTGTGTATATCTTCAATTATGGCTGTGTGCATCTTCGTATGCAGAGGTCGGGAGCAATATAATTCTTTCTTTATAAAAAACCAGCTTCAACCTCCTAACACCGTATACCATTAACTTCTGTTCCGATGATTAAAAATAACGGTGGCAACCGGTTGATACATAGAAATAGACCCTGCAACGAATAGAGCTATATAAGTTTTGGCATGCAATGCCCACCAGAAGCTACGCTGCACACTACCTACCTGATAACAAAACGTCTGCTTTCCTAACAAACTTTACATAGAGATATTATTTCAATATCTAGCCACGCAGTTTCGCGGTGAATTTGGCTGGTTGTCCATTAAACAAAAGAACATCCATGGAAAAAAAATCTGGTCCATGATTGATTGGTAGGATATATATCTATATGGTGCTCATTATCGTACTTGAATGGTTGGGCAATTTCAGCGAATCAATCTCATGTCCTTTCTCCACAGTTGTACTTGTAATTTAAATTTCCTTTGCAAGGTATCAGGCGCACATGCGAAAATTGATAAACAAATCAAACAAATCCCGAGGATCTGACTCACACATCTTGGTAGCAATTTATTTTTATCTATTCTATTCTGTCCAGTTCCACGAGCTGGATATTTCTATCCAACTTATCTTGGTGCAACTGGTTAGCGCCACTACGTTATTAACCCAGCCTCTTGAACTTCAGAGGTTTCCCTCTATAAGAAGAACGTAAACAGCAACAATCACACGATCACACGAGAGAGAGAGAGAGGGAGGGAGGGAGGGAGGAAGGGAGGGGGAGAGAGAGAGAGGGAGGGAGGGAGAGAGAGAGGATTTGTTAATGGAGGCAGGAGATGTTGTAGGCGAGGTGAAGAGGCAGGTGAAGCTCGCGTTGCCGATGATCTTCACGAACGTGCTCAACTTGAGCCGCCTGTCCATCTCGCTCATGTTCGTCGGTCACCTCAGCAACAGCGAGCACGTTTTCGCCGGCACAGCCTTGGGCACCAGTTTTTCTCTCGTCACTGGATTCAGCATGATGGTACGTTACACATCTCCTCTCACTAGTGTATTCCACCGACTTCCTCACATCTTGAGCTAGCTTTCTGAACATTAAAATTTGAGGCAGGCAATACGAAACAGCATCTTGATTCTTCAGAGTTCTTGACCCTGTTTACTCACGTGGTTTCCGACACCTGCTAAAGCCATCTACTTGACGTACTAGTATCGGTGCCGTCAAACTTTGGTTACTCAGGTGGTTTTCCTACACCTGCTAATTAAAGACATCTACTAGCACCGTTCTTTTTTACTTGACATCGCGGAATACAACCCAAACATGGATCACATACCACATATCACATTGTAGAGCATTATTGCAAAGGCTCCAATTTTAAACTCATTTCATTAGCTCAAACTGCAATTCCATTCGAACATGGTAAAAGTACTGTAAGAAATACCGTAAAATTGAGAACCAAGAGATCATTCAACTCCACTTGGGATTTATAATGAAGACAATGCTTCAAAACCCCTAACTCTAGGTTATTTGATAATTAGATAACCCTGACAACTAGCCATCTTCGGATCTCGATCCCACTTCACTTAGAAATTTATCCAAAATACTAAACATGGCAAAAGATACCACATGAAGCACCTATAGAAAAATTGTATGTAACTTCCTTATTATGTTCATAATTCAATTCCACTTCCAAGTTATTTTAATTAGGTGATCAAGGTGTCATTTAGCAATTAAACATACACAAACATTCTTTTCTCTAAAAGCCACCAATTCCTAACCACAAACTGGAATTGAGCGAATAAATACTGATACGGAAGCTAATCAGAAATCATACAACTTTCTTTTTCAGACCATTCTTCAAATCCCAATGGACTGCTCACAAATCGATCATGAACATTTCAGCCCAAATTAAACCAACCACTCTTAACTCCCAAATCTATTGCCCAACCCCGCTAACTATCACAAAGCATCGCATCCATGGGCATCTGAGTGTTAACGTTGTTGTGAGGAAGCAGAGGAGGCAACAATGGTGAGGGCAGGGCGATGGCAATGAATGCGCCTCCTTCTCATCTCCCTGTTCTCCCTCTTCTTCTACCTCCCCCTTCTCCTCCGTCTTACTTTTGTCCATTTAATGTCATATGTAAAAGTTATCTACCGGCGTAGGAGCAAAAGGTGAGCATCTTGTTGAGACTCAGCCTCTTCGACCTCTCTGAGCACGTGATCCTTACGCTTCCCTCGGGTCGCTGCCTCCTGAACGCTGGTCTCAGCCCACCACCGGCTTCGATTGATGGGGTATCAGTGGAGATGACCAGGCTTAGTGGTAATGAGGACGGAGAGGAGGTGGTGGGTAACGGGAGGGGGAGAGGGTGGACGCAATGGTGGTGGGAGAGTCAGCTACGGTGGATGGAAACTGGACGAGGCGCACGGGGAAAAGAGGCGATGGTGTGCGCGCGTGCGGAGAGCAGAAGCGGGGAGGGAATAAGATTAGGGTGAAGTGGATTAATTGTGCAATTTATCCCATATGTTGGATAAAAATAAAAATAAGCCGACTTGCAAAATGTCTTCGGAAACATCTGTATACGCTACATGGTTCTTGACATAGCAACGATATAAAATTGAGCATCAAAAGGAAAACGTCTACAGGGATCTATTTTGTTGTAGTGATGGTATTCTTCCGTGATGAACCCACTATAATAGAAAATATATATCTATTCCTAGCTCTGATTTGTACTGGTGATTGTTGGCATGCAAGAATATGACATTAGTTGTTGATTTTGTTTTACCTAATAGAAAATAGTGACAGTTGTATGTAAAAATGGTAGTGATATATGTAAATTATGTTCGTCATGATTGAATTATAATTCTATGTTAATTCGGTGGTAGATTGGACTTAGCAGTGCACTTGACACATTCTGCGGTCAAGCCTTGGGGGCAAAAGAAGAAGCGTCTATAGGTGTACACACGCAAAGGGTTATGCTGGTGTTAACAGCCTTGTGCATCCCAATATCGCTATTGTGGAATTTTACAGAGCCGATACTGATCTTCATACGGCAAAATCGAGAGATTTCCATCGAAGCTGCTGCCTACATTCGTTGGCTGATCCCAGCATTATTTCGTTCTACAATTCACCAATGCCAGACTAGATTCCTGAGCAATCAAAGGATTGTGATTCCGTTGATGCTTTGTTCATTGCTTTGTTCTATGCTCCATGTACCACTCTGCTGGCTTCTTGTTTTCAAGTCTGGCCTTGGCAATAAGGGAGCTGCCATGGCGCTGTCTCTCTCATATTGGTTCAATGCCATCCTACTTGCACTCTATATCAACGTTTCATCTGCATGCAAGGCAACATGGAAGGGGTTTTCAAGGGTTGCGTTCCACCATGTGCCTCAGTTTCTCAAGCTTGCTACTTCATCAGCATTGATGTTATGGTGAGTGTGTTCAGTTCTAACAACAAAATTAATAATTTTAGCCAACTGTTTGTATAGTTCTCAAATTTATCTAACTTTTCTCTCACCTGGAAAATTTTGTTAATTTTGCTTAAGATTATGGACGTTGGAGCTTCTAGTGCTTCTTTGTGGTCTTCTGCCAAATCCTAAGCTCGACACTTCAGCATTCTCGATCACGTAGGTTTTTTTCATTGCATAAGACCAATGCACAGATATAAGGATATTTTATTGATACTACTTTTATTTGATTTCATAGGCGTAATATGTCAACAGTTGTTACCATGATCTCCCTTGGTTTGAGTACTTCTACCAGATAACTTGAAATCTATAGTATACATTGTACTTCAACATTTTTATGCGATCCTTATCTTACTCTTTATTTTCAAAAAAAAATACAGCATACGTGTATCGAATGAGCTGGGTGCTGGTCGTCCAAAAGAAGCGCGTAAAGTTCTGTTAATTGCCTTCTTTATATCTACTACAGAAAGTCTCTGAGCATATCATTACTTCTAATCTTGTTAAGAAATGTATGGGGAAAGATCTACAGCAATGAAAGAGAAGTTGTGAAGTATGTGGCCAATATAATACCCTTACTTGCCATTAGCCATCTTTTCGATTCAACACAGTGCTTGCTTGCAGGTATGCCGATATTTTATGATGTCAATATATTGTTTATGTTTTAAACAATGTAATGGTTGAACAACAAGTTTCAGTATATTTACTTTTGGATCACAAGAGTACGTACACTGTTGCTTAGAACTTTGATTTATTTATCCACGTATATGGTGATCATAGATTAAATCTTCTTCTTCTTCTTCTTTAAATGGACTGCCAGGTGCATTGAGGGGTTGTGGTTTGCATTTTACATTATTGGTGTTCCTCTTTCAGTTGTTTTGGGCTTTGTTGTCCACATGAAATCAAAGGTGCTACTGCTCAATCAAGTTTTAAAATACGTAATCCAGGGCTTTTGGATTGGATTCATATGCACGCTATGCATTCAAGACTCACTACTATAGAAATCATTTGTACAGACGGTTCGGAACCCCGTGCCGGACGCTTTTTCGAACCATCTGTATGAAAGAGTCTGTACAAATCTGATTTGAACCGTCTGTACAAATAGCCGGGTCTCATCCCACCGTCCGCGTCGTCTCATCCAACCACTGGAATTAAATCGCACAATATGCTTCCAGCGGAATTCGATCCCGCAACCTCGTGTTGTCCAAGTAAGGGAAGTTGCCAGCTGAAGTAGGCTGAGTATGCGATACAGACGGGACGGTTTTTATCTTAACTAATCCTTACGACTAAGCGGGACGCTTCTAGTATAGATGGTTCTAAATTTGGAACCGTCTGTACAAATAGCACAGATGGTTCCAAGCTTAGAACCATCTGTACTGTTTGATTTGTACAGTGCTATTTGTACAGACGGTTTCAAATTGGAGCCGTCTGTACTGTAGCTCCGAATACTAGTTTTAGAGTCCAGATCCAACACTAGTTTGAGACGTTACGAAATCCGTTTTGGGTCCACGACCACTCAAATTAAAGCTAACGACGAGACGCATCCGATAAAAATACACGTGTTTACACTTGTACCCGTCTTGACCTTCAAAATTCCCCTTTTAAATGAGACTTTTTGGCTCCGGAAGTTTTTCGCTAACTTTTTCGGATCTTGTGGAGGGCATATCTCCTTCACCCGGATTTCAATTTGGGTGATTCTTATTTTCCTGGTTAGCTTGAGTCGAGGACTTGCTTTCCACCTTGATCCCAGCTTCGGCCGAGCACTTTTGTCGAGGTACCGTTTTCAAAATCTTCGATTTCGGGCCGGGATTTACACTAGTCGTTTCGTCGACTTTCTCGAAATTGTCTCAAACTTTCTGGAGACGTAGAGTTTGGCCTCCTGCTCACAACCGTGAAAACCGTTCGACAATCGGAGCTGTCAAACCCCCTCCCCCTCCCCGACGCTGCCACTTTCCTGCCGCGACAAGAAAATCTGCAGTTTTTGCTACCGCGGTAGCAGAGTATCAATCTGCCTTACTTCATCTATTTGTACAGACGGTTCCAAACTTAAAACCGGCTGTACTATTCGATTTGTACAGACGGTTCCAAACTTAGAACCGTCTGTACTGTTCGATTTGTACAGACGATTCCAATTTGGACCCGTCTGTGCTATTTGTATAGACGGTTACTGTAGCGTCTCGCTTGTACTCATTTTCTCAGACGGTTTTCTTTTGGAACCGTTTGTGATGCTATTTGTACAGACGGCTTCAAAAATCCGTCTGTACAGGGGCGTCCCGTTAAATACATTCCGTAGCAGTGACTTATTGTATGGAATACTAATTGTTTGTATTAATTGGGAGAACATCGTAAGTTTCATAGTTTTTCTTATTTTCTATATTAATTGATGAAGGCATCTATAACACTATTAGTTCTTGAGCATTCCTTGTTACTAAAATGATATTCTAACTCAAAGACTTACATTGATGGCATACATATCACCTAGACTCTCCCTTCATGTTTAGAGTCGAGTAAGAAGTTCTATCTACTTAGCAGTGACTTATTGTATGGAATACTAATTGTTTGTATTAATTGGGAGAACATCGTAAGTTTCATAGTTTTTCTTATTTTCTATATTAATTGATGAAGGCATCTATAACACTATTAGTTCTTGAGCATTCCTTGTTACTAAAATGATATTCTAACTTAAAGACTTACATTGATGGCATACATATCACCTAGACTCTCCCTTCATGTTTAGAGTCGAGTAATAAGTTCTATCTACTGTCTTTCAATATAAATATCACACTATTTACACAACCGGTCCCTGCCAGCTTGTATCTATAGAACGTAGTTGGACTTAACAAAAGGCCATCCGCCATGTAATGTATTTAATGAATGCCAGTGCCAAAAGTAGCTATAAACAGTGCTTAAACTCTAGAGCCAGTTAACTTTTGGACTAAATTTTTTGTTCTTCTATTAATATAGGGCTCCATGTTTACCTTTACAGGCTGCTAAAGCTAAAGAGAGAGTCTATAGCACCATATCACAGAAAGAGAACGTAGCTGTAACAGATGACAGCAGAGACGCGCAGGGTTTGACTGAAGCGGATACTGTGGCAGAGGCAGGAACAGAGAAAAGCGTGGTCTAACGGAGATGACGCAAATAATAGATATCTGTAGGCAGTGAGCTAAGTTATAGGTCCACATGTAAGAGTGATGGAATAATGCATAGGAACACCATGACCAACGAGAAAATGCATGAATGAAATCAAATGAAGTTTCCCCTTGTCTCTTCTTTTTTCATCTTCCCCATCTTGGTTCCATAATCACAGGTCTGCTAAACAGCATTCCAGCCCTCATCGTGTCTCATACCACCACAAAATAAAGCAAGTTTGTAAGAGATCTTGTACCATCTTCCCCTCAAAAACTAGCCCGAAGGGCTCGCTTAGTTTCTCTGTGAACTAATTAGACTAGTAGACTAATTATGAATCTTGCTTTCTCAGGTTACCTGGCCTATATGGCAATGCATGTACCACTAGTCCAAGTATCTTGAGATGGTGACTGCATATGAATATGAGAGACCACGCGATGAGAGGATGAGGGAAGGCGAACGTCACCGGTGATGGACGCTAGCGCTGGTGGCCACCGCGCGGGCGCACACTGGGGGGGGATCTACGTCTCTCTCTCCCGACGTGGGCGGTGAGGAGGTACAAGAGCACCTCAGGGCACAGCTAACAGAGGGTCTATGAAACGTCGGCTACTCCATGTCCCAGGTGAGTAGAGCTTTGGCGGTGAGCCATCCGTGTTGCAACCACGCGGCCATTTTTGGATGCCTGTCGGCGATCAAGAGGGTTCCGAATCGGAGGGCGACGAGGCTTCGCTGCCGTTGCCCATATCCGAACCTGATCGGCGTTCGGAGTCGCACGAGCTGGCTTGCCCAGCGATTGACACGGGTTGGACGGTAGTTGGCGGTAAACGGCCGGCAGACAGGTATGAAGGAACGTTCGGCGATGGTTGACGTCTTGTGCACTCGCTGACGATCCGGGATCTGCGGCTGCCGCAGGTTCGAATACGAAATCTCAACGGAGTCGCTCGTGATGCTTCCGCTAGGCCTACTGTCGTGCATGCGGAGCCCTCGAAGAAGGGCCCCAGTCCGCAAGGCCATTCCAACCCAGGACCTGACCATTACATGGTCTTCTTTCTCATGCATGTTGAAAAAAACCAGATCGCTACTTAAAACCCTAATTCCCGTCTATATAGCTCATATACTGACGTGTTGCGAATGCCGATGGACGCCAGTGATTTTCATGGTGGCGAGGGCTTCCGCATGGGCGCAAGTGGCGGTGGCTATCGGCAAAGGACGTGGTGGTGCACCTGGTGCTGTGTAGGCAGGTGGCGGACGCAGCAGGAGTGGTTCGCATGGCACCTCGCAGCCTGGCATGCACGCCACCAGCGTGCAGAATGCGCATGGCGTTGGGAGCTCGTCGCAGGGTGCACAGGGCTGCGGCGCTAGGGAAGCGCTGAGAGGAGGTCTCATCAGCCTCGTCCATGACGACGTACACGACGGGGCTTTCGGCGGTGGCTATGCCAGCAGCGGCGTGACGTCTGGTGCACCGTAGGCTCTGGTGGTTTTCCACGGTGCACACAGGGCACAACCCCACAGTGGGCACGGTGGCGCGCATGTCGAGGTGCGTGAAAATCGGAAGAAGTGGGTGCCACGGAAAAGAACCGCAGTCGTAATGCGCGAGTGGGGAACACACAGTGGCAACGGGCAATGTGACGGCGGTAGCTGCACTACCACCGACTGCATTGCCTGGCCCTATGCATGCGCCTCTGGCTGCCCAACCAGCTAGGGAACCTGCGGCATGCTGGGGCAACTGGCGGCCGTAACCGGCAAACGGAGTAGTGCGGAATGGTGAAGAAAATGCTTCCGGTGCAAGGTTCGAGGGCACGAGGTTAATGAATATCCGATCAAGGTACCGTGCGATTTTTTCGGGAGCCGGTGGTCAATCTCTGCAGCTATGGAGCTAATAGGCTAGGATTTTTCCTAATACCCCCATCAGATGGGCCGAGGGTAACTTGTGACAATAACAAGTCTGGAGTGGTCCAAGTTGTTAAAGAGGACTTGACAAGAGATCAGCTGGAGGCAGAATTGTGCCGCGTTGTTCCTATCACCTTCACTTGGCAGATCATCAGTCATTGTCCAGGGGATTTTTTGGTTCAGTTCCCATCAGAACTCGAGCTACTCCGTCTTCAAACAATTGAGGAGATTCAGGCTAAGGTGTATGGCGCCGCCTGATAAGTCAAACAGTTTATTCATCAGATTGAAGCTAAAAAGGACTGAGTGAAGGTTTGGGTCAATGTATACAGTGTGCAATATAAGATTCAAGATTACCTTAGTTTTTCACTATATACAAAAGGCAGTATCACACGCTGTTCAGAAACCGTATCTAAACCGCCTGTAACCATAGGTCTGTGATGATATTTGTACATCTCAAGCGGTTCTAGAGTTGATTTTCAGAACCACCTAGGATTGGTTTTTCAGTTGCAAAATAAAATAAAATTGCAGCCCCAACCAATTTCCCTAATTAATCGTCGCACAACAGATAGGAACAGATGATCAATCAATTTTGGACACTTCTCAAAATCAAAAATCAACACATATGAACACATAATCAATCGATTTCGGACAAAGACAAAGAATAGAAATTACACACGAAAGAAATTACACGGCTAGTGGATCTCGATCTGAATCTGGAGAGCGGGTTGTTGGTGGAACTTGAGCTCGATCTGGATCTAGAGGAGCGGGTCGTTAGTGAGCTTGATCTACAGGAGGGATAGGGCCTGGGGTCGTTGGTGGAGCTTTGATCTATAGGAAGGAGGTGGCCGGATCTGGTGCTGACGGCGGAGGAAGCTGTCCTGGTGCTGCTTGGCTGGCTGCGGGAGGGGGCCGCTTGAGGACGCACAAGAGCCTGAGATGCGGTGGAGGAAACCTTGGTACCGATGGCGAAGGATGTTGTGCTGGTGCCGACAGCGGAGGAAGCCGTTCTGGTGCTGCTCAGCCAGCTGGGGGGAGCGCTTAAGGATGCATGAGAGCTTGAGCTAGATGCGGTGGAGGGAGTGGTTCAAGAAGAAGCGATAGTGAAGAAGAGAAGGGGAGAGATGCCGCCGCGCGGGAGAGTGAAGGGGAGAAGAATAGAAGGCTGGTGATGCACTGCGCTATTAGGGTTTCGGGATTTGTTGGTTTGGGCCGCCAGATGGTATGTAGCTGATGTGGGCCGGGTCGTTTCCCAAGCAGTTTTTCTTTAAAAACGGCTGTGATACACTAGTTATTATAGGCGGTGTTTAAAAAAACCCCGCCTATGATGTTATTACAGGCGGGTTTTTTAAAACCATTTGTGATGACCTACTCATCACAAATGGTTTTTTAAGAAAACCGTCTGTGATGTCAATTTTTTGATAAAATTCGCATGTGATAATATATATCATAGACGGGTTTTAGTGAACCGTCTGTGATTTGGGGTCTTATATGACCTTTTCTACAGTAGTGCTTGCATAATTGGTTCCATTTTGGGGCTCACTACAGTGGTCGACATGGGCTCTACATGGCGACGGGGCATAATGTGCATCCAAGTAGCTATGGTAAATGTGGATTATATCCCGGCTAGCACAAAGATAGTTGTGGGCCAAAAACTATATGATATTCACTTTCAGAAAGAGTCAATTATGGCCACGGAGGAGGCTGATGAGAATAAGGATGAAGATGATTTGTTAGATGAGGAGGATAATAGTAACATCAGTGGTGACCGGGATGCCACTACGAAAGATAGGGGAAACAATAGGTCAAAAGGGAGCTCTCACACTAGTGCAGGTGGTTTGGGGTTGGCTAAGATGGATACTCAAGCGGTAGACCATGGGGTCACTGCACAAGGCACTAGAACTGCTCTAGAAGGTTCCTTGGGCGCCGCATGTGTCATGGTAGTCAGGGACAGGCTGCCGCACAAGGAGGCACTCCAGTGGGGGTTGTCGCACTGACCAGTGAGCTGCCGTGACACCTAGTACCGGTGCGGTGGCTGATGTAGTAGGACCAAGCGCGACAGCGGCAATGGCCTCAACCACAGAGGCTGTCATGGCAGCAAGCACACTTGCCACTATAAGTCTTGGCTTTGGACCTAAAGCTAGCACGGCTGAAACCCCTGCTGCCTCACCTGCCGCAGCATGGTTTGGCTCACCTACTGCTGCAGCTGCTTTTGTACCCACAGGATTGCAAGGGCAAACGGCCATGTGGCGGACGCGGCTGCCCCGGTGACAGCAGAGGATGCCATGGCGGTAGTGGAGGCTGCCACAACAGCGGCAGCAAGGGATGGTCATGGAGGCTACCATGGACATATATGCTACTATGTGTGTCATGGCAGGTCTCAGGACCAAGAGGAGATGGCCGATGCAGCAGGAGCAAGGGTGGCTGAAGCTATGGCTGCATCTTTCCTATCTTCGCAGATGATTGATTCCTTACCAAGAGAGATCTGTTGGAGTGACCAGCTGCGTAAGCAACCAGACATCAACCTTGACATGCTATAGCGGGTCTCGTTATGGGCCAAGGTGAAAAATCTGTAGCAAACCGCAGGTATGTCAGCGTCTAAAGTAACAAATATTTTAGATTTTCTAGGTGATCATATTGGTTCCACTGGTGCAGGTGTGGGAATTTCAATTGGTAAATATGTCTCCGATGTTCAATGTTCCATAGCTAACCTAAAAAACATCAAGGTAGATCAGCTGGCTAGGCTAGTCAAATAGAAGGGTAAAGGGACAGGCACGACGTTGGATTCTTTGGATGAGCCTCGAGAATGTCTCAAGGTACCAACATTGAACATCTCTGTTTGGATCTACAAGAGGTGTCTGAGCTTGAGGATGCTAATTTAAAGGTAGCATCGACTCAATTCAAAGTCAGGCCTTCTTTCAAATTAAAATAACGAGTAATTAAAAAGCCCAAGTCCAAAAATCTGTTATTCAAGAACAAAAAATGAAGGGGATTTTTTGGAATAGTAGGGGTTGAGAGACCTAGCCAAGCATAGCCGTATTCCAGACTTAGCTAAAGAGCATCATCTAGATTTTCTTGCCATTCTCGAAACTGTCAAGCAGAATCAAAACAGTGCGCATACAACACCTCTACAGCGATGTCAACTTTTTGTGGCGTTGCAAACCTACCTAGGGGAGATGTAGTGGGATCTTGTTGGGAGTCAATAGGACAAATATTGATATCGAGTCCATGGAAGAACAAAATGATGGATTCCAATGGTGTCGGATGGCTATGTATGGAGCTGCACAACCACAATTCAAAGAACAATTTCTAACGGAGCTAGTATGTACTTGTAGTGTCGTGGATCGCCCTCTTCTAATTGGCAGCAATTTCAATATAATTAGACGAGTAGAAGACAAGAATAACAATATCTTGCTAGATGGCCTTTTCTCTTAAATGTCATCATTGAAAGCTTAGATTTATAGGGGATCTCATTATCTTGTAGGAAATTTACATAGGCCAACTCTAATGACAACCTGACTTTGAGAGATTAGACCAAATATTGTTGAGTACAGAATGGGAAATTAAATTTCCAATGGTTATGGTCACAGCCTTGGATAGATTTTTATCGGATCATACTCCTCTTTTATTAGATATGAGGGCTGCATCTAATCATGAACACAACCTCTATTTAGATTTGAGCTCGATTGGTTACAACGAGAGGTGTTTTAGGATGTGGTTGCCAATATTTGGAGTCGGCTTGTACATGGGGACTCCTCGATGGAACACTGGGAAAATAAAATAAGGGCCCTCCACCAATTTTTACGTGGCTAGGCCAATCACACTAGTGGGGTCAATAAGTGAGAAAACGTCCTGCTTCTAGCTGGAATAGACCAACTAGAAAAGACACTGAACTATGAAGGTTATCTATGGCTGAGCTAGATGAGCAAAGGAAACCCAGCGATAAATCGACCAACCTCTTGAGGGAGGAAGAACTTTGGTGGTACCAACGCTCGAAGGCCAAGTTCATTACTAAAGGGGATAGCAACACTAGATACTTCCATCTCCTCGCAAATGGCCGATCTGCATGCAACAGACATCTCCTCGCAAATGGCCGATCTGCATGCAATAGACATACAAATTAGAGCAAGACGAGGGTGTGATACAGGGACATGTACAGTTAAAGAGGTACACTAGGGATTATTAACATGAACTTTTTGGACCCCTGCAATGACTTTACTATCAAGGAGGATAATTGTGATGACAGCCCTCACGTCTCTAATAGTGAAAATGGTATTCTGATGCGTGCGTTTTGCATACATATTTTTTTATCCCAATTCATGCATAATTACTCGTAGTTTTTAATTAATTTTTGGAATAATTACTCCTATTTTGATGCAGATCCACTTAAAAGGCAAATTAGGGCTCTTCGAGGCGGGGGGATACTTAAGGAATTCAATTAAATCAGAGTGTTTTCTAGGCAAACCAAATATACGCACGTCATCAACACATCAATAAAAGACCCCTAGAAGAAACCCCAGCGTGGTCGGAGTCTCCAGAAGGCTAGCCGACTAGTGGTATGGGCGCACCCGCCCGTACCGCTCGGTCGTACTACCCTCCAGGAGAACCGCCTCGTCAAACCCTACCTGATGGCGGCGGCCATAGACGTAGAAAACATACCTACGCAACAGAAGAGGCGAAACAAAGAAGAAAACAGAGGAAGATAAATCAATAATCTGCTAAAGAGAAGGAAACTGCCGGAGACTAAATCTACACCACAAGGGCAGCCGTCTTCATCAAGAGAGATCACTAGGAAGATAAAAGATCGTCTCCACTATCATATCCATCGGTTTCAGCATCTAAATTAATCTTCGAACTTGTTCAGTCCATACTTCATGTTTGTGGATTTGTTCTAAGATTACTCTTGAACACTCAATCATGATATTTGACTTCCGTAATTCATTCATGCCTTGTGATCTATCCCTTGACTAGTCCATTTAGTTCTTGAGGTGATGGGGTCGCCCTAACCAAATTATGATGGAGCTGCAGTAATTTATTTGTGCTATATGATTGTGGTGATATGCTCCATGATGGTGTACAAACATCAACTGTTCACGATATTGCCTTCGAGACGTGAAGGATGTCAATGCTTAGGAGAGAAGGGATTAAAAGTACCACGGTGACAGAAGCTACCTTGAACCCTTGGATCTTTTAGGTGTGAGATTCACGGAGACCCTATACTTTACATTGTTACCGTGTGTGACTTTAATTGCTTGGCTTGCCAATTGGACAAGGGGGCGAGACAATGGTTTCGAGGGATGTGTGTTTGATGTTCAAGACACATCTTTATAAGGCTCCGCTCTCATTAATTATTATCATTTCCACAAATTGTTTTCATCTACTATATATACTTGATTAGTGATGAAACCATGCACCTCAAGGACGCCTATTTTATTATTGTATTCATTTTACATTTATCATACTTTAATTCTTGATTTTATTTTGCACTTGTCGCCATAACCATTTTCATATTAAACACCTCCACCTCTGTCATGCCATTTTACTACTTAAGAAGACATTTGCAGGCTCCATGAAGAGACAATACTTGAGCAAATACAACAATATAAAAAGGAGGACACCAAGCAAATATAACAATATAGATCAATTTGCTTGTTGAATGTCAGCTTTAATTTTTTTAACTAAAATCCACACCAATTGCATTTCTTGGGTTGTCAAGAGGTTTGTTAGACCTAGCCAGACAACATTCATGCTGTTCAAGATAATTCTAGAAGGTGTAGTGGCGCCGCATGAGACTTTACACGAGATGCATAATAAAAAATTGGATTGGGTCATCTTTAAAGTCGATTTGAGAAAGCCTATGGCAAGGTAAAGTCGCATTTTGTCCAACAAACCCTTAGATTGAAATGGTTCTCTCCCATATGGTGTAGTTGGATCACACAATTCATGCAAGGTGGGAGCGTGGGGATAAAGTTTAATGACGATATTGGCCCTTTCTTTCAAAGAAAGAAGGGTCTATGACAGGGCGACCCCATGGGCTCCATCCTCTTTAACATTGTCCCGGATATGCTGGCTATTATTCTAAATAGGGCCAAGGACAAGGGAATTATCTTTGAGGTGGTGCTTCATGTGGTTGAGGATGGCTTGTCCTTCCTTTAGTATTCCGACGACACTATCCTTTTCATGGACCTTGATCTGGAGTAGGCCAAGAGCAGTAAACTCATTTTATGTGTTTTTGAGCAACTCTCGGGCCTCAAGATTAAATTCAACAAAAATGAGCTCTTCTCTTTTGGAAAGGCTAAGGATGATGAAACCCAATACACACAATTTTTTGGGTGTGAGAGGGGAACCTTTCTGTTCAGATATCTTGGTATTCCCATGCACTACAGAAAGCTTAGAAATAATGATTAGAAAGTGATTGAGGACAGGTTCATGACTAAGTAGTAGGATAGGAAACAACCTGTTCTCTGGTGGCAAATTGGTGCTTATTAATTCCATCCTCTCCAGTCTACCTATGTTCATGTTGTCTTTTTTTGAATTACATAAAGGGGTATAGAAAAGGCTGAATTACTATAGATCATGGTTCTATTGTCAAAGAAATAGCCATAAGTGTAAGTACCGCCCGATGAAATGGAGCATTTTTTGTCAACTGAAAGAGTAAGGGGCCTTGTCATTCAAAACATAGAAAAAAAGTACATTTGTTTCCTAAGAAAATGGCTTTTTAAACTCATAGATGAGGACAGAGTTTGACAACGTCTTCTAAAAAATAAGTATCTTTGGAAAAATACATTGGTACAAGCAGTCTCTCATTGTGGACTGGTTATGGGCTAGACTGTTGAACATTAAACGCCAATTCTTCCAATTGGCAAGTTTAAGTTGCATAATGGTCACCAAATTTTTTCTGCGAGGATTCCTGATTGGGAAGCACACCACTCCCGTTAGAATACCCGATTTTGTACAATATTGTCAGGAGGAAACATTCCACGGTGGCACAAGTGTTTGAGACTACTGCTCTCAACATCTCCTTCAGGCGATCGATCATTGGGCCCAAACTAGTTGCATGGAATGATCCTATCTCTCGAGTATCCATGGTTAATTTGACTAACATGGAGGATAAGTTCATTTGGTCCTTATGCCAAGATGTTCAATCTTCCGTCCAGTCCATGTATAAGGCCTTCATGGATTCCAACACCCGGTTTAGGCATAAACATTTATGGAAGCTGAAAATGCCACTCAAGAACAAGATTTTCATGTGGTATCTAGGTCGGGGTGTGGTGCTCATAAAATACAACCTGGTAAAATGCAATTGGTGGGGTAGTGCACTTTTTTGCTTTTGTGATTAAAAAGGGACCATCAAACACTTATTTTCTGATTGCCAGGTAGCTCAATTTATTCTGAGGGTTGTAATACCCGAATTCGACAATTAGGTCTTTGCCTTGCATTCATGCATACATGCCATCATCCCCACCCACACCTTATTTAAACTTAAATATGATGTGATTATATTTTATAGAATACGTACATATCTCATCCTCGGTGGTTAATTTCGCAAATACCAATCAACTTATTTGGGTTATCGAACCAGGGTTTTCATAATATTAGGCGAATAAGGACTAGAGTTCCTTGGTTGGAACCATTCACCAGCAATACCTTCCCAAGATTGATCCAAAAGTTACATGAAATGATAGCTCAATCGGGACTCCGATTTTAAACCCTAAAGGGATAAAAATTAGGGTTGAGTAAATGGGAAAGCTAGTGTGCACAAAAATTTGCCAAACTTTGGGAATGGCCATGGATATGGAAATATTAGCTCCATGTCAAATTTCAAAATTTTTGGAGAAGTTTAAGACCTAGTTTTAGTTTAAATCCATTTTTGAGCCAAATTTGAATTTAAATTCAAAACCAGATCAAACAGTGTCCAAATGATCCCAAATTTTTACAGTAGCTCATAATTGGCATTTTGAAAGTCCAGTAAAAATTTCAATCAATTCGGAGTTGAATTGAAGGTGCAATTGAATAAAAGAAGATGCTGTAGCTTTAAAGGAAAGAGGAAAAACAAAAAGGAAAAGAAAAAGGGTTCAGGCCGAGGCCCACTCGGCCAGCCCAGGCCGGCCCGTTTTGGCCCGCCAGCGCCGCGACCCGCTTCTCCCCTCTCCCTGTCGCACGGGGCCCGGTTGCCAGCCTCTCCCGCGCCCCTCCTCTCTCTGCCGCGCTGGTCCCGCCTGCCAGAACCTGGCCTCCACGCCTCCGGCGCCGAGTGGCCGAGGTGGGCGGCGGATCCACCCCGGCTGTCCGAAGCCGCGCCGCCCTATTTAAGGGCCACCCCGACAGCGCCGCTCCCCTCCTCCTCTTGTCCGAAAGCCCTAGCTCCACCCACCCGGTGCCCTAGCTCCCCGAGTCTCCCCCTTCTTCTCCGAGCCCAGCAGCTGCTCCGGCGAGCAATCGCTGCTGCTCCGGTGAGCCTCCCCTCCCCCTCTTGAGCTCCCGCGTTTGCTCGCATTCTTCCTCACCTCCCCCTCCTCTCCATTCTGCAGGTCCGAGTCCAGAGAGCCACCGCCGCCTCCTCCTTCTCCAAGTCCGGCTCCAACTCCGACGAGCTCGTCCTCCGGTTCCGGTTCACCTCGGGTTTCATTTTCTCGCTCCCGAGCATCCTTGCGACCTCCCTAACCTTCTCCGCCCCCTTTCTTCACAGATCCGAGCTCCGAAGCCCCTCTCCACCGGTCACCGAAGGTCCTCGCCGCCGGTCGCCGTCGCGAGCCCAATCCCGAGCTTCTCCATCCTCTCCGAGCACGGTATCGACTCCGGGGTGAGCTCCTCTCCCTTTCCCATCCTCGGCCAAGCCTGCCAAGCCCCGTAGCCTCCCTGAGCTCTCTCCAGCGAGCTTCCGGTGAAGCTACGCCGTCCCGAGTGCCGCCGGCCACCTCCAAAGAGAGAGAGAAGGGTAGACCGCGTGGTTGTTCCCCATTGGTCCCGAGAGCCAGTCAGCAGCTGACTGGGATTTCTTTACCCAGTCAGCACTGACCCAGGGGCCCCATGTGTCAGTCGGTGCGTTTAAAATCTGGGAATCTGTGTAGCTTTTCGGGTGCACTTAGCAATTAGGATTTCGTAGGCAGAGAAGGGATTAAGGTTAGGGTTTTGTACAAATTTAAAACGGTGATAACTTTTGATCCGTAGCTCAGATTTTAGCAAATTTTATATCGTTGGAAAGCTTATGAAATTTCCCACAACTTGGCTGGAGCAAAACTTCAAAATTTGAAATGTAAATCCAGGTCCAATTGAATTTGAATTAAATCACCCCCTATTCGTATGATGTTCCTCGATAATCCATAACTTGGCGATACTAGCTCCAAATTGAATAGTTCCAGTTGCGTTAGTCTCCTATCTTAGAGCACTACTGGAATACAAAACATGTTAACTCATGACCATCCATTACGCGTAGTAATCTCTAACCCTAACATGCGACCAAACGAAATCGACATGCATGCATGGTTAGGATAATGGCTTACTATCTACTATTGCCAATAGAGAATTCCTGTAGCCTTAGGCTTTTAATACCTACACTTCACCTTAGGATTGCATATCTAGACTCATTCATCATGCATACATGCTGGATCTCATTGTCGTTATTTTCTCGTTTTGTTTCCGGTATCGTTCGTTGCTCGCGGTAGAGCCCGAAGAAGGAGACCACTCGGCTTTCACTTCTGACCAAGATCCGGAACCCTGCGACCAAGGCAAGTAGAGCTTGTTGCATCTTTGTTATTTTATTACATGCTTGATTACTAGTAATATGTGAATGCCTGGTTAGAGATTATGATTGGAACTGTTTAGGTTTGTTCTGGGAAGTCATGTTTTCTGTGATGATTGAGAATTTAACTTGATGCCCTACCAACTTGAAATTATTTAAAAGTGAGATGTGAGAGCCGAAGAGGGTAGGTGCACGATGGATAAAATTGGTATAATTGAGGCATGAATGCGATCCAGGTGTAAGGAGAGTTGTCGCTATACCAATCTGAGGTGATTCCATCGTAGTACTCCTCTTGTCACGCGTGGACGTCAGCGGAAGTCACCGCTATGGGTATATCTGATGGCAAGTCTCGGTCACCCGGAGCCTTGCAACCTCCGAGTGAGGAGCACTCGGTATATCCATGGTAGTTGTACAGCCGGTGACGGACCGAGAGATTGGTTGAAATGAATATGTGGTAGGTTGCGAACCCTCATGGTCGTTGCCGGACTCACCGCTATGGGTTATCTGATGGCAAGTCTCGATCACTGGAGCTTTGCAACCTCCGAGTGAGGAGCACTCGATATTCCCATAGCAGTTGGATTTGCCGGGACGGTCCAAGGGGGTTGATTAAAGTAGATGGGCGTGGGCTGCCCTATACCACCTTGAAATGTTATGATTGATGTTCTTCTATTAGTGCTTGATGTATACGAAATATGAACTACAATTGGGAGTTGATGTGTTCCCCCCTTGATGCTACCTATGTCATGCGTTCCGCTCAAACCCTGCTAGATCAACATGCACCATGTTTTAAATTGCTGCTATACTAGTATGGGTAGGACATCTAATCAAGCACGAATAAGTCTTGCGAGTACCTTCATACTCACCTAGGATATTCCTAGACCATTGCAGGTGAGCCAGTGGTCGAGGATTACTTCGAGGATGCCTAATTTCTTGGTTTTCTTGGTTGGCTATCAACTCATGGGATCTTGGTGACTTTTGGGCAGCGGTGGATGCACCGCTGCGGATTTTGGGTCTTTTTATTCCGCTGTTGCATGAGTATTTCAAACTTAGCTATGTTTCCGGTTATTGCCGAATGATGTAATCATATAGTCCCATGTGGACAGCTAGGTGTATTATCGTACCGTAGTAGTTCGTGTGATGATATGCTTGCTGGCCAACATATGCCCCCACCTCCCGTCTGTAATGCGTGTATGTTGAAATGGGGAGTGTGGTTGGGTGCATATGGAGGAACTTGATATTTTATTTCGATTCAAGTGAAGTGCAAAGTGAATGAACGGTCCATTGCCAAAGTGAGTCATACGCGTTGTGGCGTATGTTTTTGGAATCGTGATCCCTCAATCAGGCCGTGGTGAGTCATACGCATTGTGTCGTATGCACGTCGCACGGGGCGGGGGTGGGCCATAGTCCGTCACAAGTAGCGGCTATGGTCACTGTCTTCACTTGTTGTGAATTCCTTGATTCGGATTAAAATATCGGGTCCCTCACAAGGGTAGTCTAGATTGCCTTTGATTTGACATTGCCGAGGGGTGTCACCCATATGTTGGGTCAATGGCTGAATGGTGTGGGACGACTACTATCATCTCAGATATTAGTCGGGGCTACGGCGGTGTGCTGGTCTATTTGGTTAATTCACAATGACCTTGGGTGCCCTTGCAGAGTGTGGAATTCAAGGAAGAAGTAGCCAAGGGGAGCTAGCCTCTAGAGCTATTCTCGTCTAGTTGTTGGCGGAAGACCAGTAGACGGGGAGATGGATGATGTTCATCGCCTTAATCACCACCATTTATTTTTGGTTTCATGATTTGGACATTGGCCTGCATGCATGCCACTTTGTGAGCTACTTTGTGAACTATTTCATTTATCATAAACTTTGTAATAATCGACTGGTTTGGGATCTGTGCATCTTCTTAATGCAGAGGTCGAAAAATCAATAAAGTCTTCTTTTAAAAAATCTTATAAATCATGTTCTACGTCTAACTAAATCCAAAAAATAACCCCCTCACACATCAGTCATACCCGAGTCCGCTTAAACCAATGTTCAGCCAACCATGCAATAATCTCCACTGACGGACGAGGATCTATACCGTCAGTGAAGACAACGTCTCTACTGACGGGCAGGTTCCCAGGGCCCGTCAGTAAAATGCAACGTCATATGTTCCCATTTACACTGACGGGCTACATCTGAGCCCGTCAGTGGATCTGTAATCTCCACTGACGGGCACTTAAATTGAGACCGTCAGTGGATTTCACGCGTCATCTATGCCACCTCACGTTCATCTCCACTGACGGGTCGATTTTCCGCCCGTCAGTGGTTCTCCTCACGTTTATCTTTGCTGCCTTCTCCGCTGACGGGCTCTTTGGTGTCCGTCGGCGGTGTTACCCTGCAGCGACGGACCTTTTTGTGCCCGTCAGTGGAGGGGGTTCAGGAGAAGGTCAATCTGCAGTAGTGTAGCCTACCAAACATGACCAGCAACTGTGAGGTTCCCGAGATTTGTCTTCAGGTGCACCTGGGCTCTAATCCCACTTGTTATGAAATTAGCCTCCGTGGCATTGTGCCACGGCTAACTTCCACTAGTCACAATATCGAAGTCGCACAGCATAGGATCTATCGAGGTTGCGTGCAGAGAAATCTAAACTCAGCGGGGGATAGTGTATGGGACAGTTTGACAGGCAGTCAGACCTCTCCTCAGGACGGACTATCGGAAACTCTAGAATCATCAGGAGGGGCTAGTCTAAGGGGCAGTCTATCGGGCAGTTAGACCTCTCCCTAGATAGACCGGCAGAATTGATGGCGGCTTGGATCGGTGGGGAGGCCAGTCAGATCGCGGTGACCAGAATTGTCAATGTCAGCATATTATCAATAATATGTGAGACGGAGCACCCGCAGAAGGGCTCCTGAGGATGTAGGTTCGGCTGAACCTCGTCAATAAACAACATGTCTTTGATGTTCCTGATCTTACATGTTTACGTCGGTTGGAAGTCATGGTTGGTGGGCTGGAACGCTGGTATTAGATGGCCCGGGTTGACCGATGTGTGAGAAGGAGATCTGTTGGGTTTAGTCCCATATTGATTGTGGACAAAGACAAAACATGATTGATAAGAGTGAGGGTAGCCCCACCTATCTTATCAGGCTAGTCTTTTAGGAGAGAGGGTCCAAGACCTTTTATAAGTCTGCGTTGCTCTGTGGTTGGGCCTATGGCACGAGGGGGTTGGAATGACATAACAAGTGGTATCAGAGCCTATGTGCCCGGATATAGATCTCGGAGACATCACGGTTACCGGTCATGGTTGACTGGCTAGAGCACTGGTGTAGGTAGGCCCGAGTATGATCGAGGTCATGGTTGGCGGGTTGGAACGCTAGTGTTAGCGGGTCCGGGTATGACCGATATGTGAGGAAGAGATTTGTTAGATTATAAGGGTGAGGGTAGTTCTTTCTATCAGACTACTCTTTAGAGAAAGAGGATACACAATCTTTTGTAAGTCTATGTTGCTCTTTGATTAAGACCCTGTTTGGTTGGACTTTTTAGCAGCTTTCCACTAGAAAAAGCTACAATAAAACCAAATGTCCAGCTTTTGAGTAGCTTTGACACATGGTAGCTGTGAGCTTTGTAGTGCAAATTCAGCTGTTTGGAAAAGCTGCCTTCTCTCAGCTTTTTGCAATATGCTGAAGTTTCGGAGCTCATTTTCCAAAATGTTGTATATGGTTTGGATCAATCCAAAACATGGTTTGGATCAATCCAAAACTATATGTTTATTTTTCCACAGCCACAATAGTTTTTCCAGACAGCTAGCCAATAGCAGTTTTGTGAACAGTCACAGTCCAACCAAACATGCCCTAAGCCTAATATGCAATAGTGACCGGAGAACGTTTGGTCCAAGAGGCCTGAACTGTGTAATAGATCGGTTCTTCTCCCCACGCCAATCACCAGTGGCGATGGGACGTTATTTCTTGATATTAGAGGCGTGTATGGTTGCTGCGATCTCTCAGTCTTGGGATGTAAATTCCAAAGGACCATCGGTGAGCTTGGGGTTGAATCAATTTCGACTTCACGCACCCAAACTCACATAATACCTAAATTTGGTTGGCTTGATTTGGAGGACGGTCATGAAGCTCCTCCGAGACCCACACCGCAGACCCAATTGTCTCAGTGGCAATCGGTGAACCAGTGATCTAGGCAGAGCACGACTTGACATCCATCAAGCAGAGCATCGACTTCATACATGCACGGCTGAGCATGATCAACACCATATATCAGTAGATGATTGTCCAGCTTGATTTAAACAGCGAAGGCAATGGAGGAAAAGACGCAACAACATAACATGATGACGAAGTAGTTGGAGGTGACGGTGTAAGCAGTGGCATGTATTTCCTATACACATGGCGGTGACGGTGCTAGAGGTGGAAGGGATCGTCACAGCCATGGAGATAGATCATGGAAGAGTCCTGACCCCTACTCCACTAGGAGAGGTCTAGCTAGTTGCACGGAGTGCTTTGTTCATCTAATCGGGAGTAGCACCAGCCGTCATTTTTAACGGATGGCTCCATGGCGTGCTCTGGAGGAATATACCGTTCCAGTGGTGATGGAGAGGTGGATCTCGCTGGCCATTCCCCGAAGCTGTAATCACTGCTATAGAAAAATCAATTACACGTGATTTAGAAATTCTAATATAGACAGTTTTCTGAATTGTCTATAAGCACGGGTATATGATGACCTCATGTCATCACACATGGTTAATGATGTCATATCGTAGATAAGAATCATATGTGATATTCCCCTTATCACAGACAGTTCTGGCTATTAAACCATTTGTGATATCCTTGTTATGATAGGTATTGTGACTATAGAATTGCTTATGATTAGGTTTTACAGAAAAAATATATATTTCTGATTATTGACTAGCACCAGGAAGCAAAACAATAGAAAATAATATGTATATGTATATATGCATTTAAAAGTATATTAATGAATTAATTCACAAAGTATCACACAACGCCCTTGTAAACCATCTTGCAAAATTTATTCACATTTTCAAATACAGTATTCTCTAATTGCGTTGTCAGCAAAAACTTATAATTTATCATGTTATTCTATCCACTCTGGTATGCCACCTTCTTAAGAAATTTTGACGGTGCAACTGACCGTCAAGGTATCAGATGAAAGGGCACAGTAGAGCGACTGAATGAGACAATAGATTATAAATTTTGACAACACAATCAAAGAGTATTGTATTCAAATTAAGCATTCAAACGTATGGAAATAGATTCATCCATACATATTATAGGCCTCAGATTCTAACTCGTGTGTCTACTTTTCCAAGATGATGTAAATATTTTTAGTCATTTCTTACGTCATACAGGAAAAGCAAAGCACACACTCATTATATAGCAATGTCTTATCATCATTGGCCTAATCATCCAAAGCAACACAACTCGATTTTGAAAACATGCCTCAGAGTATTGTATATTTTAAATAGTCGCACAACGATTGATAAGAGTTTGGTTGTGCAGGGTTTAGGGTTGCGTTTAATGCAATTTTAACCTTACCCCAAACCATGAACCCTTATAAACCATCACGCATAGTTTACTAGTGCATTTTATTCATCATTGGCATAATTAAAATGTAGCAAACTACCATCATATACAAAACTTGTACCACATCAGCCGATTGTGTCAAATCAAAGCCTGGAAGCTCCAACAAGCATCAAAATCGGATGAGAAGTGTGGGTAATCCGATAAGTTACCACCACCCTCCTATAAAGAAGAGGTTAGATCTCTCCATTGGAATATGTCACCTCTTCTTCGTAGGAGAGGGAAGGTAACCCGTCGATTTACCTCCACCTCTTTTGTGATTCTGATGCTTGCCTAAGCATTCGGCCTTTCATTAACAGAACTGCAGAAATGATACAAATTTTATATCTCAATTGCGAGTACTGACACATTTTACAAGGGCTCAGGTGGTTTAGGGTTCACTGTATTGATTTTGTGTCAGGACTCAAAATTTACAATATAAAACTTCAAATAGAATCATCACATAAGTCGAGACATCAACCCTGACCTCAACATGGCCTCGAAAGCCAGGGCTAGGGATGGACATGACATGGCTTGGCGATCACATTAGCAAAGCGGTGGAGGCTGAGGTGGCCTGTCGCACTGGAAGTAGGAGGTAGCAGTGGAGATGGCACGGGCAGCACGCAGCTGCTGGCGTCTGAGGAAGATGATGGACCTGACAGGCAGGTCTCGCCTATCAGCGTCTTGTCGCACTAGCAGGTGCTTGCGTGGGTGCGGCGCGTCTCCCTAGGCTGGGCCGATGATGTGGGGTGGGTTTTGGCCCAGTGTGAGGTTGGTTTCTCTTTTTCTTTTTCTTTTTGACGATGATTAGTAGACAACTACTATATGAGATGACCATATCCGTATACAAATACACCACGACTATGGAGTATCCTACCTGCCCGGAAGGAGTGTAACCCGAAAAGGTACTCTACGTCGATAAGGAAACCACCCGTAGGTATCCGGGACTCCTTAAACTAGCCAGTCAATCCCGACATTTAAGAAAAGTGGAGTCCTACTTGAAGATGTGTCCATATCCCTTACGATATGGTGTACCCTCTATAAAAGGATCCCG
The DNA here is from genome assembly GCA_019208055.1 of Stipa capillata. NCBI lineage: Eukaryota > Viridiplantae > Streptophyta > Magnoliopsida > Poales > Poaceae > Stipa > Stipa capillata. Next base: position 162,358 of record JAGXJF010005072.1, on the reverse strand, counting down.
AAGGCCTTTGGAGAAGACAAGCCTCATTGAAGAGACAACCTACTTTGGATTACGCAAGCCTTAGAAGATCAATCACCTTCCGAGTAAGAATAAGAGAAGATCGTCCTCGACAACCATCTCCGACTAGTTGTAGATCCCATCTAAGACTAGACACCCTCTCCTGTACCTTGTCTCGAGACCAATATATGCTAACATGACGTAGGGCTATTATCCTAAGGGAGGCTTGAACCTGTATAAATCGTCTTGCCGGTGACCTGATTTGTGGGTTATCTTACTCAAAACAATCCCCTATCTCTTTTCTCTCTCCTCCACGAACTCCGTAAGATCGGCGGTTTACCGACCGTCGACACTTTTAGTTTCTATTTTTCTCATTTCAATTTAGGTTTGATTTTTGAATTCAAAACATACTTTGTTAAAACATTGTGTAAACTTTTATAGAGACTCCTGGAATATTTAGAACCATATAAAAATATTTTTAAGGTCACTTTGTTCGGTAATTTCTGGTATAAATAATTGAATTTTTATTTAACCCAAATTTGGGTTTGAATCACAAGTTTGTGATAAATTTATCTCAAAAATATAGCAAAATGTCAGAGGCTCAATAATATCATATTAAGCCTATATATAAATTGTGAAGAGATTTCAACACTCAAAAATCCCTCTAATTAGTAGATCTTTGATCTACCCATTATTTATATTTAAAGATTTTGTTGATTTTCATGTTGTACTATCATCATTTTTTACATGTATTACATAGATTAGCAAAACGGGGGATGTTACTATTTAAACTAAGTCCTAAACCCTAAACCATTAATCCCTTGTAAAATATTAATTATACAGTCCTAAGCTAGCTATGAACTAAGTAATAATACGGCCTTTGTATTAACAAGACATGGCATAACTAAGTAATAATAAAATAAACTAAAATAGAATAAAAATAGAGAAAACATGGCATAACCTAGCTAGCTATTAATTTGCACACTAGATTCAGAACCACCTTTCTTAAAATCAAAATTCTGATTTAGTTTTGGATGAAGGTACTGAAACTAGTTTGTACAGAGATTTCCTTTTACTTTACTCAGCTGCCAAGTTCATAATAGATATCTTTAGTGTGAATTGTGGTGACGGGTGAATCATGAATATGTACGGCAATGAGGTCCTCATCGGCGTAATGGAAGAGCAGGTCATGGTGGATGAGCTGCTAGCACAGGATGATGCAAAAGATGCCGTCAGTAGCAAGGTCAGAGGACGCAGCGGGCAACAGTGTGGAGGCAAGAAAAGTGTCGAGGACTCCTCACAGCGTGGGAAGGGACGCACTGCAGGGACCATGTCGCAGCGGGAGTGCGAAAACATGGGTGGGTGCCATCATCGATGGCGTTGGGCATGAGCAGTCGCTGCCCTCCACCTTGTCTCCCTTCACCATGGTGGCCAGGGGTGCAGCGGCAGCACCGAGTGGCGGCTGTACGACCGAATCAGGGGGAAGAATGGGCTGCTGGAACTCTGCACAGGCCATGGCCGTACCTCCACACGCCTCCCTACTATTTGATGGATTCGACGACAGTGGCAGTAGATCCGAGAGCATAGAAAAGGGGGTAGAGGAGCGCAAGATCCGATGGAGCTGGTGGTGGAGAGCTTGTGGAGGTCGGTGATGTGGGGGATCCAATTCGGAGAGGAGCTAGGCATGCGGCCTGATCCGGAGAGGGCTAGGCGGGCGGCTGGGTAGGAGAGGAAGAGGGAGGTAGCTTGGGGTAGAGTTAGGGTTAAATGGTCGGTTTTATACGACTTGAAGTAGTATTGACCCAGATGAGTTGACCCTCAAAATAACTGTTGGACCAAAATATTAAACGATTTTTTTAATAAATTGTCTGTGACAATCTACTTATTAAGGCTGGTTTTGAAAAAACATCATTCTTAATGTGGTTATACGGACGGTTTTCGTATTTTTGCCTGTTATTAGACGTCTTGGTTGAGCATACGTTTAATAGCGCATTACCTAAGTTTCACCGCGAACTTACTTAGATCTGGCGTGACAAGTACACGGATTTCTTCAAGATGCTCAATGTCAGTGAGCCCGTAGGGACTGGAACAAGCATGCACGTGGAAGGTGATAATATCCTACTGGTCTCAGCTGTATAAGAAGCAATGTTTGGTGGCCACGAACACCAAGAAATGCTTGTCTCCCCACTTGGATGGATTCACACGTATTTTACAAAATTATAAAAATAAAAAAATATTAATATTTATACGTAATATATACTTATAAATATCACATGCACAGGAAAAACAAAAATTTCACTTTTGGAGCATATTATTCACTAATTAGGATGTACCAATTTGTCTCTTTTGTGCGAGAGGCATATAATCATATTTTTACACTAAATTTTACATGTGTACATATTGTATCACGATGAACATTTCTTAAGCAACTTCTCTTCGGACTTCCAAGTATCAAAATGATCAAGCACGAAGGTCCAACTAGCGGCTCCGGTCGCTTGCACAAATCTCGATCTCGAAGTCCTGTTCAGATCTACCGTCGAATTCCTCGCAGAACCAAAAGAAAAGAAATCGACCGTCAAATTAAAATTGCAGGCCTTGAAGCAGACCTCGGTATCTCTCCACGTTGCCGCCGAACACGCCGTACTTCAGTGTCCTGAAAACCTGCAGCGCGCGCACGCCAGCGGCAGCGGCGAGCTGGGGGCTCCCCAGCGGCGGAGCGAAGCCGAGGTGGGCGGCGACGCGCTCCAGCCCCACCGGCATGGCCTGACAGTCGGCCGCCATCCGCGCGACATCGTACACCTCCTCGCCGAGATACCGCCGCGCGAAACCGATGAACCCTGCCACGTCGTGCGGCAGCGCGACGCCGCGGGCGACGATCTTCAGCAGGTACGCAACGTGGTAGACGCCAGTGTACGTGATCCACGACAGCCCACGTCCCCGCCGGGCTATCAGGCTGGAGCCCAGGAACATCTCGGCGAACCTGTCGGTGCCGATGCCGTGCTGGCGGAGCGCGTCGACGTCGAGTCCGCGGCCGGCGAGGTACGCGAGGGAGTTCTCGTCGCGCGGGTCGGCGAGCGGGTCGAAGTCCCGGAGGTTGAACTCCCAGGCGACCTGCTGGCCCCGGTGGTCGCAGATGGCGACGCCGACCTGCAGCGGCTTGAGGTCGTCGACGTTGGCCTTAATGATGGCGTAGCGCTGCTCGGCGGTGAGGAGGTTGTGGTCCTGGCCGGCGAGGTGGACTAGTCCCGGGTAGTGCACGTTGATCGCGACGTAGCGGGCGTCCCCTGCGAAGCGACGGAGTATGGCGAACTCGCTGTCGAGGTTCCAGGCCCACACAGGGCGTACCATGACGGCGAACGGCGGCGGCACGGGAACCGCGTAGTAGAAAGGCGGCGGCCGGTGCGGCGCGGCGACCATGTACAAAGGCGGAGGCGGATACATGGCGGCACCCGGGTTCATGTTAATGGCGCGTATGTGATCCTCCCGCAGGACTGCGAGTTGATTCTTGGTGATTAAGGTCGACGACCCCTGCTGCAGTTCATAGTAAATTTTGAAGCGGGTGCAGTTTATATAGGAGTAGAGTAGAGTTTTAGTCGGACTCGGATTCGGACACAAGAAGCCCAAACCTAATAGGGAATCTGAGAAAGGGACCAGGAGGAGGCAGTGTACATGTTAGTCGTAGTGGAGCGCGTGGAAGAGGACGAGTGTTAGTTTAGTGGAGGGTGTTTGGACGATGTGTATATTTCTGAGGACCTTTGAAATTTAAACTAAACTAAACTAAATATTGAAATTTTATTAAAAGATACCCTTCTCCCAAACACTCCCTAAGCGAATTTGATGTTCTGTTTTGTTCGTTGTGTTCGGCGGTTTAGCCTAATTTTTCATATTTCCTCCTACTGAAATCAATTAATGAACGTAATGGTGATCGACATAACGATGTTCTTTCCCTCTCTAAAAGTAGTTGATATGTGCTGCTTATTTTTGTTAGGCCTAAAGCGTGAGGAAATGGTGCGATGTACAGATCATAGGATTATCATTAGATGCATAGACTTATAGCAAAAAGTAAAATCAATGAGGCACGCCTTCAGGATTAGGTTAAAATCTCCTGCGATGAGCCACTGAGTTCGGTTGACGGGCTGCACCTCCGGGAGTTACACCTAAACAACAGAGCATACACCTGGTCAAACGGACAGGGATCCCCGATTTGCACTAACATCGACAAAATGCTGTGCTCACCAGACTGGGATCTTGAATTTAGCAACTCTCACCTCCAGGCGCTCTCGACGATGATATCCGACCATTGCCCACTTCTCATGACAGGATCCTTCAAGACCGCTAGAATCACAGCTTTCAGATTTGAAGACTGGTGGTGCTCTATCCCAGGCATTCACCAAGTGATACAGACATGCTGGCAAAGATCAGTTCTACCCGCAGACAACATCCTACCCCTGCACATAAAACTTTCTAGACTGTCCAAAACCCTGAAGAAATGGAGCAAGAACCTCTTTGGCAATATTAAAATGTAGTTTGCTATAGCCTCCGAGCTAATCCTACAGATTGACACGGCACAGGAACATAGAAGTCTGATTGAAAGAGAATTAACTCTCAGAGCAAACTTGAAAACCAGGCTACTCGGCTTAGCCACAATACAGAGACTACGATACAAGCAGAGGGCAAGAACACAATGGATCAAGATGGAAGACGCAAACACAAGGTTCTTCCACCTAAAAATCAACTCACGCAAGAGAAGGAACTTCATTGCCTCCCTAAAGATACAGAATCAGGACGTTTTCAACCAAGAGGAGAAGAAGTCCTTTATCACCACCCACTTCAACCAATTTTTGGGAACAAAACAACAGAGATCGCACACACTAAACTGGGAGCTCCTACAGATACAAAGTCACAATCTGACCCATCTAGATAATAACTTCACAGATGAAGAAGTGCTCAATGCGATTAATTCAATGCCCAATGACAAATCCCCAGGCCCTGATGGATTCACGAACCGTTTCTACAAAACCTTCTGGGGAATCATCAATCATGACTGTCTACAGGATGTACATCAATTCAACCATTTCAAAACAGATAGGCTGGGCCTCTTGAACAATGCTGACGTTGTGCTAATTGCGAAGAAAACACAGCCCACGACAATTAAAGACTACAGACCGATCAGTCTAATCCATGCCTTCGGAAAAATCATCACTAAGATCATGGCGAACAGGCTCGGACATGAGATAGACTCAATCGTCTCAGCAGCCCAGAGTGCCTACATCAAAAAAAGAGAGATACAGGACAATTTCATTTTTACTCAGAGTATCATCAAAATGTTACATACGAGGAATATCCCGGGGCTCTTCCTCAAGCTCGACATTCAGAAGGCTTTTGATTCCGTCAGTTGGGAGTACCTGCTAGAACTTCTACAGAAGCTTGGCTTTGGCCCACGGTGGAGAGACTGGATTGCTTGCATCCTAGCTTCATCTTCTAGTCGTTTTGTAGTAAACGGAGAGCGTACCCAATTTATCTCTCATCGCAAAGGTCTTAGACAGGGAGACCCTTTATCTCCTTTGCTATTCATCCTAGCGATAGATCCTCTACAGAAGATACTTCTCCAAGCGATACAGGCTGGCCTGATCAAGCCAATCACAGGGATTAAAAATGAAACGAGAATCTCTCTCTACGCTAATGACGCAGCTATTTTTGCAAACCCAGACTGCGAGGAGCTACAAGCCATTCAAACCTACCTTCAAGCCTTCGGAGATGCATCAGGATTACAGACAAACATCCAGAAAAGTTACATCTACCCTGTAAGTTGCTCACATATCAATATACAACAGATCACTCAGCACTTTCAAGCTCAGCTCCTGCACTTCCCATGTACCTACCTCGGTCTCCCGCTCCACTCTACCAGACTCACTAGAATTGACATGCAGCCGATTCTGGACAAGCTCTCGACAAGACTTGTAGGATGGAAATGCAAGCTCCTCACTAGGGCGGGAAGACTCACGCTAATCAACTCAGTTCTATCACCGTGCCTAGTCTTCTTCTTATCTGCAGTGAAACTAGACAAAGGAATTACAAGGAGGATTGAGAGGATTCTCAGATCTTTTCTATGGAAGGGAGAAGAAACCTGCTCTGGAGGACATTGCCTCGTCAGCTGGAAGCAGGTATGCAGACCAAAATGCCTTGGTGGACTTGGAATCAAAGATATCCAACGATTTGGATCAGCACTCAGACTCCGCTAGCTATGGGGCGAATGGAATAATGAAAACAAGCCCTGGCGGGGTTGACAAACACCCTGCAATGATAATGACAGAGCTATCTTCGCGGCATCAACAATCATACACATCGGAAACGGCCAAACCACAACTTTCTGGACATCCAGGTGGCTCCAAAATAGAGCCCCGCGAGACATTGCCCCAGACTTATTCAACCTAGTCAAGAGAAAACAGCGAACCGTAGCGTATGAGCTAACGGACAACAGATGGTTAAGGCCTCTTAGAATGATCAGCACGATGAGACAGGCGCAACAATTCATTACCCTATGGCACCTCGTCCACGACCAACAGCTAGATGAACAGGTACCTGATACTATTCAGTGGCGATGGACCCAAAATGCGCTATACTCTGCCAAATCAGCGTACATGTTCCAATTCACCGGAGCGTACGCCAGGTTCGACACGTCTTCTATCTGGATGGCGGAAACAGAGCAAAAATGCAAGCTACATATTTGGCTCCTCATCCAACACAGAGTCTTGACAGCGGATAAGCTCCAGCAAAGAGGATGGCAGAATGGTTCGGCTTGCACTCTCTGCGGAAATCAAGCGGAAACAGCGATTCACATTTCGATCGAATGTCCCTTCGCCAGACAAGTACTACGCAAGGTGGCTCATATGAACAATATAGCTTCCACTACCCTACTACAAACTAATCAAGACGATTTAGCGATGTGGTGGCAATCATGCTGGCCAGGCGCAACAAGAAGAGACAAAAGGAAATTATATGGCGTTATCAGCTATGCGTTATGGAACATATGGCTAGAAAGAAATGCTCGCATCTTTAATAACAAGTTCACGGATGTCGACAGAGTAGCGCTCAAAGCGCAAGAAGACATTTGTGCCAGGAGACTCGCCTTCCCCAGAACTTCTAGCGACACCGGAGACCCCCTTTAGATCTTTTGATGCCCTCTCGCCTGTTGTCTCCCTAGCGGTTTTTTTGGCGTCTTTTCTGTTCTCTGTAAATCCCCTTGTACGGTAACCAAAACTTATTTTTCATTCACCTCTAATCTATGAGTAAGGCAGAGCTCCTGCCACGTTCTTCGAAAAAAAATCAATGAGGCACGTCTATGCATATAAAGTCGTTCTAAGTTCCTGTAAGACCTGCACTAATAATAGATCGCTCTAGTGTCACGATAGCAATGCCTACAAGATATCCACAATACGAGAAAAAAAACACCACGCACTAGAGTGCTAGCTCCGGACAGCATGGCTTGGATGTAGGAGGGGTGCTGGGGTGAACCCTGATGCCAACGCTCACTCTCCTTATATATGCATCCACATAAATGAGTTTCTACAATATATACCCATTAGGACTTCAAACCCAATAGATTCCAAATACTTATCCGAATTAGGTTCCAACCCTTTAAAATGCAACTCAGTAGGTTCATGCATGTACACTTCAACACAATACGAGTATTTCTACTCGGTCACTAATTGTTAGCGGCTTTAGCAGGATGTGCCAACTTCCAAGTGTACTAAAGATCAATTGAACGAACCGCTATCTTGTTCAATCATATGCATTCTCTTTGCGTCATGGTATTGATCAAACCTAAGGCGAGTATATTTCATCCTTGTTTGGATAGCTCGATCACTCTTTCTCGATCACGTGGCTTGGAATCCCCATTTGTAGTTAACTCTTAACCACGAGTAGCATGGCTATGCATTTTCATATCCGACAAGAGGCCTAGAGATATCTCCCTGTTGTACGGAGAGGCAAATCCTATATAACTTGGTTGATGATGCCTCGCAGCATGTTTTACCACAAATCCGAAAGTCACTTTTATAACTACCTAGTTACGAGTAGCGTTTGGCAATCCCTAAATAAGTAACTCCACACCTCAAGTGCATACGGCAACTTCAAGTCTAAAGATATATCATATATATTGTATGTGGGATCAACAGATGACATGTAAGACATTCTCACTGTATCTCATGGTAGGTCAATCCAACCCTGTATTCTCTAACACGTGTATAAATTGTTGGTTTCAGATTCCCATATCTATACCCATGAAGCATGATGATCAACCAATACATATGTTTTTTTTAGATAAGGAAAACTTTGTTGCCTCCCGGCCTCTACATCGTGAAAATGCACATAGCCACAAAAGTTTACAATGCCATAAAAGTTGTGTCCACTTGACACGAAAAAGATTACATAGACCTCCAAATCATAAATACCTCAAGAACTACATAATCTATTACGTGACGCCACCTATGTTGGGACATAAATTCCTGGCAATCACCACCAACCTTTCACCATCCACTGCCACCCGTTCCTTATCCTACAGTCACTGTAGCAAGAACCATAACTGCAATCACTTGATACACAAGAAACATAATATTATTTCTACATAGTCATTTGACCAACATATTGTGCTCGTCCCCACTAAAATTTGGGCCTGCATAACCCTTTAACCCTGTTAACCAATTCCTGATACTATAAAGTGGTGGAAGGTTGAAGGCCAAATATGCCGAGCGTCATGTGAAACGAACAAATTGGCAATCTATAAAGAGATGCTGTATGATCTCCTCATTACAAAAGCAACAATATTTGATGCCTTGCCAATTCCACTTTAGAATAATCCTCATATCGATTAATATAGAGTTTCACAAGCAAATCACATACTCGCTAATCAATATTAAAGATGTTATTCAACATTTAATATATCACGACATAGGAAAATATGATTGCCTCTAGGGCATATTTCCAACATAAAGTACATACTAAAAAAAATTATGTGTAATGCTCGCTCCTTATTGCCTCTACAGATTGGTTTGTATGCTGCTATATGATTTCTCTACGCAATGTGCGTAATGCCAAATCATGTGCTTTAGGCCATTTATTGTTGACACCTTTTCTCGGAAAAAAGTATTAGTCAGTTTTAAGAAAGACTAACTTTGCTCGGACAAAAGGTACCAGAACAAGAACTACCGGCAGCTTCAGAAAAGGAGAAAAAGAAGAGGAATTACTGGCTAGTTGCCCTGTCTTCTCTATGATTGCCCGTCTTCTTATGATTAGTAAACGGCCAAAACAGTTTACGTGGTCATCAGGATCTTTTTTTCTCAGGTTACAGTCAAAATACAGTTAACTTTTTAGTGCTGTTTTCTCTTAAAAGAAATGGTTAGTTTGGCATATTCTGCTTGCTGTTCCATCTCCATGATAGTTCGCACTTGCTGTTCCGTCTCCACACAGTTATTTAATTAGGCACCATCTTGCGTTTCAAAAAATAAAAATAAAAATAGGCACCATCTTGTTTCTTCGGTCAACCAAAAGAGTTTTTCACATCGCACAGCATAGACCAAAAAGTAGATGTCGTAAACAACGTGGTCAAGAGGCGATACCTATCCACAAATAAACAGACCACAACCAAAGATGCTCAACTGAGCCGGTGCAGCGGCGCGCCCTGGTACAGAGACAATATATAAGTGCCGAACGTGATGATACAAGACCAGACTCATTTGGAACATTTCCTCAAAAAAAAATCATTCGGAACAAATATCACAATACAATAAAGAGATTTCACCGGGATGTCACACATCGATCGAATAATACACTCATCGTAACTTGCTTCTCATAGTATCACGGAATATTTTATTATGTACACTAATTTTAGCTTGCTTCTCAGAGTATCGCGGAGCGCCATGCTCTCCAGAAAATCACTCTTCCGTAGTGATAGAAGAGATTGTGCAATAAAGAGTAGAACAGGAGAATAGCCAATCAACTATCTTTCAACTCAAGTTGAGAAATAGGGGTCAAAGGAATAGCTTTATTGAGAACGAGCGAGCAAAAGATACAATTGGCCGAACATAGTAAAACAAGAAATTAGCCGGTCAAGTCCTTTATTGCTATCTTTCAGTACAGCTTATTTGCAACGCGTTCACAAACTGAAGCAAGAAACTATAAGCCTGGGAAGCCTACACACAGACCTCATTATTATTATTATTATTTTGAAAGAAAAATACAGACCTCAGTAGAGACTCAAAGATTGTACGCTTCTCATGAAGGAAGATATTCTCTTTGGGTCCTTACTTAAACCGTCAGGGGAACATATTCCACTGCTAACATCCACACCATTTGGTTTTAGGGCAGAAGCGGCTTGACAAACATTGCCCGCGTGGAGGCCTCCTGCTAATAGCCAGCCGTTCTTGCTTTTGACAGAAGGCATTTGAAATTTCTCCCAATTGAATCCTTTGCCACTGCAAACAAAGTGGGAACGATTTAATCAATTATATTCATCTGAGACCAATAAAAGTTTCCAGGAACAACAGAGATTTACATAGTATAATAAACAACCGCATACTGTCAACAAAAAGGCTCACGTAATGTTCACAAATAGGAAACGGGTGACAAATAGGAAATGGCTATTCATTTCAAAAGTATAAAAGGAAAATATTGCTAATGTTAAGTTGGTATTGAGCTGTTGATGAAAGAGTTTGCCGCGTCTGCGTTGTTAACTAGTACAACAACAAACATCATGAGATCATAAAGTATGGTAACCAAATAAGCAAAATTATGTACCTTCCACCCTCTGCACTGTCCACCAAAAACCAGTCGATGGCATATTCTTCATTGGGAGGAGCATTGATAAGTTTTCCATCCTCATCAGCATTTAGAACATATATAATTTGGTTGTTTTTGGCAAGAGCAGGAAGTAGTGCTCGAGAGCTATCTCCATGAAGCTGTGTGAAAGCAATTGATTGGTAAAGACTAAGCACAATAACCCATTGTAGTTCGACAAAGTAGCAAACGGTAGTGAAGATATACCTGAATAAGTTGAAGGTTGCATGAATCGGATACTCTTAAGATGGTCTCTTCATCATCATCCACAAACACACCAACTGATTCAGCCCCGTAATATTTCGCTACTCTGGATATTTCTTTTGCTTCTGACAGTGGGACAGAGCGTTTGGAGTTGGGCCAAAGAATCATCCCGATAAGTCGAGCTCCAGCCTTCGCAGCAAATTCTGCATCTCTAGCAGACGTGATGCCACACATTTTGACTACAGGCTCGTTTCTTTCAGCACCCTCTGCACCGGATGATGAACACATGGCAGCACTTGTTCGCTTCTTGGACAAATATGACATTTTAACTAGAGGCAATCTTGGTCGCCCTAAACAACAAACTGACTGTAAGAATGAAGCATAGCTGTATTCCTACTGAATTCTAATGGTGCTCCCTGTTGGTAGTTCTAATTTCCACTGAAAACCTATTAAGGCCAGACTTAAAAGAAACAATAAAGTGCCATCCATTTAAGAAGAAAATAAGTTCTATGTACAAGTGAGCCACAAGCAATCTTCTGGGTGAGGGGGCTCGCGCCTCACCGGTGTAAAAAACAAAATGGACTACTCACTGTGGGGATCGCTACTAGGTGGGCTCAAGGAAGTGGCCCTACGGCATTGTGATATGTCTTCTTGAGTAAGAAAGGTGACCCCTCTAGGTCCATGAAGTCATTGTTGATAATGCGCCTATCGTGTTCTTTCCACACGTTTCACCATACATAGAGAAGAAACCTGCACCCGTCGGCGCATTACATCCTTAGTGGTGATCTTCAGCATATCTTCCCACCAATCACCTGGAGATGTAAAACTCGCAAGGGCTAGAGCATGTATGTCACCGTTCCACAAGCAAATCCTCTCACAAACCACCTGGGTGAACGGGCACTCCACACATAAATGCCTAGCCGTCTCCGGATAAAGCCCGCATAATATGTACAACGGGTCGTGAGGCAAGCCCCACTTGGCTAAAGCATCCGCAGTGAGGGTATGGTCATGAAGAAACAACAATGCGAACAATCTACATTTCGGCTCTGTGGCTGCCTTCCAAATTTTCCCCGCGAATTTGATAGTACACCCATGGAATTGTGCCCGGTATGCTGAATTTACCGAGTAGACACCATTTTCATTCCATAGCCAATGGATGGAGTCTGGTATGTTGTTTTGAAGACAGAAATTCTGAGTGGTGCCCAAATATCCAGGAATTCAACCAACAGGGGAAGGGACTTTGCACAGGGCAGAGAGAAGATCCAGTTGTTGTTGAGAAGTTTTGTGGCGACGTTTGTGCTTTCTTGTCGCAATCTTGAACAACCTGAGCGCTCTATACTTAAGGGCACAGTCCCGAATTCACCGATCATGCCAAAAAAGAGCCGTCTTTCCGTCGCCAATGGTGATCGAGGTGGACGCGTCGAATAGCTCCATGTCAATAGCATCCCATGGCAACTGAGATCTGACCCATGGCCTGCGGGGTCGGTCCTTTGGAACCAAGGCCAGCGCAATCAAAGAGCCCTTCCAAAATTTTCAAGATTCATGATGCCAACCCTGCCAAGATTTCATGGGTGGCAAACAATGCTCCAGTTTACAAGCGAATGGCCACCGATCGCAAGTTGCCTATCATCCCCTTCGCAAATTAAATCCCTATTGATTCTGTTGATCTTGTCTCGTGCCTTTTTTGGAACTGTAAGCACCGTGAGATGGTATGTGGCAATCGCCGAGAGCACCAATTTTGAAAGTGTTACCCTACCCGCTCGCGATAGTTTCTTCCCATTCCAACCTGCCATCCTGGAGGGCACTTTGTCAATTGAAGGCTGAAAATCCACCTTTCAAAGGCGGTAGAAGTGCAATGGGAGGCCAAGATACTTTCGTGAAAAAGTCCGAATGCAGGCAGGGAAGTTTGCCATGATGGAGTTGATGTGCAGTTCCTCAAATCTGATAGGGAACACTTCAGCTTTTTCAAGATTGGTGATCAACCCTCTTGATCTGGGTTGGTGAAAATCCCCACATCGTTTGCATAGAGAATATTTGAAATCTTGTTGTTTGTGCTCTGATTGGCTTGAGGATGCTGGAATTAGCCGCTAGTTGCAGGTGGCGTTGCAGCGGATCAATTGCCAAGATGAAGAGCATAGGCGAGAGCAGGTCCCCTTGCCACAGAACCCGAGCATGGAAAAAAGACGGGCCAGGGGATCCGTTGAGGAGCACTTTGGAGAAAAGAAGACAAATCCAATCCCTCCAACGCTGATCGAAGCCCAAATTTGTCAGGACCTCTAGAAGCTATGGCCAGTGCACCGAGTTAAAAGCTTTTGAGATGTCAAGCCTGAAGAAAAAGCCTAACGTTTTTGTTCTATGCAACTCTTTGATTAAGTTTTGGACATGAAGAAAATTGTCATTGTATGCATGTCTTTTTTATGAAGGCGCTTTGATTTATTGACACAAGCTCATTGAGGCGCTGCGCCAAGTGGATGGCCAAACATTTGGCACAGAATAAGGCTAATAGGTCTGTAGTCCCCAATTCTAGTGTCATCCGCTTGTTTTGGTAGGAGGAAAATGTTCGCCGAGTTGATCAAGGAGGTGCACCCCCCTCCCTCCTAAGATTTGCTAGTTGAAATATTGCAGCAACCACGTCATGTTTGATGATGTCCAAGCAGGATTTGAAAAACACGCTAATGTAACCATCCGTCCCAAGAACTTTTGCCGATGGCAGCTCTGATCTCCTGCTCTGAGAACGGCTCCTCAAGCTCGGACAAGTCGTGAGGGTTGTAGCCGATGGTGCCCCAGTCCAAATGACTGTCCCTGTGGCCATCCTGCCCCAATAGCCCCCTGAAATGGTCAAATAACTCCACCTCCTTGTCATCTTTAGTTATAACCAGACTCTGGTTTGTGTGAAGGCACTGGATAAAGTTTCTTCGCCGGTGGCCATTAGCCTGAACATGAAATAGCTTAGTGTTGGCATCTCCTTCTCTAATCCATGTGAGCCTGGAGTGTTCTTTAATTTTGATTTTTGGATTGTGAGTAGGCCGAGAAGCTGGTTCTTCAGATCAGCTCGAAGGGCCCTCTCCTCCTAGGACAAACTTCGGGATTCCATTTGCACATCCAAACGGCCAATAACTCTCTCTTCTCTGGAGGTAGCGATCTGCGTATTGACGTTCCCCACGGTGGTTCTTTGCCATCCTTTTAGCTTTTTTGCCGTTCTTGATAGCTTAACGTACATCTATTTGTAGTGAAGCCCATTTGGCTGATTCCCTATCACACATATCAGAAACTACAATTTATGCAAGTACAGTAAAAGTACCCATATTACAAGTATGGGTTCCGATTATGGGGAAGGTATCCGAAATATCCGGTTTCTTGCATTTTTCTAACAAAATTTTGACAGAGAAGAATAAGTAAATCAAGAAATTACACGCACCGACATTTATAGTAATAAAAAAATATCGATCAAGAAATACTAATTGAAACATCTAGGAAGCTCCTGGAGACATGCATATATCGTCAGTACGACTGATATAAATAATTTGAAAGCACCCAACAATGTAGAATGATCATAAAGCGACCAACGAACTCACAATTGTTTGTAGGTGTAGCGACCTGCAGCGGCTGCTTCGTCGAGAACGCTGTCGTCATCGCTGTTATACAGCACAATCAAAGGAATGTGAAAGGTTTTTGAGTCATACAAGTGCATACAGCGTAACAGCAAGCAGAAGGCCGCGGCAGAGGCATTCTATCGAACAGGTGGCGTGCACCATAGGTGACTGACTAATCGGAGAAGCAATTTCACAGACAACGAGAGACAACAATTTCATCTAACTGGAAACGGCGAGAAATGAAGTTTCTGAAATTCCTAAGCATGTGGCAAGAAAACACAGCCCAGTTCACGGAATTTGAAAAACGCACGACGTTCAAACTGGAGGCCTCTCTCGAACAACAAGAACGCGCGGAAGAAATAAACGAACGAATGGAACCTGAGGAGAAGCAGGGGTGGTGCCGTGGTGCGCGAGTGGCCACCTGGTTGGGGCAAGCTGCAGTGCGAGCAGCTCTGCTCTCTCGACCCTCCGGCTCCGGTCTCACCACGGCGTCGACGAGGCGAAAGGAAAACGAGGAAGGAACGGAGCAGCAGCAGCAGCAGCCCGGCGCAGCCGTGCCGCTACCTACCGTTTTGACCCACCAACGCTCCTCCGTCACGTGGCTGAAACTGTTTTCTAGCCAGATCTATTTGGCTTCGGATTAGAGGTAGCAGCACGTGTTTTACATGGACTTACGCCGGGCCGGGCCCGTCGGTCCGGCTCGCGTGAGATCGGCGACGAGGCAGTCGACGGCAACCGACGCAAGGCCAGCGAGATTAGCGACGTTGGATTTCCATCGAGAGCAAACCTATGGGATGCGAGAAGCGATTCGTGTGTGCGTTCGTCATATCCAGTGCGTGCTTCGTGTCCAGTACTCCGGTCCAGAGGCGGAGAGTCTCGTCGATGAGGGCCTCGCTCGTGCTTCCCAAAATGCAAAAGCAAATTATCAAGATATATATGACCCATTATTTGATCCATGATAAACACAGTCAGCTGCACGTCAATCTAATTGGTCATTTCTTCATTCTAGGCCATGTTCCGCCACTGCTTTAGTCCAACGTGTGTGCGTATGTTAGGCAAATGGCCTACGATGAGTTTTCAGCGTGGCGAGGCTGGCCCAACGTGGGGAGGCTACATAGGCTGCGGTGACCAAGTGTCACGGGTCCAAGCAGTGGTATTGTGCCGTGCTGCCTGTCGTGCCCAATTCCTAGGCCCAGCCCGGCCTGGCTCTAGCCTTCGTGTTGTGCCGTGCCTTGGGTTGTGTCGTGTTGGCCGTGCTTTGGGCTAGCCCAGAAAAGCCTGGCCCGTCTCTCACCTCTAGTATTATCTATTGATCTTTAGGGAAGATGTTGGCCTCTTCAAAGTACTCTCCATGAGTAGGGTTGAATGATTAAGGGTGATCATGTGTCTTGGCGGGAGAACTTTGTTTGGAACTCATGTATTTTTATGGGTAAGAACTTTTGTTTATCAGATGTGGCAGATGGTGGCAAGGCAAAGAGGAGGAGCGAGGAGAAAGGGTTGGGAAGAAATACGCAATGGGGTGCACCTGTGCAGCAGTGTAGACCAAGAACAAAAACAGTGCAGAGTGGAATATGAGAGGTGTTGGATAAATTACAGGACCATGCCAACTAAGGGCGCGTTCGGGTCCTCCCCGGCTCCGAACTCCGCGCGCGGATCCGGCGGAGCGCACCCGAACGGGATTTTTACGCGGAGCCGGATTCGCGGATCGGAGCTGCCCCCAGGCAAAAATCGCGGAGCGGGTCAGGCGTCAAACCGCGGAGCGCACAAAGGGAGGAGTTGAGAAATATTACGCCCCAATGCCACCGCCAAGTGAGCGAACCGGTACGCTACCTCTTTTTTTCTCTCTCTCCCGTCTCCACGGCCCCATCACCTCCGATCCCCATCGCCTCCAGCAGCCCCGACCCGCGCCGCCACCCCTCGCCTCGCGCCGCGCCGCCGTCCCTCGCCTCGCGCCGCGCCGCCGTCCCTCGCCTCGCGCCGCGCCGGCACCCCTCTCCGCGCCGCGCCGCCGCCCCTCGCCGTCGCCCGTCTCCTCGAGCCGCGCCGCCGCCACAACCCCCCACCTCCTCCTCTTCATCTCCGGAAGGCGCGCCGCCCCCCTTTTCCGCGACGTTCCGCCGCCAAACCGCCGCCCCTTACCTCCGCGCCGCCGCGACCGGATCTGTCGGCGACCGCCTCGTGCCCCCGCGTCCAGCCCCCGGTTCCAGTCCCCCGCCGCGACCAGGCCGCCACCCGCCGTCGCCAGTCTCCTCGAGCAGCCGACGCCTCCAGTCGCCGTTCCCCTCAAGCCGCCGTCGCGACCGGAAGCCGCCGTCGCCTCCAGCCCCTGCCTTCAGACGCCGTTGACTCCGGCCGCTGCTGCCTGGAACGGGTGTTGGTTTTTTTTTGAGGGCCAGCGATCGGATCGGGAGCGGACCAGCCGAACGCGTCGGGCGATCCACGTTTTTCGAGCGGAGCGGGGAGCGCGGCGCACGGAGCCGGATCTGCGGAGCCAGGCGGCGCGGGCGACTACCGAACGGGCTCTAAGCTTTGATATCTACTCCGGTATTGAGTGAACTTCTTAAACAAGTTCAAGGAGCGTAACCATAATTATGCATGCAGTTCTCGATTCTACAGGCTAACCACTTCGGACGAATTTAAGATCCCACCGTGTACTTTTATTTGCTTGTAATATTTTGCTCGGGACAAGTTTAAGGCCTTATTTGGAACAAAGAAAAAGTAGAGGGGTTTTATAAAATTCCAATCTCATAGAAAGTTTACTAGGTGCCCCTTTCGAACAAAAGCATGGCTCTCAAATTTTTTTTAGGAATCTTCTCTTTCTTACACATTTAAAAGAAAATCAATCATTTGCTCAAATCTCGTAGAAATTTACATGGCTCCCGAAATTTCTATAGGAATCTCCTCTTTTCTACACATTTCAGAGAAAATCAATCATCTGCACAAATCTCATAGAAATTTACATGGCTCTTGAAATTTCTATTGGAATCTCCTATTTCCTACATATTTCAGAGAAAATCAATCATTTGCTCAAATCTCGTAGAAATTTACCTTTCTCCTGAAATTTCTATAGGAATCTTCTCTTTCCTACACATTTCAGAGAAAATCAATTATTTGCTCAAATCTCTTAGAAATTTCGTGTTGAGAAGTCCAAAACAATGTCTCACTTTCTCTCTCTCTCCCCTGATTTTCCTATCATATGATTCTTTGTTTAAAACAGGCACACGTTTCAAATGAATTTTATATATTCCTATGTTTTCAATAGGATTAATTGTGTCACGCCAACTCATGTGTTTTTCTTTTGTTCCTACGTTTACCGTTTACCGTATCCTGTGTTCCAAGGAGGCCTAAGATTCCAGAGTGTATTTTTATATTTTTTGATAGGTGAATGTTCAGGAATCACCTGCAAATAGCAATCCACGAATAGGATGCAAACACACGAGACATTTTATTTACTTTATTGATCGTTCACATTGTGCACATAGCTCTCCTTAGCGATGAAAAAATTAGCTAAATGGGTCATTTGGTCTGCCCAAAACTTACAACCCTTTCCCGAATCTTGTTCTGTCACACTTGTTTCATGTGAGTAGCATATACATCAATGCAATATAGGAAAAAAAGTGTTCAGTGGGGAGGAGGTGTCATCAGGCCAAAACACCTCCACCACTTATACACAGGGAGATGAAATTTATCACATTATGTTAATTTTACACGAGTGGAAATAGGTGTGGTTGAGAGGACGAGTGCGGTGGCTCCCCTCCCCTCGTCACCACTGGCCTCTCCGGCCAACCTGGTAACTTTTACCACCACACCGTATAGCCATGTAGCCCCGGTGGCCATCTAGGTGTCCTAACCTCGCTAGCAGGCGGCTCCCTTGCCTCTCCGAGATTTGGTCCATGCCTCAAGGAGAGATATGCACCAGAGCACTAGGACATCGTAGTCACCCCACCTACGGTAAGCTCCCTCTCCATTGCCCCTCCAATCTCGGACCTATTTAAGACCCCAATCCACGGAGAACAGTGGCATCTTCCCCGGTGCGGCAACTCTTGAAGCATCCCTGACTGCCCCACCATCACGCCCGCCCAGCGGAGCTACCTCACTCGCCGCCAGATCACATGCGGGGCCTATGTTGGTGTGCCTGCTGCTATAGCACCTGCCTGTGCCGGCCTACCTGCTGCTATAGCACCGCCTAGGCTCAAGTTTGTGATTATTGCCGGCGAAAGCGACATCTTTGCGCAATAGAGTGCGAGTACAGGCGCAGCTAAACAAAACACATGATTCTCTAGCCACCTCAGCCGAAGAAATCTTTATTGTAGGCTATGATGAACAACTCGGTTGGCAGGCGTCACTCGCTGTAGACGCCCTGACACCCAACAAAGTAGTTTCTCGGCCTCGCCTTCAATAGCACAAGATCCTAGCAGAAAATTCCATGGTGGAAGCCATCCCCGCAACCCTGACTTTAAGATCTAGATCTCCAGCAAATGCTTTCTGTGTATCTTAACAAGCCACAAGCTCTTTGCTTTTAGAGATCCGGTGAAGTGCTAGTGCTTCCTCTACAATGGCCACATAGCGCATCTCTGCTCAACCCAGAAGAAGAAGCCACCCCAACAACCCAACCCTCCACTACCACCTCTCTCCTCGAGTGCTTGGCCCTATTTGCCCGCAGTCACCAACATGGAGTATAAGCCTGGTGAGCCCTCACAGCGGCCAAAGGAATTGAACAGCACCATCATCAGCACCCCGAAGATGGAGGTGGAGGTTCTTCTGCTGCACAGCACAACCCTCATGGCTACCATTGCTGACAAGCACGCCGACATCATGTCCGCGCTAGCGGTAAAGGCCCTGGAGAATGAGCTTCACCTCCCTTGGCACGCCATGCAAGCTGCTACCTCCTTCCCGGAGGATTTCACCATCAAGTTCACCAAGAAGTGGCAAAGAGACACTGTGCTCAACCATGGAGTCATCATTATCCATGTCGCCAAGCTGATGCTCCATCCCTAGGCCCTGACAGCCGTGGGTAATCACCGCGTCTAGCGCTTCTACTACCACGTTACTTTGGACGGCCTCCTCCTCCATGCCTGTCACTTTGATGGAGTTAAGGAGGTTCTCCACGGCTCCTATGTCCTTGACCGCGTCGAGCTCCAATCGGAAAAAAGGCACAACATCGCCACATCGTTCACTTGGATTTGGGCTTGGAGCCTGGACGATTCCCCCGATTATCCAACCTCTCCATCCTCGATCACAATGGAGATTTCCACATGCACCGCTCCCCTCCGGAAGGCTCTCAGGGTGAGGAAGGTCATGAGGGCCTGATCTTCCGTGTCCTCATCGACCTACGCATGGCTAAGGACTACACCTAGAGAGACCACCATCTAGCCCCGACGAGCATGTAGCCTAGTCTTATGTCCACCGATGTCGCTAGAGCTTGGGCGTCCTGGGTAGCTCTCCCTTACCTCACGTTGTGGAGAGGCCAGGACCACAGGCACTGAGACAACGCCCACCACCAGGATGAGGGTTGCCGTTGTCGGTGCGAGAGACATAATGGAGGTGTGAAATGCCACTTCTGGACCTTGGTCTATGAGCAAACACAATGCCATGATACCAATAGTTACAATTCGGGGTCTTGTTGACACCACCTTCGGGAGACCTCTCACCATGAGTGCCACCGTCGTGCAGCGCCTAGCCGATCGCCGCCAGAAGAACATCGCTAGAGCAACTCTATCAGTCCTCCACCGGGCCCATGCTCCACAAGTCAGGCTCTGACCCCAGCCTCTTCACCTCAGCAGGCATGTGTGATGGGTGGGACCATCCTCTCCCCTCTAGAGGAGGTGCTAGCTTCTGCTAGGGCACTGGCCCTCACTCATCTCAACCAATCACGGGGCAAAGCGGCTATAGAAATGGACACTTGCTCAGGTATCAGAACCTCTGATGTTGCTAACAATACAGCTGTCGGGTCTCGAGATTTAATTAGACTCAAGAGTGATATGCCACCTGAAGGCCCGAGTAACCACCCAACACTGCATACATACACACACCGTTAAGTGGCACAACACCGAACCATATGCTTGCACTGTTGGTCAAGCCGGACAAAGGCGCACATCCATCGAGTGCAAATAAACTACAAAGTACCCTCGTAGAGCCTTGGCGCCAATCTCATGCACTGCTAACCATAACTTCTTAGAGGAGGCTGACACCTATACCCACACCCTAACCTAGCCAGCCAAAGCATGCATCTAATGGGTCACTCAAGAGCCCGGAAAAGAAATCCACACCTTGCCTAGTTGGCAATTGCATCACAGTTAGCGGGTCACTCAGTTAAGATAGTTACAATGAACGCACAAGACACTGCACCAACTCTCACTATCGCCCCCATACACTTCAAATCATACATGCATGGTGTGTGGAAGTACACATCAACAACTTGATAATCACAACACGAACTCTAAAGAGAGATTTACGAAGGTAATAGACCACATCCTTACACATGGGCTATTTAGATAATTACAAACAAAAGACCTGTAGGTCAGAATTAACCACTCAGTTCATCAAATTCAGCAACAGAAACATAAGCAAAACATAAACTCAGTAGTCCATAAGACCATCATCAAAGCCTATAGAGTACCCACAAGATCATAGTTGACTTGGTAAACGAAGCAAGCGGTAAATGCGATATTCATCTACACAAGGATCACCTGCAGGAATTGAATACCAATGAGTACTTTTATACACTTTCATACTTGCAAGATGCGTTATATGCTCATTCCAATTAATTTAAACATGATATGGAATAATAAATGACTACACAAGTAATTTATCTCAAGTTAAACATAACATGGCATATTTATTTAAATCAAGATAATCACTTGATAAACCTCAATCCAATTCTTAGATTTGAACACATATGAACCATCGTCACAACAATTTCCATTTTAACATCTTTAAGTCATACCTGACTTAAAGAAAATCCAGGATAGGGTTACACCACCCAAATCCCAACTAACATGGAGTTGAGGTAGGGTTACACCACCCTATCCTCAAACAGAAGTGCTCCTGCGGGTTGTTGGTTCATGGTTGGCCTACCATTACCGTTCCTAATTGCCACTGACTGTACTCCCACCGTGGGTGAAGGAAAAGATCCAAACGACACCGGTACCAACTAGGCTACCCGCCTAACGGTCCATCTATTGGTATTAGCTCCCGACTCTCACATCTCACTTATTAAGTATTCCAGTATTTGATTAGTTGATTTAAATGTCATAATCTTGCTGTTCATGAACGGCAACCAACTCCTAATCATACTAGGAAGACCACCATAAGCATAGTCATTCAATATCCAACCAAAGCATAAATTAACCAGAATATTTCCAACAAGCTGCATGCTTGCCTGAAAGCTGGGTGAAGGTGCATAATGTATCCGAGTTCACTCACGAGAAAGTCCAAATAGCCAAAACATCAATAAGCAACAAAATAACCTCTAAAAGAGAAAATTAAGTCTAAGGAACTATTTTAAGTAATGTAAAGATGCATGAAATGCAACTATGATGAATTAAGATGAAGTATAGCATTAACGTAAGCACGTCACTACTCATTTCACATTTTGGTTTAGTTTTAGTTGTGTTATGCCCTAGCATGAACAAACTTTAATATGGGCGCATACGTGACTTCATATAAGCAATTAAGACATGTAAGCATGCATAACTACAATACGCAACTAAGGAGGATGGTCTTAGTTAGCTATTTCATCATATTAAATTTCAAATTGGTGTAGTAGTGGCATGTATGAGATACATATTACATTTCAAAGTGCAAGTTATGATCTTATAGATTAAAACAAGGTGTACTTTTATTAAGATGGAATTTAGGATTTAACATTCTTCATACAAATGACATGCATGAGTTATACAATATATATATAACATAGTTAACAACATGGCTTGATTCCCCGAAATTATACAACACATATGCAAAAATTACGATAATAGGTTCACCATTTAATTTCATCATTAACATAGCTATTTGAATTTATTAAAGTTGCATATTTTGATTAAAGTAAATCTAGACAGCCGGACAGTTTCAGCCGTAGCTCACAAACAGTTTATTGGAACTAGGCAAATAACCACTCTAAACGAAGCTTATTGACGACACCTCTAATTTTCCTTTTAAATTCATCTCATGATAACCAACGGAAGGGCATTGAAACTACCTCAGAAGGTTTCAGCCATATATTGAACCTACACTTGACAAATTCCAAGATCGTGCAAATCGTCGCATCCATCACATTTTCATGAGATATACATATACATCATACAGAAGCACTAGCGTGTTACCCTTGATGCGCGGACAAGAGGAAATCATCGACGAGGACGACACAGTTGTGGATCGGCTTTAGGCTCGGCATCACCTTCTCCATCTTTCTCCATTTTCTCTTCTTCCTCACAGCTAGTACATTCTTCTTCCTTCTCCTTCGTCTTGCAGTTGGCGTCATCCTCTTCCTCCTTCGTCTAGTCCATGTCCCTCTCTCCTAAGCCGACATCCATGGGAGCAAGCCATGGTCATGGGCTCGATAAGGGGGCTCCACCATTGGGCGGCAGCAAGGAGGGCGCGAGCTGGGCGATGGCCAGGGCGAGGCAGTGCAGCAGCAGGAGCTAATCGATGCTGGTGGCACCGGCTGGAGGCGGCTACGAGCTTTGACAATTAGGCTGCAAGGTAGCAACGGCTCAGCCATCGATGGCTACTGGACGTGCAGGGCACCGAGGAGCGGAGGATAGGCATGGAGCGACAAAGGTGGCAGCTAACCTCGCTGGCGGGTCGCTGGCAATGACACGTAGCTCATCGGAGGACAGCGGCAATAGCTCCACCGAGAGCAACCACGGGACACACGCTGCTCACGGAGATGCTACACAGGAAGAGGGATCGGAGAAGAGGGAGCCATGGTGGCTGGTGGGTGGCAGCGCTCCACAGCAGCTGGGCCCTAGTGGGCCAAAAGCAGCCGACGGGGATTGGGGTGCTCGGGAGACAGTGGTGGGATCATGTCCATCGAGCTCCTTGCCCTTGAAAAAGACAAGGCGCATGCCACATCCTAAAGCAGCATGTTCACCTTTGAGGAAACAAGTGGTGGCACCAACTTTAATTCTCTTTCTATATTTTTGCTAGCGCCTTCACTTGAAGTTTGCATGGCCTTGACTTGGGGCCTCTAGGTTGGATTTACTTCAGCCGTAGCAAGGTCCCTTGTTTGACAACCTAGAGGTTGAGACGTCGCAATTTCTTATTAAGAGATGGTGGTTATTGCTCTAGAGTTGTTGAGTTGTTGTAATAGGCTTTCGACTTAACGTGTCGGTGAAGAAGTTGCCGTTGTCGGGTATAAGGTGAAGACCTATATCTTAACCATTGATGAGTTCAAACATCTCTGTCTTGTCTTTACCTAACCATGAAGACCACATCAAGATGGAGGCCCTAGGATGTGGATGTGGATTTGGCAAGGAGGTCGTGGTGGCCGCGAGGACAGCCCAAGCGGAACCAGAATTTCCACTGGAGGAGCGGCAGCCAGAGGAGCAGCAGAAAGAAGCAAGAGGGGAGGACTTCATTCCGCCTCCCCCACTGCAGCCCAACTTGGAGCAGTTTCTATTCATGTAGACCCACATTTTGCAGCAGATGCCCGCCAACATGGCCAATCAGAATCAGGCTTCCATCTGCACCACTAGTCGTAGTCCAGCCTAGCAGAGTTTATGAGAACGAAGCCTTTTGTCTTTGAAGGATCTACAGACCCCTTGGAGGTAGATGATTGGTTGAAGGACACTAAGCGCAAGCTAAACCTAGCCGATAGCAATGGACCATACCATGTCAAGTTCTTAGCCCACCAACTCAAGAGTATGGCCAAGAATTGGTGGGAAAACACCATGCTGCCCATGTCAATCCTTAGGGCATCTTATGGCACGAGTTAACCAAGGCTTTCCAAATCGCCCACATCTCGCCTAGTGTGATGGAGATGAAGAGGAAGGAGTTTCTAGAACTGAAACATGGAAAACTTACTATACCAGAGTACCTAAGACGTTTTACCCAGTTAGCACATTATGGAAGGAAGAATGTTGCTACTGAGGCCAACAGGACCTCGAGGTTTCTGAACAGGTCGAACCGTGGGCTAAAAGATAGGTTGGTCACCCACGACTTCCTCACCTTCCAGCAACTGGTGAACAAGGCTATCATATGGGAAAACACACGGAAGGAGCAAGAGGAGCACCAAAAATGCAAGGCACCATAGGAAGGTCACCATGGAGCAGGCAGCTCCTGCCAGAAGCTCAACCAATACTCGGGCCAGATGGCATAGAAGAACAACAGCTCTAGCAATGCAACTCTTTCCAGACCCCGAGGGTAGAACTTGGAGGCTTTTGCACCAACACCAATGATAAACGTTGTTCCAACTACGGTTAACTTGGGCACTTCGCCAACCGCTACCCATAGAAGAATAGAGGACCCTCACTAGTGTGCTTCAATCTGGACTCTACTACCAAGACACTAGCTCTCGGTCAAGGCCGTGGAGTACTGCAGACACTAGGAACAGCGCCAAGAGCACTAGGACCAGTTGGCTATGGCAGAATTTACCATGTCACCGCTGCATAGGCCTCTGCATGCACCAAATGTCATTCTAGGTAATTTCCTGATCAACTCAGCCTATGGTACAATTTTGTTTGATTCTGGAGCTTCACATTCTTTTGTGACAAATTTTTTTGCTGAAAACACCAATTACCAACTAGGACTTTAAAAATGCATTTATCGTTTCAATCACCAATAGGGGAACTAAGGACAAATGCCCGGAGTCCTAAGGTGACCATAGTTATTGAGGGAGTGAAGTTCTTAGCGAATCTCATTCACTTGAAGTCACAAGGACTAGATGTCATCCTAGGGATGGACTGGTTGGGAAAGCACCGATGGAAGATAGATTGTGCAAATAGGTCTATATCATTAACCAATGCTAAAGGATTAACAGTGGAGTACATATCGGAGACACTCACCAACAAGAAGGGGAAGTGAATAGTCCAATTTGAAACTTGTGATTGAGGAGCTACCAGTAGTTAAAGAGTACCAAGATGTCTTTCCTGACGATCTACCCGATCTTCCACCCGATCAAGAGATAGAGTTTGCCATAGAGTTAGTGCTAGGCACATGCTGAAATAAAGAAGCAGATCCAGGAGCTTGAGTAAAACGGTTACGTTAGACCCAGCACTGCACCATGGGGAGCACCATTTCTTTTTGTGAAGAAGATTGTAGCATGAGCATGTGTGTTGGCTATCAGGTACTTAATGAAGTCAATTTCAAGAAAAAGTACCCGTTGCCCCAGATTGAAGATTTGTTTGATCAGTTGAAGGGAGCGATAGTGTTCTCGAAGATAGATCTGAGGTCGGGGTACCATCAGTTGAAGATCAGACCCTCGGACGTGCCCAAGACAGCATTCCTAACTCATTATGGCCTGTATGAATTTTTGGTTATATCCTCTGGACATACCAATGCCCCTACATATTTCATGAACCTGATGAATAAGGTGTTTATGGAGTACTTTGACAAGTTTGTTACAATATTTATTGACGATGTCCTAATCTACTTCAAGAGCAATGAAGAACATGAAGTGCATCTTAGGAAGGTGTTAGAAAGGCTGAGGGAGCATTAACTCTATGCCAAATTCAGCAAGTGTGAATTTTAGCTAAAGCATGTCGACTTCCTTGGTCATGTGATATCGGTAGAGGGACTTGTTGTGGATCCAGCAAAGGTGGAAGCAGTACTCAACTAGAAGCAGCCCAAGTCAGTAGCCAATATTAAGAGTTTCTTGGGATTAGCAGGTTATTATCATTGCTTCATCAAAGATTTCTCCAGGATCATTTGACCAATGACACAACTAATCAAGAAGGAGAACAAGTACTTATGCTCGAAAGCTTGTGAGAAGAGCTTCTAGGAGTTGATGAAGAGGCTGACCACAGCACCAGTGTTGACTCTGCCAGACAGAGAAGGATTTCGAGATATATTGTGATGCTTCCAAGGAAGGTCTAAGATGTGTTTTGATGCAAATGGGGAAGGTGGTAGCATACGCTTCTAGGCAGCTACGACCCACGAGGAGAATTACTGTAACATCCTCGAATTTTTCGGGCTTGAAATTTTTTTTAAAGAGAAAAGGATGTGCAACTATGTAATAAACCTATATGTATTTTAGTTGGATTTTTATTTCAAATTAATTCAAGGTTTTGAATTAATTTAAGAGCAATAAGAGTGTTTTTGATTTTTTAAATTGATCACCATTTGAAAATTTGCTCCGAAAATATTTTTATTGAGTTCCCCATGCTCAAATTGATTTATTGGAATTTTTCTAGAATTTTTGGAAGTGCTATGGTATTTTTAAAAGGCCACATTTGCTTTTCTGCATTTCTTTTATTCAAAAAAGGGTTTTATTTGTTTTCCAGGCAATCTGGGCCCGCCTGGGCCGACGCCCCACCGGCCCACTCGCCCCGCTTAGCCCAGCCCGGCCGGCCGCCCCCTCCTTCCCGCCATGGGCCGGCCCACCAGCCTCCCTCTTATGCCCTGTTGGCCTGCCCCTTTGGGCCGCCTCCCTCCTCTCTTGCCGCCTGGGCCAGGCTGCCCCCTCCCCTCCGCCTGGGCCTGCTAGGCCGCCCCACCTCCCCCATGCGCCTGGGCCACTAGGCCGGCTGCCAGGCCAACCCGAGCGGGCCAGCAGGCCGTGCGCCTGGGCCACACGTTGCAGCCGGCCAGGCTTGCCAGCAGGCAGCCGAGCGAGGCACGCGCGATGATGCCGCCGCCGCCGGCTGAATATGTCGTTTCGTCGGCCTTTTTTTTCCTTAATTCCGTGATTTTCTCTCCTTTAATCCGTCACTAATTATCATTAGTGCCATGCCTCTTCCCCTCCCCTTTTTCTCCTATAAAAAGGCCTCTCGTCCCTGTGATTTGCCCTTTGCTTCCTCTCCAAAATTTCCCTCCTCCACACCTCTTCTTCTTCCTCAACTCCGGCGAAACTCCGGTGAGAAATTCCGACGACCATGACGCACGTTCACCTGAGCGGTTGCTGCTGGAGCTTCTCCACGATGTTGCGCATCTCCTACCGTAACAAATCGTGAGCTTCATCCACGATATCAACCGTACCGCGAGTTTTTCCTCAACTCCGACGATCTTCTTCTCTCCTCCATTTCTTCACCCACGGTGAGTTTCTCTCCAATCCCTCTCTAAGGTAGACTCCCACCAACTTCTAGATCAAAACCCCTCAACCAATTTCACACATATCCATCCACCTTTGTGCAGCCATCTGTGGAATCCTCCATTTTGCTTTCTGCTACAGTGCTCTGCTACAGTACATGCGTGAACAGTAAACCCTATGTACAGTAGCCTTTTGCCATCCTTCTATCTAATTTTTGAAATCCATCCAATCTAGGTCCGATCTTCGATCTTAGGAGTAAAATGGAATTTTTAGAACCCCATGAGTCCAACGGTGTGATCAGATTTTTAATCCGACTGCTAGATTTTGAATTATATTCGAATTTGGATAAAATTTGATTAAATTCTGAGATAACTTTGTACTGGATCATTATTTTGAAGTTATTTTTTATGTAGATTACTAGTTTGCTAAGGAATGCTTCTGTAAATTTTCATAATTTTTAGACTTGTGTAGAATTTTCTAGAATTAAAATAAGCTTTATTTTAATTATTAAAAATAGAAATGCTCTCTGTTATTTATATCCAATTTTTGTCTAGGATCAGAGAACCCTAAAACTAATTTACCATGTAAACCAAAACATTTTTTTCTGCAATGGTTTGAGCTATAAAAATCAGGATGTGCTCTAGGTTAATTTAAAATGTATATTTAAAATGCTGAATTAACAATAGTGCCTTTAGAAATCTGTTTTAGCCTTTAAAAATTCATTTCCAGTACCCAATAAATCATGTTATGTTATGTGAATGTTTTCAGGTCATGAGAACCCATTTACCATAATTAAATAATATTTTACCATATTTTTAGTGTAGTTTTCATGCTTAGAATAATAGTTTTAATTGCTTAAAATAAATTTCCAGAACACTTTTAAATATGAAATGTCTCTGGAATTGGTATTATATCATGTTGACCCATTTGCATGATTTAATAATGTTAATTACTATTTTCTAGATAATTGTTACACTAAAAATGTTAGAAAATACTTTAATTAAATAATGTTCAGATTTAAATTTTATATTAAATCATTTTTGGTACTGTTCCAGTACTGTTAACATATTCCAAGATGTTCCATGCTTAGTTAGCTCATGCTAATGGTAGGAAATAGCTTTGTGATTAATTTCTAGTCTTTAAATTAATAGAAATGCATGTGTAATTGTGGTTATATATTGTTAATTTATTTCTACTGTTATTAACCATTATAAATATTTAGGATTCACCTAAATATTTATTTGTGGTTAATTGTGAATGATTATACCTTTCGTCATGATGAATAGTATGTTAGGGTATTTGTTGTGTATGTATAAGAATATCTATGCTATTACCCGGGAGGGGATATATATATATATATATATTATATGTATATATGGTTATGGCCAATCTTAGAAGACCTATTCTATCTTCTTCGCGATGACGCTATCGCGCCATCGTTCCATTCTACCCATATCTTACCTTCGTCGTGCTTCTCTCTCATGATTGCTTTCCGAGTTATTCCTTTTGGAATTGGTTATTTATTTGCTTGCTCTCGTTTCGTTACGACGATAGGGAGTGAAGAGACCGACCCGGTGACCGAAGCAGCTGAAGAAGGAGAGTACTACCATGAAGGCATGCTCTTTTTTTAATCATATTTGATCCTATATTTTCGAAAGTCATTAATATTTTGTCATTTACAAACATGCATGCTGTTTTTAATCCGGTAGCTAGCGTGTCGATTGACACACCTTTACCTTTTCCGCTTGTCGCCCTGAATACTTGATACCTTGAGTAGTTTAATAGGTTTTATTCTGAATAGAGTAGAGAAATGCTTAGCCATGCTTAAATTCCTCTTTAGGTTGTTTTGATTTGCCTCTACGGAGGAATGAATATCGGATCGATGATCCTTGTTGAAACTTGTTGAGCTCGTTGAACTAGGGCTGGATGCTTGATGATTCCCTCTCTCTCTATTCTTCCTAATCTACTCTCGGTAAAACTTATCATCTAAAAGGTAGGGGCGACAGCTGGATCATGTGATGAAGGAGCAATGGTCGTTCTTCGTGAGATGAAGAAGTCATTAGTCATCCGTATCGAATAAGGCCGAAGTCTTGAAGTTGGAGAATTGTGACAACAGTACAACCACATGCTATATGGGCAATGGCTTGGTCAAGTAGGTTAGTCAGTCTTTGGTGCCGATGTCGCCGTATTGCAGAAGGGGTGGACGTAACTACGAGGACCCCCGGCACAGATGGGGGGACTGGAGTACGGGGACATACTCTCAACTCCGAGCCAGACCCGGTGGGCATGTCACACCTCAGGGGGATCTAGCTAAAAGACTTTGTCACAATCTCCCTGCCGGTACGCACCGATGGGTGTGTACTATGCTGGCGACGGCCAGTGGCAACAAGGCGAGATTGTGTCATGTGGGTAAAGTGTACAAGCTCTGCAGAGTAATAAACTAATCGATTAGCCGTGTCCACGGTTATGGACAGCACATGACTCATTCTTGATGAAAAGGACCTATCCCTCTCCCTCTTGCTCCTTCCCTCTACCCCTTTGCTGATGAAACCTATGGTCGAGCTAAGGTGGGAGTTCCTTGCTCGAATGTGTTGGTCGTGGACCACACTTGTTGAAAAACACCCCTGATAATAAAATTGATTTACATCAAAATAATGTATTTGAATCTATCCTAATATTTCAACTAAAAGTTTGCTTTACGCAACTAAGCCATAAAGCCTTCCTTTGAAGCCTTGTAAATAGTAAGGTAGGACCATCTGCCACCAGGTGGCTTGTTGAGTACGCAAAGTACTCATCGTGCATGTTTTGGTGGTGGTGTGTAGATGAGTATGCTGAAGAAGGCGTCGATGAAGACTTCTTCTATGATGATCCCCAAGAATAGGTCGTGTGACTTTCATCAATTGCCTGTGGCACGGATGGAACCACTTCGCTTTTATTTCCGCTGTTTGCCTCTGATGTAATAATGTCACTAAGACATGGAACTTTGTAAGCCATGTGGCATATCGTACTCAAATTAAGTTTTAATTTTAAATGCATGCAACATTATTCATTTCGCCTGTGTACCGTCAGCGTGATCCTGGACTGACGAGGATGTATACAGGGGGGTCTAGTAGTTCAAACTAGACTCTCACAATTACCCCACACAAGATATGGAATAAGCAGCCGTAGTGCATGCGTTAAAGATATGGAGACATTACCTTATCAGTAATCGTTGTGAGATCTACACAGATCACAAGAGTTTGAAGTATATTTTCAAGCAATTGGATCTGACTCTTAGACAATTGAGATGGCTAGAGATAATTAAGGATTATGACGTTGGGATCAATTACCATTCAGGAAACTCCAACGTGCGTAAGGCATACAGAAAGAATGTGATGATTCAAGAGAGCCGGCTAGAACTATATGAGGAATTCAGGAAACTACACTTGAAGATCAAGTCAGAGAAGCACAGACCTGTGGTGGAGGCTGTAAGGCAATCCATGAACAAATAAAGTTGGGTGAGACACCCGACTACACAAAAGATTAAAGAGGAACCGTTTGGTTCAAAGGTTGTTTGTTAGACCTGGATAGGAAGGAAATAAAGGAACTAATCATGAAGGAGGCACATGAGTCCGCCTAATCCTTCCACCTCGAAAGCATGAAGATGTATCACAATCTTTGGGAAAATTTCTGGTGGTCTAGTATGAAGCGAGAAATCACTGAGTTTGTATCACTGTGCGACATGTGTTGAAGAGTCAAGGCAGAACACCAACAGCCTACAGGGTTACTTGAACCGCTCATGGTACCTGAGTGAAAGTGGGAGGAAATTAGCATGGATTTTATCACCGGACTTCTAGGGACATCCTCTGATTATGATTCGATCTAGGTTTTTGTAGACCGACTGACCAAGTCTTCTCACTTCATTCCAGTAAAGACAACTTGTTCGGCAGAGGCACTGGTAGGACTTTACATGTCTCGTATTGTATGCTTGCATAGAGTTCCCAAGAAGATAGTTTCGGGTCGAGGTATTCACTACGAGATTTTGGGGGAAAGGTACATGAATTCCTTGGTACCCAGTTAAATTTCAGCACAGCCTATCACCCTCAAATAGATAGCCAGACGGAGCAAGTAAATCAGATCTTGGAGGATATGTTAAGAGCCTGCTCTTTGACTTATAAGTGTAGCTGGGACAAAAATCTACCCTATGCCAAGTTTTCATATAACAACAGTTATCAAGCCAGCCTATAGATGTCACCATTTGAAGCTTTGTCTGTGTCAGGACCTCGAGTTCATAACCAACTCCAGCTGCGATACGAGGTCCGACTACCCGAGAAACCACCCAGCACACCATATGCTTACCGAATGTCGTATGCCTTCACTGCTGGACGATCCGACACCTAATCAACCCACCATACGCTCCCCAGACGTCGTATGCACTCACAGTTGGTTAAGACAGGCAAGGACTCACTTATCGTAAAAGAAGTTGAAAATGAATCCAAGGTTCGGTAAAGAACTAACGTTGCTCTTAAGTTCACTAAGTAAAGTAATCCCGGAGGAGCCCGACAATCGTACCCACACCCTAACCTAACCCGAAGGCTAGTGGGTCGCTCGGAAGCCTGGTACGATTGCCCACACCCTCCCTAGCCAGCACTGCATCTCAGCTAGTGGATCACTCAACCGAGAATACCTCACGGAGTGTACATCAAGAGAAAGCATCACTTCTTTACGATCAATTCCATATACTTCAATCATACACGCACGGTATATGGAATGATCACAATTAACAACTTCATATCACAGTTCAAACTCTACTAAGGAGTTAAAGGATACATAAGTTACCTCTTATCCAAAAGGGGTTCTACCACACATAACTTACAATTTGAAGGCTGATTACAGGTCTTCAAAGTTCAAAAGAAAAAAAAACGGCAACGAACACAAAAATTAAAACCATGACATGGCAGCCCTGCATCACCATATGCATATACACAACCCACATCATTTTGATCATAAAGGATAACACAATACTAAGCATCGGTATCAACATTTCCCACATCGTAGTACTCACCGATACTAGGATCAGCTGCAACAAGTTTCAGAATTGGATTCCGTAAGTACTTTCGTACTTGCAAGCTACATTTGTAGGCTCATCCCAATTCCATTTCAGCATAGCATGTGATAAAGAGAAACACTAACACCTCATAGTGGCATCAATAATTAGGCATGGCATGAACATAAGGAATAAGACAATATCCACATGTACCATCATGACCAAGTTAAATTTCAGATTTGAACATATAACAATTCAAGCAAAAATTCTATTGAACCAATGTATGAACATTTGAAATTAGACAAAATTTCAAAGCTCATCAATCCATCAAGTCAAACAAGACAATTTGATTACGGTTGCACCAGACAAGGCTCAACCAAATGTGTGGTCAGGCAAGATGAACAAAACTTGCTCAACGCGAGAGATGAATTGAGAATGTGTAAATACAGGGTTGGCCGACCGTGACTTCCCACCATCCTAAATTCAGCTCCGCCATGGGTGACAGGTAAAGCCCTACGACACCGGTATCGAATCAGGTTGGCAGCCTGCCGATCCATCAGTAGGTGACGGTACCCCGGCTCTCACAACTCCCCAATTAGGGTTCCATATTTGTTATTCCATTAAAAGATCATCGCTGATCTTACAACCAAATTAAACCTACCATGCTAATGATTCTTCATCACATGGCATATCATTAACATGAACATACCATCAAGTATTTCACCTCAATCACAAGCATAGCATGAAAAGAATTAAGGAATCTTAGCGACTTTTGTATACTTGCCTTGCTGCGATTGATCAAACTCACTATAGTAGTCGGCTTCGGTAGACTCTTGGTTGTTCGGTTCTACTAAAATCAGACCCCGAAATACCGAAATAAAGCAACAAAAGGAGTTTTGATTAAAATCAGAAAGGATAAAGATCCAAAAATGCATGATATGCACCCTAATATGTAGAGAATCTCTATATGAAACTAACGCAAGTGATTTTGTCGAAATCGGAGCTCTAGGGTTTGAGTTATGATTTTTCGAGGATGTGTATATAGTAATTAGGGTTCCATTTAGTCATGCATCAAATTAAATAACACGAATTGATATAGAAGAGGTATTAGGAATTCAAAGCATGGAATACTGGTTAAGTCACTATTTGGTATGGCGTTTGTTATTTTTATAGTGGAGAAAGAATTCCTAAGGATCGTATTTT
This sequence comes from Stipa capillata, assembly GCA_019208055.1. Classification (NCBI taxonomy): domain Eukaryota; kingdom Viridiplantae; phylum Streptophyta; class Magnoliopsida; order Poales; family Poaceae; genus Stipa; species Stipa capillata. The sequence goes on along the minus strand of JAGXJF010005072.1, from coordinate 128,313 downwards.
GATATTAGGTAATTAGGGGTATTTTGGACAATTCAAAATTTCATGGCAAGGTAACATGAAGAACAAGTATACCATAATATTCTACGGATTACAGGAAAACTAACAAAGTAAGAATCACTGAATTTGGAGTTCATATGAAATTGTTATGAATTTTTAAAGTTCTACTCAATTTTAACTCTTATCTGCCATTTCATCTGAAATTCAAATTTAAGCCAAATATTTTTCTTACCCAATTCCTTTCTAACCTCAGCTTATGACATACAGGCCCAGCCCACTCTTCTCTTTTTCTTTTTCTTTATTCTATCCTAGTCTATGGCTCATGGGTCCCATATGTCAGCTCATTTCCTCCTTTTATTTTCTTTAAACCGATGGCTCAACTCTGGTAAGCTGCACGGCGGTGGGTGACGGCGAGCACCCAAGCAAGCTCTACGAGAATGGGGAAAACTAAATGTGGCATTGCAAAAGGGAGCTCACCAGGAGCTTGTTTTGCTGCTCAGGTGGGACGGATGGGAATGGGGTCGAGGTCGATGTCGATGGTGGTGGCTAGCGGTGCTCGGACGTATGTGGCGAGGTGAACTGAGACACACGAGGAAGAATGGATGAGCCAAGAAGATAGAAGAAGGCGTCGGGAAGCTGGAAATGCACTTCGTTTGGTCCAGGAGTTACCCGTTGTGGAGAATCGACGATGAGCGGCAGATGACCAGTGGCGGGAAAGAAACCCAAAATTGGAAAGCCCGGCTGCACAATAATCCAATTAATCACGTGGAGAGGTGCTCAGGATCTTGGCAAGTTGATTTGGCAAGAAAAGAGAAGAAAAGGAGACTACTGGGGATGGGAGCGTGGTCGGATGCTGAGGCTTGTCCGCCGGGCTTGGGGAAGAAGACCGCTCGATGGGAGCTTTGCGGTGATCCTGCATGAGGGGAGGATGAGAATGAGTTCACTGAGATTAGGGAAATCCCGTGCGTGTGTTGGGCGAGGAAGAGGGCCTTGCCGGACACGAGGATAGGGAAACTGTTGACGGTGACGAGCTCGGCGGTGACAATGTCAAATCCATTCGGGTGGCTCAGTTCAATTTGGGACTGGGCGTTCAGTAGGGAGGAGATGGCGGAGCGAACGGAGTCAGGTGGCGCAGTGAACACAGAGGAGGAGATTGGGAGGAGGAGTCGAGGTGAGGGGTGGCGCGGCGGTGTACTGGAGAAGGAAGCTGGGCGCCGGTAGTGGGGTGGTCAGGGAGAAGAGGACGCGTGGCGGGGAGCGACTGTTCATGGACCCGACTCATCAGCGAGGAGAGAAGGCAGGAACCAAGGAGGCGCCTTCGGCGCAAGCGGGGAAGGAAGCGAAAATCATAATGGGCGGTTGACCGTGACAACGATTGATTCCGACATGTGAAAATCTAACAAGTTGAAAGCTTGATTTCACTGGTAGAAAGTTTATTTTATTTTTGTAGAAAGCTGAGGTATAAAGGAGTTGGAAGCTTAATGAATTTTAGTTGAAAGCTTTTAATTTTCAATTGAAAGTTTGATTCAGACAACTACAGAAAACATGTCAGAATTAACCGTCCTAATGGTGCACCGCTAATTACTGGTGTCCGGAAGGAAGATGGGCTTCAGCCCAATCAGAGAAGAAGCGGGCCGCCTTCAATTCAGCCTACTAAGATTAGGACAGAAGAGTTTCTTTTCTTTTTTTAGCATTCTAATTCCTGGTTCGTATTCAACCTTACAATCAATCCAAAAGTAAGGTTTCAAATTTTTTTAAAATAAATTGTGAGGGCTCCTGAAGGGATATCTCACTCCTATAAATTTTGCATAGTCAATAAGAGTAGAGTTAGTGTTTTCCATTAGCTGAAATAGGAATTTTGATGAGATTAATTGAAGATAGCTTCAGTACTCGCTTTGATTTGAATAAGACCTTAACTAAGATAGGGTTTGTACTTAGTCTTTGGACTATAGCTGCATGGAATGTAGCTCAAAACTTTTAGAAGTTGTAAGGGAGTCTAGGGAGGGATCTATAACTCACATATATATTTTGTAAGGTTTGACCAAGTGTATTCCCTCAATAGCATTATTTGATCGTCAAACAAGTATCCTTAAGTTTGAGAATCAAGTGTAACTAAAAGTTTTAAATCTTGTAGGGGATTCCTGTGCATGAGTTCTGAACTTAGGAACACATTGAAAAGGTGTTGAGCTGCCATTAGTTTCTTTAAAACTTTAGGTCATGTGTCCAAGGTTTTAAGTTTAAGTAAATTTGAAATCGACCTACATGATAGCATGAGTTGCAACAAGCTTAACTTTTCTTTGAGTAGAACTCTAAGGTTAGATGTACATGCTTACAAACAATGGGTCTTTACAGTCTGGACGTAAGTGTCATACTCCTCTGAATTGGCATGAGACTAGGGAACGACAAGTGTTTGGAACTAACTCTTTAGATGGGGTTGAGAAGCAAGTTGAAGTCATCCAAGAGAGGTGGAAAGTAGCTCAGTCTAGATAGAAGAGATGTGCAAATAAACATCGTCATGATCTATCCTGCATGATAGGAGACGTTATGTATCTAAAGTTATCCCCAGTGTGGAGGATGTGCCACTGTGGAATCAAAGGAAACTTGGCACCTTGATAGATTGGTCCCTTCAAGAGAATACCTCGTCGAGGAGAGGTGGCCTATCAACTGGCACTATCAGAGAAATTAGCAAATGTGCACAATGTATTTAGTGTGTGACAACTGAAGAAATGCTTTAAAAGACCTGAAGAGGAGGCTCAATAGACCTCATTATACGACATAGAGGTCCAAGATGATCAGACCTATGAAGAGTACCCCATCAAGATTCTTGAGGAGAGGGTGCATAACACTAGGTGGAACGTGATCAAGTTTTGCAAGGTGCAGTGGAGTAACCACTCAGAAGAAGAAGAAACCCGAGGAATGAGAAGACATCTGAAGGAGTTTCCGAACCTGTATTCTTAGCTCCAAATATCAAGATCGAGATTCTTCGTATCGGTGGTAGAGTTGTAACATCCTAATTTTCAAAGAGTTTCAAATATATTGTATAAAGCAGAGGATGTTCCCGCCTGTTATTTCAGTTATATATGTTTTATTTGGTTTTTATTCAATTTAATTTGGGTTATAACAAAGGAGATATGAATTTATAGATTTTATTATTTTGGATTTTACCATTGGAAACATTTTTATTGGATTCCTAATGTCCAATATTATTTACTCAAATTTTCTCATATTTTAAACCACCATTTGAATTTTATTTTGAATTCTTTTGATTCTCTACTTTTGAATAAAACAAAAACCATTTTAGGGCCACGAGCAAAAAGCCCCACATCCCAGCTCCCCCTCCCCTCTTTTCTCTTTGGTCAGGCTGATTTTTCACTCTTTCTTTCCCTCTTGGGTCGTAGCCCACTCTCCCCCTACCTCCGCCCGCACGCAACTAGGCCAAGCCCATATGGCTGTTGTGTGCCCCGTCTTGATGCCAGCCATCGAGTCTCCATCCGACGCTCCTCATGGCCTACCAGTTCAATCACTTAAGTGACCTAATCTGAGCCGCCCATGTCTAATCCGACGACAAGGATCGCGTACCCCTTTGTGCCGCCTTCTCTCTCTCACCCACCACACACAGTGATTGGTGGGTGGCCCCACCTATCAGGATCTCCTTCAACCTCGAGCCAGAGATTGAGTCGGGCTCTGGTTCTATAGTGCAACCATCCCGCACCGGACTCCGCCACTTTGACCTCTTTTCCTTCGTGCAACCAAGGAAAGGACCACTGAAGCTTCCGTCATTACTTATATGTAGTTTAAACAAGCAATCCTTCTTAGATTCCACTCATTTAATCCGAGCTGATCTAGGGCCGGTGCCACCTTGTCCTAACACCCCCTTCAGCCTATAAATAGCTCCGACATCCACGTCAAAATCCTCGCACTGCCACCCTCATCCAAAGCCCGAGCTCCCAAACCCTAATTTCACACACAACCGTCGCCACCATCTGATCTTCGCCGCAGGCCACCGCCTACAATTTCTCACCATCTCTGCCAAGGTGAGCTCGGCTGCTCGATTCCTTGTCCCTGTCACCTCCCTTCTATCCCATCTACCTCTGGACATCATCGCGCATCTGAGGAAGCACAACAGACACGACCGCGACAAGGCCACGTCGGCGTCGCACATCACGAAGGACTAAACCAACATCACTGACCATGTCACCAACCTAGCCAAGCCGCTAGGAATCTACCACCATCCTTTGCTAGACCAGATCGACACTGGATCACCGGCACGCTGTTGACCCAAAATCTGGTGACCTCTGCCACCACGCCCCGTCTTGCTCCGGCAGCTTCCTAACTCTATTCCCAATACCAGTAGATTCCTAGCATCCCTAGGATCCCAGTGGTGGTGGTAAATTTCAAATCGAATGCCTAGTTTTTGAACTAGGTTAAAACATATCCGAATTAGGTATAATTTGATATAGCTCCAGTTGTGCTTATATTTTTAAGTGAAATTTATTTTTTCTAGTCTACTAGCATGTATATGAACTAGTTTGTACTCTGGCTGATTGTTGTTCTGTAGCATAGATTGTAAGTAATTATTTTAGCCTCTAATTGAGCATGTTTAAAGCTAGATGGTATTATTTCAAATCTTTGTTTGGTTTATTTACGTTACTGATCCATAGCTAATTAGGTTAGAGCTTTCAAAATTTCATGATCATGTTAGGTTTATACTAGAAATAATCTAGGTCTTGCTAGCAAGTATAGTTCTTAATATTGTAGTTGCATGTGATAATGTAGTGTTCTTCTTTCTAGGTTCTATTTATGTTTTAGATTGGAACAGTAGGCTTCTCTATTTAGTTCACTAGTAGTTATGCTTAATCTCTTGTGTATCTAGGGTGCTTAGTCATAGGATTAATATTTCATGGTTGGTAGCAATTACCTAGTTCTTTATTTCATGTGGAATAGTATGTGAACGTTGTGTGTTGTATGTGTAGATCATATGTTTAGGGATTGGTTTATACTTACTATATGCTTGTACTAGCATGCTAGGAGTTGTTTGATGCTTGAAGATCTAGCATGTTAGGAGTGCTTGTTGTTAAGGACTAGTATGTTAGGTTCTTTATTTCATGCTAGCTAGAAAGTTAAGAGCTAGGTAGATCTATGCAATATATATATATGTGTGTGTGTGTGTGTGTGTGTGTGTTACGTTATGTTCGGAAAGGGTACCAGTATAACCTTAACACAATAGCTAACCCTAGCTTGCATCCTACCACCGATTGAGCCTATTCTTACTCCTCTTAATATCCTGCTACCTCCTTCTTTGGAATCCAAGTCATCACGATCCTTCTGCCCACTACACTCTTTATTTGCATTTCTGCATATTTGTTCGGAGTTTTATTATGATTAAGATTATGCATCTTTGCAATCATTACGATGAGTAGGGAGTGACAAGACCAGTTCAGGACAAGCTCTGAAAAAAGAAGGAGATGAAGGCTACGACAACAAAGACATGCCCCTGGTTCTTGATCACGTTGATCCTATATTTCTTAAAATCATTATTAATGTTATCATTTACAAACATGCACACTATTTAATTGAATGTTTTATTGGTCATTCCAAAACTAGACTTTACCCTGTTACCTAGTTTTACTTGTTAGAGTAAATGTCTATTTAACATAGAGTTAATAATGCTTAGCCACGCAAAGTAATACCATTTGATATTCCTCTTGCGAGTAATATTCTGTTATTGAATCAGTATTACTTTGTTGATATCCTAAAAACTGTTGATCATTTCCGTCCACTTGGAACTCTATCTAAACTCTACTCTAAGTTGTGGCATTGTTATTACATCTTTTAAGGACCAATAAAGATGTTTGTATGTATCTTTGTGATTTAAGTGCAACCACATGCTAATGGGCTCCGACTTAGTTAAGTAGGTTGTTCATACTTGGTGCTGGCATAGTCGTACTGTAGATGAGGTATGTATTAGACATCACCGTCAGCGCAAAAGGGGAGTCCAAATTGTGAGGGTGTACTCCATCCGTACTGAAACCTAGTGGACATGTTGCATTCAGGTATGGGCGGTTGAAAGGCTTTGTCATGACTCCCTACCGACACACCGATGGGCATGTGTTTAAAACTCAGCCAGCCTAGCACAAGATGATGATCGTGTATCGTGGGTAAAATGTACAACCTCTACATAGTGTACAACTAATCAAAGTTGTGTCCATGGTCAAGAACGGCACAAAAATCCATTCGTGTTGAGGAACATGTCTTCTTTTCTTCTCAATTGCTTTTTCTCTATGTATGTAATCAATGTAGGTGGTCGAACTTGTCATCATGCTAAGGGTTAGACCTTCTCGATTAGTGTTGGTGGTTAGAACCTTCACTAGTTACACCCCTATATTAAAAGTGTTTAATCTTAAAACTATCTTGGAATCTAGTAAAGTATTTTAACTGTTGAAATGCTATTATGCAAAATGAACCATAAGCCTCTGTTTGTTTCTACCTCCAAGTACCAATAGGTTTCCCTAAAGAGGAGGCATGCTGACTACGTGAAGTAATCATCGAACATCTTTGTTTTGAGCGTGTTTAGTGGTTATGAAGATGAAGTTGAAGACTACAGTGATTATTAATATGACGATGCTGAGGAGTAGAGTCACCCTGGACTTCGTCAACTTCCTATGGCTGAGATAAAGACCCCAACACTATCTTTATATTTCTACTATGTTTCTGAATTTTAAAGGACATAAGTCCTAAGTACCATATTAGCACTGTGGCTTATTGTGATAAACATTATTTTTCAATTAACCACGTGATGTGTGTTATTTTATCCATTTTAACTATGTCTGTTAGCATGTTTTGCGACTGATGAAGTATACACAGGGGGGTCTAGGAGTTCTTCCCGGGCTCTCACATTTCACAAGCTTGATGACTCCCGAGTGACACCTAACCGTCTAGTAGGCGCCAACCTCCAAGAGCAATACGACCTTGGTTTCTTGCTTGGAGGTGATCCCTTGCTTTGGTGTTCAATAGAAATCCAATCCAAATCTTCAAAACTTACCCTCTCAAAGTTTCTCACAAGAAGGCAAGAGAGAAGGGGGCAAGTGAGTTGCTCTAGATTTGGGACGCAAATGATAGCCTCCACCCAGGAAGGATGGTGGCTTATATAGGCTGCCCTCAAAAATCTAGCCGCTACTCACAAAGAAACCTCACCCGGAGGTTCCAGATGACCTCGCTCGAAGGTTTAGGAGAAATGCTCTGCTCAGAGGGGTAGCTCGGACATGCTAGATAGTTCAAAACCTCTAGAAAATCCAAAACCCGGAGGGTCCATACCGATGACACTCGAAGGTTCCAAAAAAATCAACCCTTCTGTACTGAAACAAAAATTGACTCAGAGGTTCTGGGAGATCCACACTCAGAGCTTCCACATAGGCAAAAATGAAGCCAACTTGGTTTCCTCAGAGGTGTTAGACCACAAAGGTCTAGATGAAAGAAAGCACTGGGACAGAGGCTAAGTCATGGGTTGGAGGTTCCGGATGATCCTACCTCAGAAGGTCCGGGTGAAGCTAGAGCTTTTGGGTAAAAGCTTTCTCGCCACTCTGAGTCTGGGTAAACCTCACTTGGAAGTTCTAGACAACATGAAACATAATGGAAAAACCTAATGGATGGACTTCAGACAATACAAATGACCTTCACTCGGGAGGCCCGGGTCAAAAAATATCTCTAGACAGAAGCTCTATCTTCATCCAGAGTATCCTAACAAACTTCACTTGGAAGGTCCTAACAGCAGGAACTCAACTATAAGCTCTGGAAGACTCTGGAAACTTCAGACAAACCTCACTCACAGGGTCTAGGTCAACACTTAGCATGCTGGAGGCTACTCTCATACATACACAGATATTCTGGCCGACTGGTCTAGACATTCCACATAAGCATTGAAGTTTGGTATAGAGATATTTCCAAAGACTTTTTAAGATGGATTTCTTTTGAGCATAGCAAGTTATCTCTTTCCATGCTGTTGACTAGCTCCCCCCACTTAATAGTATGGTTGTCCTATACTCAATGTGATCATTGGATTACTCAAAGGACTAAAAAAGCCTTTAACCTTCCCAAATCCATGTCTTCTCTTTTCCAATCTTTTTGGAAGTCATCAATGTTTGTTCCAACTTTTTTGGGACTAAAAACCTGATCAACATTTTGATGCAAATATTAGTTCTTTAGTTGTTTTCTCATTAATCATCAAAACCCACTTAAGGGGCCAAGATGCATTTTCAGAGTAATGTCACGCGAGGAGAGCACTAATTGAGGTCCATCTCATGGGCCCTAGTCTGATTGAAGCAATAACGGGTTTTGTCTCTGAGCTGTAGATCGACAAGAAGAGCACTTTCCTGGCCAAGATCGATGCCCTCTTGTCTCCGCCCCTGCATGGTGTGCCCGCTGGATCTGCTCCAGGGACAACTCAATGACGAAGAAGCTCTTCAGTTCTGTCAAGCGAACCAGACACAGCACGAGGCTCTCCAAGCATTCCTCCTCCTTCATGTCCTCTTGCAAGGCACAAGCAACCATCTACACCAAACTTGGGCTAATCGAGAAGGAAGCGGACTTCACTGATGACACTCTACTCGAGTATATCAAGTTCTTCAAAAACCTCATCCCGTATGCGCACATCAACAAGCTAGTTGACTTAGTCAGCATCTCTTCACCGTCTCAGATTTAGCTCCCAGAGTTGGAGCTCCAAGCCATCCTAGATTAGCTATTTGCAAAGAGCTCTTCATCTAATGCAATCAACATTGAAGGCACTAGGTTTCCTCATGGCGACAACCCTTTATATGGTTTGATCCATGTGATGACAATGGCCACACCGTCATTTAGATCTGTCTTTCTTGCGGTTTCCCATACCATTGGCCATCGCCTGTAGGTTTTGCTCCAGCCATTAGGGCTAATGTTGCTAGCTTTCAAGCCTCTTGGCAGTGCTCGATCCTGAAGCTATATTGGAAGTAAGTTAGTTATCTAGGCATTTTTCTTCTTCAGTCGGGTCATGCCCCGAGAGCTGGTTCCTCAACTTTCAATGATTGATCACCTTTCACTTTCTCAACTTGATTGTTAGAGGCCTCAAGACCGGACCGTCATGCCTCCATTTGTTAGCTAGTTGTACACACCAATTGCCCCATTGTTTGCTTGCAAGAATCCAAACTCGCCTCCTCTAATACGGGTCACCTTGAGATTGCAAGCCTACCCTTCGATAGCCATGTCGCTCTCCCCGCGGATGGGACTAGAGGTGGCATTCTACTGATTTGGCGTGGCGACCATTTTTCTATGGACATCGTAGAAATCCGATCCTTCTCTATCACGGTGCATTTTCAGAACGTGTCTGGCAGTGAGCCATGGACATTTGCTATAGTGTATGACCCCCACGATGACCCAGAAAGATGAGTTTCCTCAATGAGATGATAGAAATCCACAACACAATCTCGTGGCCCTGGATTGTTATCAGATATTTCAGTCTAATCAAGGAGGCCAAAGACAAAGCAACAACATCTGCCACCATTGGATGAATCTATTCGGCAGAATCTGAACTCCTCGAATTTGCGGGAGATTGCCTTGGTAGGGCAGAGATTCACATGGAGCAACAAACAGCAACCACCAAACCTTGTGCACCTCAATCGGGCTTTTTGCAAAGTTGAATGGGAGCTCGCCTTCTCGCCGCAAAGCTGCTTCCCTAGACCATTGCAATCATAGATCATTGCCTGCTAGTTCTTGTCTGTGACGAAATGCTCAAAATCCCGAGACATTTCAAGTATGAACATACTGGGAACATGTTGGTTTGGTAACTTGTTCATCCTTGACCGGCTCCTACGACCTAGTTAAAACAATCTGCCTCAAGCAACACCAAACGGGTCATGTGCTTTGCATCTAGAGTAACAACTACGTTGGAGATATTCAGTAGCAACTCCTCATCACTAATGAACCAGCACTTCAGCTGGAAATTGTGCAGGATTATCACCCCCTCTCTACCGATGAAGCGAACTTTCATGCTATGCTGAAATCAAGGACCTTAGGTCTTGCAGTCCTTCACCGAATCAAGCAACGCAAATATCTCGCATCACCTGGCTCAAGGCCGGAGATGCCAACTCATGCTTTTTCCACATTAAAGCCTTCTCCAGACACAAGAAGAACACAATCCATCACCTTCAGGGACCAATGGGCTATGCCACCTCCCAAGACCAGATGCTCTCTGTCATCTCTGATCTCTCAGCACATCCACCTAGGCCTCCTCAACTTTCTAGTGGGCCAAACTAGGGCTGGAGCCTTTGAACCTCTCGGACCAAGAGAGCCCCTTCTTCCTCGTAGAAATTAGACAACTCATTCATGAGATGGCGTTACGCAATGCACCTAGGCCAGATGGCTTTTCTGGTAGTTTTTTCAAAACAACATGGCCGAGTATCAAAGACGACCCGCTGCTTGCCTTCAACCACCTCTTTCAGATGAACTATAGCTTGCTCCACTCAATCAACCTATGCACAACATCATGAAGGTTTTCACTAAGATGCAAGCTGGCCACCTTGCCCCTAAGCTTTACTACCTTGTGTCTTCATGCCAGAGTGCACTTGTGAAGAAGCCAGCATCCAGGATAACTACCTCTACATGTAGAATCTAGCTAGGCACTTTCACAGGAACAAAATCCCAGCAATTATGCTCAACTTGATATCACCAAGGCATTCAACATTGTTTCTTGGATGTTTCTTCTCAACATGCTAGCTGCTCATGGCTTCGGCAGTTGTTGGAGGGAGTCGATCTCAATGTTGTTAGCCTCATTGTCGTCACAAGTCCTATTCAACGGCTTCCCCTCCAAACCCATCCACCACATGAAAGACCTTCGTCAGGGTGATCCGCTATCCCCCTGTCTTTTCATTCTTCCGATGGAACTTCTACAATGCATCTTCGACCTTGCGACAACTCAGAGGCTACTCCCGCTACTAAAAGGCCAAAAGACACACATTTTTTGCTCCCTGCATGCGGACAATGTGACCCTTTACGTTAATCCAGTTCGCTCCAACATTGACATGGTACAACACATCCTATCGGCCTTCGGCAGTGCCACTGGCCTTATTAACCAACTTCACAGAAAGTTCTGCAATGCTGATGCAGTGTTCTGGCATCAACATCGAAGATATCCTTGGCTCCACCTGCATCCCAATTGCTTCTTTCCCTTGCACCTACCTCGACTTGCCACTATCCCTGAAGCAGATGCGCAAGTTGGACCTTTAGCTGCTCCTAGACAAGATCAATGCCAAGCTTGCATCATGGAAAGGGTCAATGATATCCAGGGGGAGGCTAATCTTGGTGCAATCAGTAATCACTTCCATGCATGTTTACATGATGAGTGCCCATCAGCTACAGAAATGGCTTCTTTACCGAATCGCTCAGCATTGTAGGACCTGGATCTGGTGCAAAGAAGCAACTTGTAATGGAAGCCACTACCAGGTGAGCTGGGACCGTGTCTACCGGTCCAAGACTGTGTCGATCCCTTATGCTTCGTTGGCTCTAGCTAAGCTGGGCTGAGCCCACAAAACCATGTCATGGCACCCCTTACCATGCGACGACGATGATCGAGCTATTTTTTCCATGGCGACGACCATCACGCCAGGTAATGGCGAGCGAGCTTGTTTCTAGAAGGATAGATGGCTCTCAGGAATAGCCCCCTGCAACATCACCCCAACGTTCTTTTCGATCTCTATCCAAAAAACACATATGGGTTCAAGACGCTCTTAAAAATGAGAATTGGACGAGAAACTTGACTCCTGGCCCATCCATCGACATGTTGGACGAACTTGTGACCCTGGATTCTTACTTGGAGGGCGTTACCCCCTCATCCAAAGATAGCATCTCTTGGCAGTTTACGGCATTTGGCAAATGCACCTCCCACTTTGCTTACAATCTTCAGTTTGAGGGCCTAATTCGCTCCGAGTTCAGATTTGTCTAGGGGCTTCTCTGAAGTGTGAGTTCTTCCTCTAGACTATTGTGCAAGGACGCATTCTTACTACCGATGTCCTCATGCGCCAAGGGTGGGATAACAATTACTTATGTGCCTTATGCCTATGAAATCTCAAAATGGCGGAGCACCTCTTATGCGGCTGCAACTGGAAAAAAACAGATCTAGACTTCAATCACTGAACAATCCAATCTCCCGGGCATTGACCCTGCCCTTGAATTGCTCCCTCCTTAGCTGGTTCAAGGGGCTTGGCAGTAGCCTACTAACAGCTGAGCGCAAGGGGGGTGTGATCCCTAGCCTTTCTGATGTGCTGGGAGATCTGAAATGAGCGCAACTGGATAACTTTCAAAACAAGGAACCCACACATAGCACCTTCCTTGTCTGCATCCATAGTGAGAAAAAAAATACAATTCCACAAGTAGTTGGAGTTCTGGGCCTATTATAGCCACTCATTTTGCTTATCATGCCAAAAATTTCGAAAAGAAACCGCCAATCTGTTCTCTTCTCATTCTCAGGTCTTAATTTTGTAGATACGGACCTCAGGTCCTTCAAAATTTTCTAAATTTCTTCTCTCTTACTGATTAGCTCAGACGATTTACAAGTTAAGTGGGCACACAAAAATGTTGAAGAAAAATGGAGTATTTCATTTGGATTCGACATCAACACTATTGCATCTCTGATCGTTTCGCACTACATTGTTATAGACACTACCTCAGGAAGCACCACCACTGACGAGTGCAAAACGGCAATCGCTGACGGGTCACATGCCCGTCAGTAAGCTCCTGTCAGTGGAAGTGATACTTCCACTGACGGGCGGAAGGCCCGTTAGTAGATACATGTTTTTACTGACAGGTGGATCTGGCCCGTCGGTGAAAAGCCTTCCAGCGCTGCCCGGACGGCATGCTGAGAGAACTTCCACTGACGGGCGCAGGGCTGCGGCCCGTCAGCGGAAGTGTTATCATAAAAAAATTTTAAAACATTTCTGGAAAGGCAATATGAAGCATATGCAGCAAATGAATTTAATATCACATTTTTAAAAACAAATATAACATTTAATATCACAAATATTAAGCACATATAACAATTAATATCACAAATATTAAGTACATACTAGTTAGTTTACAATGAATTAAAACGACAAACAAATGAATTTAACAATGTTTATTTTCACTAGCCCTACTCTAGGTCTATGACACTTGGCTAGTACTTGCAGGGCGGCGGTAAGCAGGTAATTGGACTCCCGCGTAGAAATCACCGCTTGGCCGAATGACTTCGTTGTTGATAACGTACGCGAAGGTCTTCTGGATGTGGGCAAAGTCCTTCCTCCAGTCGTACTTATCGTCGGCCAGGTCGTGTATGAAATTATTGAATTGATCCTGACTCCATTGCGGGTTGTGGGATATGACGAACGCGTCTATGTGAGCACAGATGTAGTATCCACATGTCACGCTACCTTCCGGCTGTTGCCTGCAAGTAAAGTTGAATTTGGGAATCAGCTTCTTGCTCTTGCATTCTGCTCCTCCCCCTCGCAAGTTGTATTCCCAAAAGGCGGCTTCCAGAACTTCCTTAATTCCTGAGTAGTCCCGCTTGGCACTTCTTTGGGAATCAAAATAGTATATCATTCTTGAAGGCTTGTGGATGACAATAAGGATCCAGTGGTCGTTGCGTAAAAGGTAACGAACGAATATAAACAGACGGGGATACGTGCTTAAGAAAAGTAAACTAAGCATGGTAGTAAGTAACTTACGGGGGGGCAGGAGTATGTAGTCCTTGTCCTTATGGTATATCAATGACTCTAGGACATAATTTATTAGGACTGGCTTCGCTTCTCATACATAGTACTCGTTCATGATGACCGGATCCATTATTCCAAAGTGCAGTTGGGCAGACGCCTACACTCTTGGGCTTGGTGAAGCACTCACAGCCTGACGAGCATGGTGTCGAGCTGAAAGAGGTTGAACAAATTAAAGATATCTTCAAAATTGATATCGAAGGTGTCATGCTGTCTGTCCAAGAAGAAACTGAAATCTTTTAGCACCTTGAACTTAAAATGTAGCTCATAATCATCCCGATTCCGTGACCTCATCATGATTGTGTCATGGAGAAGTTTCATCTGTGCGGGCAATCTCTGCACCTCATCATTTGGGAACAAGGGCTCACCTGCCTCATACACTAATCATCGAGACTTCTTGACAGTTTCGGCAGATGTCTGGAAGGATAAGGTCTTTTTCTTGTTCTCCTTGCTTGCCTCCTTCACAGCGGTGCCGCCCCGTCTGTGTGCTCTTTTTCTTTTCCTCTCCGGCTCTGGAGAGGAGGCCCTCCTGCCTCCCGTCAATGCTTCACCCACTGCGGCATTGAGCATGCTTGGAGATAAGACCTTCTTTCCTGCTGCCTTCGGGTCATGGTGATGCTTGGAGCGCTTTTCACGGGGCGGCGAGTCCGTCTTGGCTTGCTCCTCCTCCTGGGACGGAAGGATTATCGTGTGTTGCTGCTCAGCAAGATCATCGTCCCGATCATCGAACGACACGGGCGTACTGCACAGGCCGAGCGGAGAAGGGCCGGCTCCGGTTCATGGAGAGGGGATGGCTGACGTACTAGGAGAGGACACCCCGGGATAATTATCTGACTCTTCGGCCACAGGATGTAGTACCCCTTGCAGTCTCCTAGCTTTGTGACATCCTCTTCAGGGTCGACAGGGATTGCGACGTCACTGAACTCGGCGATGACGCGGTCCACCTGCACCCTCGCCATGTGGGAAGGTATAGCAATGTTGTGGCATGTCGCGCCCCCTACTGTTGGGAATACTAGGCCATGTGCAACCGTCTTCTTCACGCCGGGCAAAGGGATAGTGAAGTGACATTTTGTAGGCCCCTGCATAATAAAGGTATCCATTGTTATCTGCACAATGCTGTGAATTAGAGCCCTCATACAAGTGATTCATGGTGGCAACGAAACTTACAGCGTTGTCTTCGACGGGACTTGGCGACTCGGGGGCGACGTCGGAGGCTGAGGCGCAGCTACTCCATCCAGCAGGATAGGAGCCCTGATGACCATGAGGATGCACAGGTGGACGAGATGCATCGCGGGCGTCGTAGCCTCTGGACTCTAAAAATTCTTGCGCCGCCAGCTTGCCAGCCTCCTGGGCTGCCCTTATCATCTCTTGCAGAAGAGATGTTTGCCTTCCTCTCCTCCTCTGGCGGGCAGCCTCGCAGTCTTGAGGAAAGACTTCGTCCATATAGCCCCGCTCCCGATCCCTCGGACACGCCCTATCTTCTCCCTCGTTCCTAGAGCCTTCGAGAGATGGTCTTCCCACCTCTCACTCTGGACAGAGTCCTGGGAGCTCTCAAGCTGCTGGGACAGCTGCCTTTGCAAGGGAAACGGTGCAAGGTACGGGCCGTTAGCGTAATGGAAGCACAATAGTATATTTCAAGAAGAGATTGCGTTTAGATTATACCAAACGTTCGGAAACCGCCTGAAGCTCGGGGTCCGTGATAATTGGTGACCCAGTAGCTGGGTCAGAAACTATGTGTGCCCTCATCCAAATATGGGCGCATTCCTGCTCGATATCGGCTAAAGGAACCGGTTTGCCAGCCGCTATCAGCGCGGCGACCTCTTTGGCCCAGATCGGTCTCTTCCCTACAACACCTCGGCTGCCAAGGTGGTGGGGGAATTTGTTCTTCGCGCGCAGCTCCTTCCCTCGGCGGCTCTTCTCCTTGAATGCGTCACTCTTCTTGTCGGCAACGAACTCCTCCCAGTGTTCGAGTTCTATCTTCGGCCATTTAGTTTTAAACTGCAGTTTCAAAATCGGCGTCTAGCAGATTCGCTGCTTCATATCGCCATGTCCTTAGCACAGCACACATGATGCTGTCGGCTTTCCTCTGCACTCTTTCCTTGTCAGTCTCTGAGATAGCGTACATATCCCACAGCTTGTCGAACAGGACCTTTTTCTGGGCGTCGGTCATTTTCTTGAAGTCTCGGCATGTGATCCTGACATGCTCACAGACAATGCACCCGCAGGTGTTGCTGAACAACCTCGCAGCCTTCTCGGGACTTGCAGGAACACCTATTACGCCGACTCGAGTGACCACGAATGTCTCATTCTTCAGCTGGTTCCCTCCTCTAGGGTTGTACCATCTCTTCGGCTTCGATGGTGCTTGCTCGGGCGCCGCCTCTTCTTCCGATCCCGACTCACTAGACCGAGAATCGTCAGAAGACCCAGACGCACTCTCTTCATTTCACGTCGTAGGAGGTGCAGGTGCTGAAGGTACATTCTCCGGCTCGACAGCAGGTTCACTGGCCGGCTCGAGGGCTGTTTGCTAAGTTCGGGGCGGGGCGTCAATCGGGACCGCCACGTCTAGGGGCGCCGCCCTGTCATCATCTACGCGGGCTAGTTCCCGGGTTGGTGACGAGTCCATTTCCAATTACTATTACTGTTTTGACTGTTACTGTTTTCTATCTTTGAGACAACAAAATTTTCAACATATGTAAGGATCATACTTGCTCATAGAATAATAAAATGAAGTCATGACTCAAATAAGTTCTAGTATATGTGAAGCTCAAGTAGGTAAAGATAATGCACAAAAATTTTAAGAATGTTAAGGCACAAAAATATCGTGCACAAAACTGAACATATATGTGCAGCCACTTTTCAATAAACTCTACTACCAGAATAACATTGCATGATAATGCACAAAAATGTTGAATATTAAGGCCTCTTCGGAACACAGGAATTGAAAAACATAACAACAGGAAAAAAAACGCAGGAATGGGATGTCATGACATGTTGAATCCTAGTAAATAGGAATTTCTTTAGGGATTAGACACAAAGGAAAATTTCCAAGAGGTCTAATCTCTTGCTAGGAATCCTATGGAATTGGAGTGTAGGAAAGCAATCCATGGGAATTTTGGTGGTCTCATTCCTTTCATAACCTTTTTGTGTCTACTGCATTCTATATTATCTACTGCTACCCCTACAACTAATCTCTCCAGCGAGCTCACTGCCCTTGGCTCCATCGCCATCGCTGCTCCCGTGTCGTCGATCGCTCCGCCTCATAACCCTAACCTCGTTGAAACAGAACCCTAAGGTACGGCAGCTTGCAAAGAAAACAATGTAAATTCCTCTACCATTTTCAGTTTTTCACCATGAATAGTGGCCTCCAATCGGACAAATCCCCGTGCTTGCGACAGACATGTCATGTGGAGAATCTGAACCAGCTTGCACATGTTACAGGGTCGTTGCATGCTCCCACTGTAAATTGTAAGAAAGCAAAAGCGAAAGAGATAAAACTGCTAGCTTATTGTATTGGTTTACCAGCTGTGTCAAGAGAGATCAGATCACGTCATAGAGATCAGCTTCATCGAACTTTTTACTCTACCCGACTTTTCTTCACATGAGCTCGCAAGCTAGGTCACACATTTTGAGGAGATACACATGACAAGAACACAAAGAACCACCACATCCATGAATCAGAAACAATCAATGATCAGCTAGCATAGATGAACAATTGTTTCTACTCCCTCTGTTTTGTCCGGGATCATCGAACAACATCCCCTAAACCTAGAACGAAATGCCCGAATCGCAGCATCAATGCATAGTCACCACTGGTCTCACCACAACCATGATCAGCTGGTACTCAGGGCAAGGTAAGAAGAGGAGGAGCTACCGGTGGGGGAGGAGCTTACTGGGAGAGGATGGAGGTCGGCGCCGGCACTAGGGATCCGGCGGCGGCGCGGGGGCTTGGGCGGCGGCGCGGGGGCTCGGGGCGGTGGCGCGAGGGCTCGGGGCAGTGGCGCAGGGGCTCGGGCAGCGGCGCGGCAGCCTGGCAGCAGTGCTAGTGCGGGGTGCTCGGGCGGCTGGTTCAAAAATTGAACGCGCGAGAGACGGCCCAAAATTTCGCGAAGTCCCCATTATATAGTCATAAGTCTCCACTGACGGGCACATAATAGCTGCCCGTCAGTGGAAGTGTAGCGCCATGTCATATTGTGTACCTCCACTGACGGGCATTTAAAAGTCGCCCATCAGTGAAAGTGTGCTTACTTCCACTGACGGGCGATTACAAATGTGCCCGTCAGTGAAGCCCGTCAGTGGATACTTCCACTGAGAGTGGAGTTCCACTGACGGTCACTTTTTCACTGCCCGTCAGTGGAGATGCTTTAGGGTTTGAGTTTCAGGATGGCTGTTCCGGACGTTCCGGATGGCTGTTCCAGATAGTTTGTATTTCCACCTAATTGAGGTAGTTTGACATCTAGACTAAAAAGAAGATAGATTTAGGAGCTATTTAATTTGATGTCTAGATTTAGGAGCTTATCGTTCATCCCCGCCCTATGTCGGAGTATTATTCCGGCAATACTATTATGGGGCGGTGTGAGCACAGCAAATCAGGATGGCTGCACACGGGAGACAAGATTTAGACAGGTTCAGGCCCTCTCGGAGAGGTAATACCCTACGTCCTGTGTTTGGTGGCTGGTATTGCTGTATCCCGAGTGCTGTAGGCCCTAGAGAATCGATCTCGAAGGGGCCTGAGCTGTGAAACAATGGAGATTAAGCTAGATGAGGTGTTCTGCCGATCGGAGGTCCCCTACCGGGCCTTATATAGTCGGCCGGGGTAGGGTTACAGAGTCCGGATCGGGTTAACAGATATATTTCCTATTTGGTTACAACCAATTCCGGGTAAGCCGGACAGGTATTAGTCCTTGTCTTGTACTCCACGTCGGTGAGGCGCCCCCGTGAGGTAGTCGGACTCCAAGTAGCCGGCCCGGCCCATCCCGTGGCCGGGAGGCCGGATTCGTCCTCCTTGATGGTACCCGGGTGCCATGTCACCATCAGTAGCCCCCGAGTCCTCCGCGATCTTGCTGCTGTCGGCTGAGGCTTCAGGTCGAACTTCCCGAGTGGTTCTCGCCAGCAGGGAGATTGCGAAGGGCTGATTGAACTCCTGTGGAAAAGACAATAAGAGCCGAGTAACATTCACCTGAAAAGGCAGGAATATTATGGCGGGTGAGTTAATAACGGGTAATCTCTAGTGGCATCCGGTCCACCCCTGGGGGGCAGGGACCGACGGATAACCCGGCGTGGGGCTTGCCATAAATCCCGACTGAATTCCCGAGTAGCACCCGGCCTTCCCGAGGGGGTTAAGGCCGGCTAGGGTCCCCTGAGGGAATGCCTCTGGAACTCTAAGTCCGAACCAGAGAAAACAGACATGGCGCATAGGTTTCTGAGTTTCAAAGTCTTATGCCAGGTCATTCCACTGAATCTGGAGATCCCAGAGACCAGAGCTTCGAGGCTTAAGTGCTCGATGAGTTCTGGGTGGAGAATCCAGCGGCTCCAAGTTGCTCAGCATCTGACTCGCGGCCTCCGGGAGGCACGCCATTACTGCCCCTCACTCGGGTGTACTCAGCCGACTGCGTTCCTCGCTGGAGGCCAGTCTCTGATACCCTATGTGGCCGAAGCGTCCGGCGCCGAGTCCCTCTAGGCAGTCAGCTAGTGATTCTCGGAGAATACGCTTTAGCCACCATACAGCGGAGACGTATTCCGTCGGGTTATACAGCCTGGAAGGCTAACCGTTGGATCTCCTTCATTAAGTCCGCACGAATCGCGGCACAGCCTGGTCGTGGGCGCGAGATACGCGCGGCGTGGCCCGCCCGAACGTGCGGCGGAATCTGAAACGGCGCGATCGTGGGCGCGGCGAATCCGGGAACGTGGAGACGCGGGGAATCCGAACCGTCCGTCCCTTCCTTTTATATCCGGCAGAGGCTGCGGGAGTGGCCCACGCTCTCAAACGCATCCGCATTCTCCTCGCGCCCGCCGCTTCGTCTTCCTCTTGCTCCCAGTCGCTCTGCGCGCCCCGCCCCGCCAAAACCTTAATCCCCTCCCCGACTCCCTCGGATGCAAGCCCCGGATTGGGAAGCAGATCAAAGCGAGACCGAGGAGGACGCCTTAGTTTGGAAGCTGCTGGGCGAGGAGGGATCGTCGGCCGAGCCAATGGCCCCCTCTCCATGGATGAGGTCGACGGTGACGGAGGCGAGGCTGGAGATCCTCGTCCGGATGGGGCTCCTCCCCCCGAAGGAGCTGGTCGAGTGGCGCGCTGCCACGGGGGAGACCATCCCCACGCCGGACACCCGTGAGCTGGTGGTAAACAGCTCATTCTTCGAACGAGGGTTCTCGGTTCCGGTCCACCCGTTCTTGCGCGGGCTTCTGTACTACTACGGGCTGGAGCTGCACAACCTGAATCCCAACAGCGTCCTACACGTCGCCAGCTTCATCACGCTCTGCGAATGCTACCTCGGCATTCGCCCGCATTTTGCGCTGTGGAAGCATCTATTCATGGTGAAGCCGCAGCCGAGCAAGGACAACCCGGCCGTAGTCGGAGGCGCCGGGTTTCAGTTGAGGGCGAAGTTGGTAAAGAGCTACCCGGCCCCGCCAATGCCATCGTCGCTCAAGGGTTGGCACGTCCAGTGGTTCTATTGTGCCAATGCCGACCCAGCGCTGCCGTCCTTCTCGGGTCAGGCGCCGGTAGCCAGGTCAAGCTGGACGGATCCACCCCTCGACCGGGAGCAGGACAGCGTCGACGTCCTGATGGCACAGCTCGGCCAGGCGATGGAGGCCGGGGTCACCGGGGCGACTGTCGTCGCCACCTTCGTCCGGTGGTGGGTGCAGCCGGCCAAACTCCGAGCGCACCCCATGTACCAGTACACCGGCGCGGCGGATCCGACCCGGGAGGCCGCCGACGAGCTGTCGGAGGGCGAGGTGCAAGGTCGACTCGAGAAGATCCTTGCTCAGGGGACGAGCCTGGACTTCTCCGGACGACCGGCTCCTTTCTGCCGAGCGAACCCGCCGAACGATGTAAGTAGCCAATGCTTGGTTCTTTTGATCTCAGCTTTTGGCCGAGCCTCACTCGGGCTTTGCTTTTATGCCTTCACAGGTCCTTTTTGGTTTTGCTTCCAGCGCTCCCCTCCCGGAGGACGAGATCTGGAACTAGCCACGGTACGCTGACGTTCTGAAGGACAAACCGCCGCCGCCGGGGGCGGCGGGGGTATCTTCACCCGGCGCCAGCAAAACGAAGGGCGCCGGGTCCTCAAAGGGTGCCAAGTCCTCCAAAGGGAAAGGACCGGCGGTTGCTACACCCCCTCCTCCTCCCGTAAGCACAACGGCCCAGGAGGAGGAAGAGGAGGAGTCGGATGCTGGCGGCGCCTACTTCGTGCGGAGACGGAGGCCCCGGCGCAGCGATGACCCGCTGGCAGCGGCCAGCGCGGTGGTCACATCTGACGTCACGGAAGAATCTTCCACCGGCGCTTCCACCGGCGCCGATCCTGCGGTGCCGGCCGCTGCCCCGAGTGAGACTACTCAGGCTGCTGGCGATGACGCCCCCACTAGCCGAGGGGAGAAACGCGACGCCGAACGGCCTTCGGGGCGTCCGGCGGGTCGGGGGCTTCGCCAGCCCCGGCTGCCGCTGCACCCGGGCCACGAGCCGCGGGGGTGAAGAAGAGGCTCGTCGTCGCTCGGTCTGCGAAGTAAGTGCCCTGCCGACTGACTTCTTGGATTCTTTTGTCTTCATATACTGACGTGGTTGATCTTGTCATTTCCGCAGGACGCGGAAGACGGGGGACGCCACCAAGGCACCCCCGAGTGGCCCGGGGTCCAACCAGGGTGGAGACCCCCCGGCGCCAGACACCCGGGCGTCGCCGCCTCCGCCGGCGGCTGCTCCTTCCTCCTCTCGGCCGGCGTCGCCTCCGATCGTGGTCGCTCGCGAGCCAACCCCCGAGCAACCCGGCACGCAGGCAGTCCCGCCAGCTACCCCTCAGGAGGAGTCCTCCATCGGAGCATTGGTGCCGGCGGGGGCCGCAGATGCTAGCCGGGACGCGGCGACGGCGGAAGGTGCGGCTCCGGAAGCGGGCGGGGCTGGTTCGCCGGCGCGTGAGGACGAGCCCGCCGAGACCTCGCCAATGCGGGAGATCAGCGGGGCTCCGCCCTCAAAGCCATGCTCGGAGTTGGTGGCGAGACCGCTCCGAATCGGGGCAAAGGAGCCGGGGCAGCCGGCCGCGGTGGTGGTCGACGACACCGAGGAGGAGCGGGAGTGGCGCGCGGCTGCGGAGTGCGCCGAGCAAATCGGGGAGATCCTCCCGGCTTTGCTGAAAGCGTCAAGGGAGGCGGCCAACCTGCTGAACGGCAGGCTGTGCCCTTTGATGGAGGTGAGTACTGTCCTTTTTGTGAGGATGTATCCCTAGGAAGTAGCCCCCCGGCCTCTGCCCGACTAAGGTAGTCGGGCAGGGGACCCCTTGTTTTTTTGTTCTTCTCTTTTTTTGTAGTTGCTGCTCTGGGTGCACGAACAGTGCACCCAGAGGGTGTAGCCCCCGAGCCTGCGGTCGACTAGTATAGTCGGGCAGAGGGTAGATGTAGTATAGTCTGTCGACTCATCTCCGGGTGCACGAACAGTGCACCCGGAGGGTGTAGCCCCCGAGCCTCCACTGGGTCCTTGGGGCCGAGTGGAGGGTTTTGATGATGCAGCCGGGCGGACTAACTTGTTTGTCTTCTGCAGCAGGCGCTGAACCAGCGGTCGCAAAGCAAGACCGCCGTCCTCCAGGACCGACTGCCGGTGATCGAGCGGATGGAGCTGCGGAAGTCCGAGTGGGACAGGATAACCGTGGCCCGGCAGACGGCGGAGGACGTGGCGCGCAAGCGCGGGGCGGAGATCACCGGCCTGAAGGCTGGTCTGTCCCAGGAAATCGCCAAGTCCCAAGGTAGGCCTGCCGAGTGACCTTTGTCTTGCGCATACTGCTTGTTGCCGAGCTAACGCGTTGTGCCGGTGCAGCCGCCGAAGACGAGGTGTCGAAGCTGAAGGTGGAGCTCGAGGCGGCGAAGGCCCGCGCCCGGGACCTCGACGAGGCGCTTGAGGCGGAGAAGGCCTGGAGGGCGCAGCTTCAGCGTGAAGCCGAGCCGTTGCAAACCCGCGCCCGGGATTGTGACCTTGCCAAGCAATGGGCCAGGAAACTCGAGAAGGCGCTCGAGTCGGAGAAGGCCCGGGCGGACTTGGCGGAAAAAATGGAGAAGCAGACGAAGCAGGACGCCGTGTCGGCGGCCAAGAGGGCCGTGGACGCGGAGGAGGCAGCCAAGGCCGCGAAGGAAGACGCCGAGTCGGCGGCCAAGAGGGCCGCTGACGCGGAGGAGGCGGTCAAGGCTGCACAGAAGGGCGCCACGGAGGCCGAGTCCCGTAAGTGCCCTGACCACTCCGTTTTGCTTTGCTCGAACTTGCTGGTCGTTGGTTTTGTCCTGATTTTGTCGCCTGACCGGTTGCGTATTGCTCTGCTGCTGCAGAGTGGAAGGGTCGGCTCGAAAAATCCCAAGGGATGATCGAGTCGCTGCTGAAGGCGGGGCAGGCGACATGCGGCGCCGTCTGGTCGGATGACCCGGCGCCGGACTCCGTTGCGGCGGTCGCCGAGCGGCTACACCAGGTCCCCGACCAGGTGGTGAGCATCGAGGCGGAGGCCGCGCGGACGGGGGCCAGCCTAGTCTTGGCGGTGGCGCGGTCCCATGACCCCGAGCTGGACTTGGAGGCGATCGGGGAAGGGTACGCCACGGACTTTCCGGATGAAGACATTCCGGAGATGATGCGGATCGTCGAGCCCACCGTCGAGACCTTGCTGAAGCGCTCGGGCCTGTAGGAAAATAGAGTAGGTGTACACTGCTCGGGCTAGCCGAGTAGAGTTATAAAGGACTCGGGAAAGCCGAGTTGGCTTTGGGTTCACTCGGTATGCCGAGTGAATTGGTTATGCACTCGGGGATGCCGAGTAACTTTTGTAAGCACTTGTCCAATTAATCAAGTTATTTTTATGTCAAGCGTGAAACGGACTTGTGTTCCTGTGTATGTAAGTCTGTTAGCTGCTGCCCTGTGCCGACCCGTTGTAGCCTCCTTTGCGTAGGGATTAGCCGTGGGCGTGTGTCCCGTGTAGCGTCAGGGTACGGCGGAAAACCGGCGGTCGGGGTCACAGAGTGAACGTTAGATGTTGTACACAGTACTTAAGTATTTCACGCATGAAGGGCGAAGTCATGTATGCGCCGAGTGCTCGCTACGAGCGGGCGTAGCGGGCCAGTCGGGAAAAGACTTGCTTTGAATGGAGCGAAAAGGGGTGCTTGATTCATGTTGCCAATACACTTAGAGAAAATTTAAGCGTAGAAACGACGTAGCTGTTCTATGTTCCATGCGTTGGTGAAGACGTTGCCATCGCCGTCCTTCAGTCGGTAAGCCCCCGGGCGTAGTACCTCGGCGATTATGTACGGGCCCTCCCATGGCGGCGAGAGCTTGTGCTGCTCCTTATTTGTCTGGACTCGGCGCAGAACCAAGTCGCCGACGTTGAAGGAGCGGCCTCGCACCTGCTGACTGTGGTACCGCCGCAGGGCCTGCTGGTACTTGGCTGAGCGAAGGAGCGCGACCTCGCGTGCCTCCTCGAGTTGGTCGAGGGTGTCCTACCGTGCTTCCTCTGACTCGGCCTCGTTGAAGGCGCGGGCCCGCGGGGAGCCGTAATCCAGGTCAGTCGGGAGCACTGCCTCGGCGCCGTAGACCATGAAGAACGGCGTGTAGCCGGTTGACCGATTAGGTGTGGTGCGCAGGCTCCATAGCACCGAGAGTAGCTCGGCTGCCCATTTGCCGGCGAACTTGTTCAGTCGTTGGAAGATCCGGGGCTTGAGACCTTGCATGATCAGGCCATTGGACCGCTCGACTTGCCCGTTGGAGCGCGGGTGTGCCACGGCGGCGAAGTCGAGGCTGATGTTGAAGTCGTCACAGAACTGGAGGAATGCGCGTCCGGTGAAT
Source organism: Stipa capillata (assembly GCA_019208055.1). Taxonomy (NCBI): domain Eukaryota; kingdom Viridiplantae; phylum Streptophyta; class Magnoliopsida; order Poales; family Poaceae; genus Stipa; species Stipa capillata. Next base: position 103,539 of record JAGXJF010005072.1, on the reverse strand, counting down.
TAGGTGCCGTTGTCCGTGATAATGCTGTTGGGTACGCCGAATCGGAAGACGATGTCCCGCACGAACTCGACGGCCTTTTCAGCAGTTATCGTGGCGACCGGCTTGGCTTCGATCCACTTGGTGAATTTGTCAACTGCGTTGACCTCTCGGTCGATGATCTTCTGGCGACGTTTGGACTCGTAGCCGTTAGGGCCGCCGAAAATCATCAAGCAAGCGGTTTCTTTCGGGAACTCATCACCCTCGTCCTGAGGGGGTTCATTCTTGCCCTTGTTGGGGGCGTAGGGTTTGTTCAGGTTCTTCAAGAGGTTGCAGTCGTGTGTCAGATGATTGAACTTGGGTCCATGGAAGTGACACGGCTGACTCATCATCTCCTCGAAGGTTGTGTTGGTGCGCGGCGGACGGCGCGCCGGAGCGCGCTCGGCAGCAGCAACGAGGTCTCCGCCCTTGCACTTGCGGTGCTTCTTTCTAGACGAGTCGGGCTGGTCGTCCCGACTGGAGGACTCGGGCGCCTTGCCCTTGCCTCTGCCCTTGTCGTCCCGAGTAACACTGCGGACAGCCTCTTCGCCGGTAGCGAAGCTGTTGGCTATATCGAAAAGCTCGCGCGTAGTTTGAGGATTCTTCCGCGCAATCTTGTGGATCAGGTCAGTGCTCCGAACCCCTTTGGAGAAAGCGGTAATCACGTCGCCTTCCCGGATCTCGGGCAAAGAATTCTTCTTCTTGGAGAAGCGTTGGATGTACTCGTGGAGAGTCTCATCTGCCCCTTGCGTACAACTGTGGAGGTCACACGCGTTCCCGGGTCGATTGTAGGTGCCCTGGAAGTTGTTCACGAAGAGTGTCTCGAGGTCCTTCCACGTGTGGATGCACCCCGGTGGTAAGCTGGTCAGCCAGGCTCGCGCCGAGTCGGCCAGGAAGAGCGGCAGGTAGTGGATCGCGATGTAGTCGTTCCCACCGTTAGTCCTGCATGCTGTGTGGTAGTCGGACAGCCAGATGTCCGGTCGAGTCTCCCCCGTGTACTTGTCGATGCCGGTGACTCGAAATCACGCCGGGAAGACGACGCTGCGGACACGAGGGCCGAAAGCTTTTGGACCCGAATATCCCGCGCCGGAGGAAGCCGGAGGAGAACGTTCCTGGCTGGTAGCGCCGCTATTATTGCGTTGGTGGCCACGATCTTCTCTCCTGGAACCGTGATGGGCGCTTCCCTCAGCGTCCGCGAGGTCCCGGGGTCCGAGTCGATTGTGGACCGGCGCAGCCTGGCGAGCGTTGTTGGCCGCGTCTCGTCGGGCGCGGGCTCTGGCGTCGATGGTGCCACGAGCGTCTCGATCGGGGCCGAGTCGCCCATGGACGTCGCCAGTTGGCTGACGCCGGTCGGCGCTTGCTTGTTTGCCGTCCATGCGTGATGGACTCTTCTGGGGCGTAGAGCGCCGGCTCCTCGCACCTGCGGAGGAACCGTGGCGGTCTTCGAAAACTTTAGCGTGCTGGTGGGCGGTTTCCTCTAGCAGAACGCGGAGCCGTCGAAGTTCGTCATGTCCCGGGTTGCCCTCGGGGATATCAATGGCGCGGGCCGCCACTGTGGCCGCGACGATATTGTGACTCGGGAGGGGAAATATCGGGACTCCTTCCTTTTCACGCATGCGGAGCTCATTGTGAACCTGGCGTCCACGAGCCCTCATGTCGTCATTGCGTCGCTGGTCGTCACGCTGGCGGACAAGCCGGGTCTGTTGCTCGATCAACTCTTCCTCCTTGGCGAGGAGTCGGAGCCGGGTGGCCTCGAGCTCGGCCGGTGTTTGTTGGTCGATGGGGACTTCTCGGCCATCGCCATCAATTTGCGAGTCGGCGTTAGCCATGAAGACTTCCCTGGACGGATGGTGGCTGCCAGAGCTTTCATCCTCGTCCGAGTAGTACTCGAGGACGGGGAGGAGAGATTCGATAGCGCCCACCAGTCGGGATCCGAGTGCGAACTCGCGTGCGACAAACGGATCTGGTTTCGGCGAAGCCTCTTCCCTGGGGAGAGGGGCCGAGTATGCGGGCTCCATGGGAGGCCCGGGCTGAAGAGCTGATGAAGCCTCTACCAATCGGGATGTCGCCGAGTGACAGAGGTGAAGCTGGCTGACCTTGTCGGCGATGAAGCTGAACTTCCCAAACTGGAGAAGCTGGCCAGGATCCGGGACAATGCTCATGAAGGCGAATCTCATGACGCACCCCGGGACGAAAGCGTTGTTGCTGTCGACGAAAGCCATCCCGACTCGTGCAGATGGATCTATGCGCACAACCCCCTACCTGGCGCGCCAACTGTCGGAGTATTATTCCGGCAATACTATTTATGGGGCGGTGTGAACACAGCAAATCAGGATGGCTGCACACGGGAGACAAGATTTAGACAGGTTCAGGCCCTCTCGGAGAGGTAATACCCTACGTCCTGTGTTTGGTGGCTGGTATTGCTGTATCCCGAGTGCCGCAGGCCCTAGAGAATCGATCTCGAAGGGGCCTGAGCTGTGAAACAATGGAGATTAAGCTAGATGAGGTGTTCTGCCGATCGGAGGTCCCCTACCGGGCCTTATATAGTCGGCCGGGGTAGGGTTACAGAGTCCGGATCGGGTTAACAGATATGTTTCCTATTTGGTTACAACCAATTCCGGGTAAGCCGGACAGGTATTAGTCCTTGTCTTGTACTCCACGTCGGTGAGGCGCCCCCGTGAGGTAGTCGGACTCCAAGTAGCCGGCCCGGCCCATCCCGTGGCCGGGAGGCTGGATTCGTCCTCCTTGATGGTACCCGGGTGCCATGTCACCATCACCCTGTGATAGTGATAATTCTTTTGTAATATCCATTGTTATGTTGTCATTGTGTTAACAGAGATGATTTCCTGCGTTATTAAATTATTGTACCTTTCCTATACTACTAAATTATTGTACTTCTGGTATTGTACATCCCTTGTTTTACATAGTCCCGAACATAACCATTCAATTCATCAAATTATATTATTACACATTGAGATTTGTTCTGAATTGATCAAAAAGCTAGGTTTCATCATCTTCGACATGCTTCTCAATAGTAGTTTTGATCTTCTTGCTGGTATACATCAGTCCTTTGGCGTGACTGCATCTTATGTAGGGACACGCATCCTGAGTATCTTTGTGCCTTTTGCTCGTTCGATCATCCACATCTTCTTCTTCTGTGTCCAGATCATCGAATTGGTCGTAGTCCTCTTCGTCAACTACACCATTGACTCCGACAATACTCCTTTTCCCTTTCCTCACGACAACACGCTTCTTATTCTTTGGGTCTTTTATGTAAAAGACTTGGACGAGTTGTTTGGCTAATACCCATGGCTCATCTTTGAGACTGATTGATTTGACTTGTCGTGACTCCATAGGGATCGGTGGAGGTATAACCATGGTACTTGTGTTCATATCTTCGATTCTGACGTCTTTCGCCCATCTGACACAAAACATGGGGATCTTGGTCATAGTGTAGTCAAGTTTCTAGATCTCTTCGATCACACCGTAGTACCTACACTTCTTGCCCTGATGACCAGTTCTAGACTCCTGCATTACACCGTAGTTCTGGTACGTACTGCGCCAGTCTTGAGCCTCGGTATAGAATGTGTATCCGTTGATATCATACAATTGCCACGTCACGACTTTGCTATCAGGTTCTTGTGACAACATTCGGACGGTTTTCTTCTTCTCCATTTGACGGCTCCCTTTCATACTAGTAGTCCTTTAGCCACCCGGAGAACCTTGCGTTATGCTCCTTCGTGAGCGCAATTGTGCCCTTTTTCAGATTCGCATCGCGCAACTGTTTCATGTGGATCTGAATATAAGGCCATACCACAGCCAAGTGTTGCAGCACCACGAAATGTGATCTGTTGTAGTCATCTGATCTTTCCGATCGATACACATGTAAATTTTTATGCCCGATCGCACCTTTACCATCGAGTCTGCCTGTGTGCCGTGAAACTGGAACACCCATAGGTTTTTGATCACACATGTAATTCGTGCAGAACTCGATGCCCTCTTCGCTAGCATAGCCTTGGATGATGCTACCTTCCGAACGCGCCCTGTTACGAATGTAGCGCTTGATAACCCTGTTGTACCTTTCAAACGGGTACATGTTGTACAAAAACACGGGACCAAGGTCCAATATCTCCGGAACGATATGGATCATGAGATGTACCATGACATCGAAGAATGCTGGAGGGAAATACATCTCAAGTTCGCATAGTATGACAGTGATCTCGGCCTTCAGTTTCAGGCAGCGTTGCACCGTGATTGACTTCTGACAGATAGTGTTGAAGAAGTTACAAAGATCTATGATCGTCTTGTGGACACCTGGCTCCATGATACCTCTAATTGCGACAGGCAGTATCTGTGTGATCATCACGTGGCAGTCATGAGACTTCATGCCAATCAGTCGGTGAGTCTTCATGTCAACAAGTTTTCGGATGTTTGCGGAGTAACCCGAAGAAACTTTGACACCATAAAGGCATTCGCAAAGGCTGTGGAGCTCATCTCTATTCAGAGTGTAGCAAGCAGCAGGACAGCTGGCCTTGACTCTGATACCATTCTTCCCCGTCTTGGTCGTTTCTCTGGTTGCCCACAGCTCAGGTCTTATATTCATGTGTTGCATGCCTGATCGTGCCTTCGGTCCATCTTTTGTCTTGTCTGGAATGTTGAGCAAGAGACCAAGCAAGCTATCACAGACATTTTTCTCGACATGCATTACATCAATGCTGTGACGTGTGTCTAGGTGAGGCCAGTAAGGCAATTCCCGGAAAACATATTTCCTTTTCCAGATGCCCTTTACCGGCGGTTGTTTCTTTCCTTTTCCTGGCTCAACTTCGTCCATTTCATTCAAGAGATCATAGATTTCTTATCCGGTCTTCTCACGAGGCTTTGGACAGATTTCTTTTGTTCCGTCGAACCTTTCCGTGTCCTCTCTCCATGGGTCATTCATGGTTAGCCGCCTTCGGTGTCTCATGAATACGATTTTTCTAGAGCCCTCTAAGAAAACACTTGTCATTTCTTCCATGCACTTAACGCATGCTTCGTATCCTTTGGTGCACTGACACGCGTTGTTCCTGTACGTGGGATAATATTGCATCATTGTGAACAACAGGCCTTTCAGAGTGAAGAACTCTTCTCTGTCCGCGTCCCAGACCTGAGCCCCTTCTTCCCATAGCGTAGCTAGTTCGTCCTTCAGTAGTTGTTGATACACGTTAAGATCCATTCCAGGTTGTTTTGGCCCTTGAATGAGAATAAATAGGTGCATGTACTTCCGCTTCATGCACAACCATGGAGGGAGGTTATAGATCCAAAGAACAACGGGTCATGTGCTGTGTCTGCTGCTCATGTTGCCGAATGGATTTATTCCGTCCGTACTCATACCGAACCTGATATTCCTCGGATCACTACCAAAATCTGGGTATTCATGGTCTGAAATAGAGATTTGAGGGTCCCTCGTGTAGCTGGGTAAGGAAAACGTTTTCGAAGATTGCCCTCCACTGACAAGCATCAGCTGGGTGTCTCAACACCCTATCCTTTCTTCGCCCCTCTTCGTGCCAACGCAGCAGCTTTGCCTCCTTGTTATCGAATAAATGCTTCAAACGGGGGAGGACTGGAAGGTATCATACAACCTTTGCAGGGGCACCACTCGTCACTTCTTCCTCGTCATCGTCTTGGTTTCTACCCCGCTTATATCGAGATATGTTGCACACCGGACATTTGTGCAGCTCTGTATACTCCTTGCGATAAATAATGCAGTCATTCCGACAAGCATGGAGTCTCTCTACATCCAATCCAAGGGGGCAGACCACCTTCTTGGCTTCCTCGATGCTCGTAAGCAACACGTTCTCCTTTGGAAAAAACCGTCGCAAGGTAAGCCAGTGTCTCATCGAAGCTTGCGTCCGGACAGTTGTGGGCTGCCTTGATCCTTAGAAGTTCTAGCATGACTGATAGGCGCGTGTGCTCAGGATCGCAGTTGCGATACAGCGGTTTTGTCGAGTCTTCCATCAGTTTTGTAAACTTTGCGACCTCTCTTTCTTCCTCGGGGTCTTTGACCACCTGGTCTGCCATGTGACTGTCCCTCAACATTTCAGCCAAATTGTCCCCCGCCTCTCCCGTCAAGTCATCCCTACATTCAGAAATATGGTCTTCATCTTCTTCTGCGTCTTCGTGTATGGCCTCTTCTTCTAAATATTCAGGACTAGCTAAAATTTCTGTCTCCTCACCGTGACTTGTCCAACGTGTATAACCTTCCATGAAACCTTTAGTCAACAAGTGTAGCTGCAACATGCCTCTCTCCTTAACCATTATCGTGTTCTTGCATACACAACACGGACAACACATCTTGTTCGCACCCTTTTTCTCCCGATCTTCCTCGGCCGCATCTAGGAACTCATTCAAAGTATCGACGAAACTCCGTGTTGCCCTTTCGCCGTACATCCAACTTCGATCCATCGATCCTTACAACAAGAAACTAATTGATTATAGTTCAAATTAATAAAATAAACACAAAATTTATTCTTTTATTTCATGTATTGCATCATACAAAAGAGATCTAGCTAGCGCCGTCAAGGAGCGGACTTGAGAGCCTTCCGAAGAGGGTAGGAAGAGAGAGAGGGGAAAATCAATGGAGAAGAGAGAAGTTTAAGAGAGATCTAGAGAGGGGAAATGGGTGGAGGGAGGAGGGGAGGGGAAAAGAGGGGGAAAAAAGTGTGGAGAAGAGGGAAGTTAAGAGAGATCTAGAGAGGTGAAATGGGTGGAGGGAGGAGGGGAAGGGGAAAGAGCTAGAGGGGAAATGGGTGGAGGGAGGATCAAGAGAGTTCTAGGTCAAGATTGCATACATCTAGGAGGGAGACGGGGAGGAGGGGAGAAGGGACAGTACCAATTGGAGGAGGAGCAGCGCTCCGACGCGGCGCAGGTGGAAGCGTTCGCAGCTGGCCGTGTGAGGCGCGCGAGCTCACTGGCCAGCTGCGGGCGCCTCCCCTGTTATATGTGCAAACTTATCACTGACAGGCATCCACAGGCGCCCGTCAGTGAAAAGTCTGCCCTAAGAGGCTACCCGAAAGCAACTTCCACTGACGGGCTACACGGTAACCGTCAGTGGAAGTCTGACCTTCACTAACGGGCATAGACTCCGCGCCCGTCAGTGATGGGCCTCCGTCAGTGCTGAGGCCAAAATGCCCCTGCTCTCCTACTTTTACTGACGGGCGAATCCACGCCCGTCAGTAAAAGTTGTCTCTCCCGGTCTCGTAGTCAGTTTTACTGACGGGCTTTTTCGCGCCAGTCAGTGGTTGTTCTCGTCAGTGACGGGCATTCTCTTGCCCGTCAGTGATGATCATGCAGCAGAAGTATTTTCTGAGGTAGTGAGAAATCTCACCTACAAATTGAATAGCAAAGAGAAATTGCTACATTTCTTCAAGAAGTGCATGCATGCCCGAGTCGACAACAAGATCAAATGAATGAAATAAACAAATATGTAAAGCATTTCCCTGCAAAAAGAATCAACAAAAGGGAAGAAGAGAAACCAAAAGCTCATGAACAATATCATGTGGTGATTTTGCTGTGAACAAGAGAAAAATGATCTAGGCATTTGAACATTTCAAAATCATGAGCATTTAGTACATTCGGTTCTTGCAACCAAGAAATCATGAACTTGGTTTAAGGCAAAAATATGAAGAAACAAAATTTCCCGACCATAACAAAAATTACCCACCATGAATCAAGAAAATCATCAGAAATTTCTGCCATGAACAGTCATCACAAACAAAATTCCCATCCATCAGCAGCAAAATTTCTCTCATGAATGGTCATCACCAACAAAATCATGAACAAGAAAACAAAGAAACGGATCTGAGATTCCCGTGCCTCGTGTACCTTGTGGCGTCGACTTTGACCATGGCGAGCACGATGGCGACACCTAGTAGGAGCACGACAACGGTAGTGAAGTTGACGAGCAGCGCCTTGACACCGTACTTGGTAATGAGGCACACAGGCGGGGCCTGCAGGAAGGTGAGCTTCTCGAGGAACCCGAGCTGTGTTCCGCACGGCGAGCACAAAGACGAACAGCCCCACGATGGCATGCCACAACACCGTCGAGCCCTTGGTCACTAGGGACGCACCGGGGAAGAAGAAGGCAAGGAAGCTAGCATGCCATCAGAGTGCGTAAAGTGAGACGATGGCCATGCCAAGCCACGAGTGGAGCGAGTAGAGATTGGGGATGCCGCTCTCAGCATGGAACTTGAACACCGCATACAAGCCGGCAGCGGCAACAAGCCCCACTGCGTGTAGTGCCAAACAGTGTGCGACAACATCGCCCAGCGCCTAGTCACTAGGGACACACTGGCGAAGAAGAAGGCGACGATGCCAGCGAGCCACTAGAGTATGTAGAGCGAGATTATGGCCACGACGAGCCACGAGTGGAGCGAGTAGATGTTGGGGATGCCACTCTTGGCTAGAACTTGAACACCACGTACAACCCAGTGGCTTTAGCGAGCTCCACAGCATGTATTGCCAGGTGCGCCTTCTTCGGCGCGTCCTGAGTGACGATGGAGAAGAAGAAGCAGTAGGTGAGGATGGCCTCCCCGGCAATGGCGATGAGACCAATGAGCATGAACAGCGTGTGGAGGTTGACGATGAGCTACCTATCATGAGAGCGAAAGATGAGACCACCACACATGCAGGTCATAGAGAATGGAGGTGGCGGTGGAATTGAAAACAGGGAGAGAGGGATGCGAGAAAGAAACTAAGAGGGTGTTTGGTTAGGCTTATTGAAGATGGCTTCTGGTCGAACCAAACAAGTTTCAAGTTTTAACTTTTAACCAAAAGTACATAAATAGGTGATTTTAGTTTTTAACTTTTCTAACTTTCTTACTACGTAACAATATCCAGTTTTCTAAATTTTTATTGTCAAATACTTCAATTAGCTCAGTCTAACAATCAGTTTAACGAACGACCTATATCACTTCTACAGCAGATAACCCACAGCAACTTTTCCATAATAGACAGCATACAGCTATTATCTACTTTCCCACAACCCAACCGAACAGAGAGACACTGCAACGAGGGTTGCGAAAATGTACCCGCCACACTTTGACTTCCATAGACAATGCTAAGTGGAAAGCATCCCTTTCTCGGGGTTTCTTTTTCCTTATTTCTTTTTCGAGTCTTTTGATCCTACCCCCTTTTTGTACTTTTCCCGCTATGCAATAGAATTTAGCAGTTCTCCCGCTAACAATAAAAAAAACTTGTATACGGGGGCAAACAGGTCACGATAATTTACATGCAACTTCAGTAGGAGAAACATACTGTCGAGGTCACATACATAGGAAGATACATACGTCACACACGGCAAGAATTATGATACCCAACTAACAGGGCCAGCACACCCGTGACAAAGATTGCGCGTTCATGCACATGACGTCAGTGTTCTAGGTCTGCTTCTTGGTTTTCGCCTGACCCCTGGGTATCTTGCTCAGAACCTTGGTGTCCAGCACCTCATAGTGCTTGCAGGCCTCTGTATGGGCCTTTCCAGCGAAGTGGTCCACCTTGTCCTGGTACTTGTCGTACAAGATCGGCACAGTGTGGAGCATCAGGACAGCTGTTTGGATCTCAAATTGATCAGTCCAATAGCTAATAACATCGCAGGTTCTCGATAATATCGTGCAAGTTTATAAGATGCATTACCAACGTATATCAAGGTGAGGAAGTCACAGCAGCTTCCCACTTCTGACAGAATCCAGAGAGCAGCGATCAGCTACAGAGCACAAGAAAACTGTTAGACAATCCTCAATCAACGAGTACAACAAATAGAAAACATTTATAGGTTTGATGGCAGAAACATACACCCAGAAATTTCTTTAGGTCATGGCCCATTGCGATCTCCCGAAACAAGTGGAGTGCTCTGTTGACGTCATTGCGGAATGCTCGTATCACATTCACAGCAACATCTTCAGGTATCTGAACTACAGGAATATCCGGTGGACTCCTGAAAAAGGAAAACTCGATGTAGACAAGATGAAAGCAGTGCCAAACAGAACATGTGGAGAACACCATTTCACTCACTTTTTGATGAAGGTGGTAGCTTTGGACCAAAGGAATAAAATTGCCAGGACACCAATCATCACATGGGATATCAGAGTTAAGAGATGATAATCAAGCACTTCGAACAAAATCCACATGACAGTTGTGCCACCGATCACTACAGCAGTGGTCTTCTTGTCTTTCCATAACAGTACGTCAGCAGCTGCACAGGGGTGTACCAAACCAAACACAAACAGCAATTAGAACCGTCATCATGCAGCTATGGCTTCATAATTTGTATTACAGTACTGCATGATGTTGTCCTAATATCCTCCTCGTCAATTGAGCTAATGTAGCTTTAGCAAACGAACAATACCTCACCCACCTCAAGTAAAAAGAACCTAACATTTTCTTTGAGAAAAACATCATTGTCACCTAAGAGGTTAGTAGTATTCAACAACTTCAGGTATTTTATGAGTTTACAGATGTCCCCATATATGAGTTTATGATCATTAGACAGCAGAGGAAGAACCAGATAATAAGTAGACATGCGTATTTAACATCATCCTACTCTTGACCTCTCTAAACTTCAGCCCCGTCTTCAATTACCTTTTTCGAGAAGGAAAGAAATAACCATGACAGAAGATCAGAGGGTGACAAACTCCAAATGACATGAGCCGGTTTAGGAGACTAGAACCAGCCCCAAAATTAGAGGGACAGTTCCGGTTTCTCGCAGAAAACCTTTTTGTCTTTTGACATTTTTAGAAATTTTCACATATCAAAATCAAAGTTCTGACATATTGTGTGTCTTTCACAACCCTGAGACTAGGACCCTCCTGCCTAACCCAGACCTTCCCTAAACTTCAGGACGATGAACCTTTTCCCCTTCAAGAGCAAAGGAACTGCCATAGAAAGAGAGAGGAGGACGATTCTCCAAAGACATCAACTACATTTCTGCTAAGATAAAAGGTGTACTTTTAAGCATTGCTGTGTATAGCAACAGATCACACAGCATTGCTTAGATCTAGGTGCAAAGAATTGTTTTCCTTTTAAGGAAATAAGGTGCAAGCAGATTAAATTTCACTTCAGCAAAGTGGACTAAGTAGGTTCTTTACGTCCAGATGGATCTAGATGAAGTGGAGTCAAGATCCCCATAATTCAACTGTGGATTCCCTGTTACAATATAGTTGGTGTTGCCACTTGCCAGAAGTCACCAACAAGAATCATTCCAATCTTTTCGAGCGTAAAATATCATCCACAGGGAAACTGGATAAAAAGGTATTGATTTCCAACAGATAGACCATCAATCCATCATCATTACATTACTGTAATCGAAAAAAAAGAATCATTGCATCTACTGGCTCCATCAAACAGAAAGCTTTTTAAAGCTTCGGATTTAAAATCTCTTTTGGCTTTTGTATTACCTAGGAAGCAGGTAGCTACTTGCTTTCTAGGGAGAAACGATCATCAGAATTTTCTATTCAAATTTGACCAATTTTATCAATATGTTTTTTACTAGTAGCACATATTCGACTTCTCTTCAATCATATTTCTGAATTACAAGGCTTCACATGTGTATTCTACCAATAAAATAAACAATTGAGGGGTCTCGGTCAACAGAGTTCATGAACTTCACACTTTCTTCAGCCTAGAAGGCAACAAGGAAACTTTCAGAGACAGCATGTTCCATGTATTTCATAGATGTGAGATCTACGGGTGGCTAACCGCATAGATCATCTGGACGCTAAGGAAATAAAAAAGGCACCAGTCCATCAAAACTTCAGAAACTATAGCTGCGTGTTTTCTTGGGATAAAAGATGTCTGCTGATCTTGTGTTATTTTAGAGCAGCTATCCAGTATCTCTAACGAAGACAAAGTAAACGTTTTTATTGTTCACGCAAACTGCTATCTCGTACAAGTAGAGCACCCAGTCCCAATTAGCCAACAACAACTGAGACAAAAGAACAATTGCAAATACTAGAAGATCTAAGTGCAATATTGTTACCGCACTCATCATAGAATAAACAAATCAAAATGAATTAAATATTTCCGCAAAAAAAAGAAGTAAATAAACTACCAACCAAGTACTTTCTCTCAGTAATTACTACTAGCTAAGCACTTCCCTATCGAACCAACAAAAAAATGGAGATCGCTCTTCAGTTGTAGTACGAACTAATCTTTGAGGAAGCAAACAAAACACAGTCCTAATAATATTAATCAAGGGAAAAGAAAAACGGGCGGAGAGTTCCATACTTTTACCGCCGCCAAGAGCCTTATGCACGGAGTTATCCTCCCCCAGCAGCCTGAACCCCCTCGACCTGGCCGTCGTGTCCGGGGCAGATGCCAGCGAGGCGGCGTCGGCGGTCGGCTCCATCGGAAGCGGCGGGGCCGAGACGCCCTCGGCGGGCGCCGCCGGGGTCGGAGGGGGCGCTGCGACAGTCTCCTGGGCTGGATCGGCCATGGATGGCAGCACCCGAAGCAAGTGAAGCTACGTGAAGGCTAAGCACGAATTCCCCTCTCTCTCTCTCTGTGCTCTCGTAAAGCGCGCAGTGTGTGGAAGTGTGCCTTGGCAGCCTGTTTTCATCGGGGGAGGAAAGATGGATGGAGATCTCTAGAATATGGAGCGAGATGGACGGCCGTTAGGGGCCGTCACGGCGCGCTGGCGCCTTTCGGCGGTGGAGCAGGTACAGAAAAAAAAACTAGTGAATAGTATGCATGTCAAGAGAAAATACAGTACTAGGCAAACCTTTTTCTTTCATTGTTAAGGTTTTCCTATTTCACGTCCATAGAATTAATGTGGAATAGGTAAATATATGTATCGTAACATAAAACTTAATCTGACACAGTAAGTGTCACGAAATATAGTCTATTGCTTTAAGTTATTGTTACAAAAGAGTGGCCATCACAAAAAGATATTATCATGAAGAGATGTAGTTGTAACAGGTTATTACCATAAAAGGTCGGTATGTCAATAAGCTAATTTTCCATGATAAATGGTCGCTAGAATAGGCTGTTACCACAGAAACATTGTTGCAATATCAGGGCGGACATATATAAAACAAGCCGTGGAAATAATTGTTGCCGTATCACAATTTATTCACATGATGTTACAGTGTATTATGATCAAAACTATTTCTTGTAACAATATTTTTGATTGTTGAGATAATCGTTTTCTTAACATTGTTACAAAAACTTCTTCAATAAAAAACAACCGGAAGATCAGAAAATTAGACAAAAACAAAAAAAAAGTAGACAAAAATCTGAAGATTTATAAAAATAAAAAATATTTATTTATTAAGAAATTCAGAAAAGTTACCATAAAATCTAGGAATGTTAGAAATGAAAATTTTCAAAAAAATAAAAAAAATCAAAGTATTTTGGAAAAACCAACGTCTTGTCACAAATAATATATTAATGTTCATGAAAAATTACCATATTTCTTGATTCTCATTAATGTTCCAAAACTTCAGAATTTTCCCTTTTTCTAAGTTATCTAATTTCTTCCACTTTAAAAAATTCCTAGATTTTCCATTAAAGATGCTTCAAATTTTCTGATTTTTTGACTTGCCCTATTTTTAAAAATAATTTTATGTTTTCTTAAAAAATTTCTGATTGTTTTCATTTTTGTGCTGACTAGGCTGCCACGTGTACAAAACCACCACCATATCATGCATCAAACCACTTTGAGTAAGATGAGGAACCAATCCATCCGGTTTAAAAGATAAGAGTTAAATTTATCTAGTTTTATATTTTAGGGATCAAAATTAGATTTAGCCATAACTAAAAGACAATAATTGGTCTTTTTTCTAATAATATGATTCAAGCCTAAAAATACAACCACCAGCAGTAGCTAGCCTTGAGTCCTCTTGCACAGGAAATTTAAGTGTCAGCTTCTGTTCTAGACGAAAGATGTCTAGTATCACCTCGATATATCCTGAAAAACAATAGCCACCAGATGTGCGCCTAGCACTTCAGGTCTGCCGACGGTAACGGTGCAGCGCGCAATCCCGTCGTCATAGACGTCGCCGCAGACGGAGATGCAGTGTGGACTGCGGAATCCTGGTGCGTGCCCACGTGGCAACTGTGGAGTACGACACAACTACCCCAGGATTTGCTGGAAACGTCCGCGGAGACACGTACCCTTTTTAGCCCAGCCAAGTAGTGGTGCTGCCTCTTCCAGCGGCACGTACGTGTGGCCGTGGCCACCTCTGCCTGCAACCAAACCACCAAAAGCATGATTGACTTGCTCTGAGTGATTCATCTCGTAGGAATTAGGATATGTCTTGCTGTCTTGGTGCATAAAACAATTGAAAGAACAGTCAAAGGTTTGACACGGTTATTACTACGTGTTGTGAACATATTGCATTGACGTTTTCTTTTTCCTGTGTCATCGATCGGATCATGTTTGGAACGAAACAAATCCATAGGGAATCATATTAATTGTACTTTTTGGCTTGGTGAGTATTCTGCAAATATATATCGTGTTTCTATTTCCCACACAAATTAAATAAAGGGATTGGGACACATAAGTTTTCTATGGAATTTCAAACGAAACAGTTCGATCCATGTAGTAATTGTGAAAGTTTCGAATGGTTCAAACATGTCAGAACTCAAAAGCAGGCCTATTTGAATCTCATGATTTCTAAAGCGCATGAATACAAAAACCATAGAGTTGCAGTGTTAGGCTCTCTTAAATTTTACAGGATTTAAAAGATGTGTGATTACTGTTAGAAATGTGCCCTAGTGGCAATCATAGGAATAATCATATTTCATTGTATCCATGATTTATTAAATGTTCCTTGAATAATATCATTTGTATTAATTAGCAAGTATGTGACTTGTTTGTGAAACTCGGTACTAAGTTTGAATGATTATTCTAAATTGGTCCCTAGTCGAAATTCATGTGAAGACACATATGAATAATAGACTAGTATATGTATTGTTTGATGACCATGTTTCACTGGTTATGGACATAGAGATGTTGAACCAATTATATGAGCACATGTTGGGGAACATGGAGTTGGACTGACCCAACTTGAGACAGTGCGAGAATGTTATTTTAGTTATCATCAGTAGATCACATGTAATGTGTATGCTATATCTTTTGACCTAACATTGTCGTATGTGCTTGAGATGTGTAATGACTTACTTAGGAGTTACCAAACGCTATTTCGTAACTGGGTAGTTATAAAGGTTGCTTTCTTGTTTGTCATGAAGCATACTACGAGGCATGATCAATCGAGATGGGATTTGCCCCTCTCTGTAATGAGAGAGATATCTCAAGGCCTCTCGAGTGATCGGATCCAGAAATGCATGGCCGTGCTACTTAAAGTTAAAGAGTTAACCTAGTATAGAATTTCGAGACACGTGATCAAGAAAGAGCGATCGAGCTCGAGCTTGAGCTTGACAAATATCGTGAGGCAAAGGGAGTTACATATATATAACATTGTGAAGGTTCGTCCGATACGATCTTTATTGGCGTTTGGGAGTTGGCATGTCCTGCTAGGGGCCGCTACCAATTAGTGACTAAGTAGGAGTACTCAGGTCATGTCTAAATGTGCGTGAACCTATAGGGTCGCACACTTAAGGGGCTAGAGCTTAATTCGGATTAGGATCTGAGTTAGACTAGGCATTGAGTCCTAATGGGCCTCTAATGAGCCTCTAACATAAGAGCCCATTATGGGGACATCTACATAAGAAGACGGGATGAACGTGTTAGGGTTAAGCCAATTCAGAATTCCCGAAATCTGGCTGTCTCTCCTCCCACGCCCAAAGTCGCCCGCTCGGATCTAGCAATCCGGACGAGTGATGTTCCTCCCTGAACATGTGGATACCTTAGAGGCGTTGCAGCTGTGACGCATGGACGAACTGTCCGAGGGAACCGCGAGGAGGAGATAAACTATTTGAGGGAACTGCGAGGAGGAGAAGGTAGTACGACTACAGCTGCACCGACGCTATCCGCTACGGGTCTGCGCGTCTAGAGGTAACCTTGTAATCTATTACTACAGCAATTCCTGGTTTACACGGTAGAATTTTTTTATTTTACGCTAGTGTAGCCTACCCGTATCTCTTCAATTGCTAGCAGAAAAAGCTTATAAGTTTCTTTAAGGACCTCTTTGATTCAAAGAAATTTCATAGGTATTTTAGATAATTCTATTCCTTAAGAATATTTTCTATAGAGTTTATTTGGTCTGTAGAGTTAAAAATCATAGAGACTTTTCCTATAGATTACTTTGCAATATGTAATTTCAGAGAAAAATTTCCATTGAGTCCAACCTCTTGGAAAATTTTCTTTGTTTCTATGACAATTAGGACATGCATCAAACCCTAAAGAAAATTCATGCATTTTTCTACGGTGCAACCAAACAATCTCTAGTACTTATTTATGTGTTTTTAATTTACGTAGGATCCAAAATGTCATGACAACCAATTCGTAAGTTTTTTTCCTATTCATACATTTCGAGAATCCTGTGAATTAAAGAGGCCCCAAGAGGTTGGAGTCAATCAAAATTGTTCTATGAAATATAGTGCAAATGAATCCTTAGAGAAAATTCCTAAGTTACAATCCTACAAATCAAACAACCCACATAGATAAAATTTCTAAAGATTAATATCCTCCAAAAATAGTTTCAAATCCTTTAAAATTCTTTTGAATCAAAGAGGTCCTAAATCATCAAAACTCATGTTTGCATTAAGGTATGCACCCATGTGTGCATGGCATGGTGGACCTTAAGGATAGTCCTAGTGCTTTGTGTACTGTATTTTAATTAAGAAGGAAATAGAGAGATATCGTATCTTAATCTTGATACGACTCTTAATTAAGAAGGAAATAGAGAGATATCGTATCTTAATCTTGATACGACTCTTAGCATGGAATCCAAGACAAGCTATGTGTTTTCTCTCATATAACGTATTAAATGACAATTTGTTTAGATACAACACTAAGATACAAGCCACTGAGACAGTTGGATCTAAATATATATTTAATGCATATAATACAACTTAAGTTACAATGCAAGTTAATAGCTAGTGGAGAAGCCAAGGAGTTTAACTCTTAGGGAGCCATGGAGTTACATGCAACATTGATTAGTGCGTGTATCAGTTATTGGTTAAGGACCCAAGGGCATTTTATGAAGATGTGACGTGAACTGACTCTTTAGGATAGTTGTCGGTGTAGAGGAGAAAAGAAGAGAAGAATGAATATAACTGACTCAAACGTGATGTTCATCTTCATTGATTTAGGTTACATTAGTTCTTTCTTTCTTTTGCTCTCCACGCGTTATTTGAAGTAAAAGACATTAATATTATTTTGCAAATTTAAATGATTAATTTTGTAAAAGAAAATTGTGTTTGATTGAATGTAATATGAATGGTTGCACTCAGGTTTACAAAAGTAAATTTTAAATCCAAATTTATATCATGAACTTTGAAGACATAATTCATATTGTGTAAAATATATGAGCATTTTAAACTATGGTACAACCATGATTCTACGATTTGATCCAACAAAGAACAATCTTAGTAGTATTTTGATACTGAAAACTTTGTTAGAAGGTTGAAAATAAAGGGTTTGGGATTGCACTCAAATAGACAGCCGTGTCGCCGTGGATTCTTGCTATTTGCAATGTCTAATTCTGAGGCTAATACTAGGTATGTGACTGTTACCTCAAGATTTCAAATTATTGATCATTTGACATTCCTAGAAGCGAATTTGAAGCTCTATTTCCGGCTTTTACCCTTGCTTTGAGTTCAAGCCCAAGTACCGGCGGTGCAAGGGGAAATGTTGATAAGTTCGACCATACAAGATGAAGTTGTACGAGCAAAGGCAGAGGAGACAGATGTGAGGGAGGAAGAAGGGAGGAGACAGAGGCGAGGGATGGAGGTAGATTAGAAAGACGACATGAAGTTTTTTTTTGGTGGTTTTTCGTTTATTGAGTTAGAGACAAACTGGCCAAAAAACATGAGGTTGTTTTACCAAAGCGCATTGGCCTTAGGATGGCTGGTCTTTCATCAGCATAAGGTTGTAGAGGATATAACCATAACCATGACTTCTAAGATTTAAGGGTCTCTTTGATCCGCAGGATTCCTAAAACGGGGAATAAAATGTTATGCCATTTCGAATAGCATATGTTTGAAAGGATGTTTGCTTGTGCATAGGAAAAACGTAGAAATTTTTTTCAACGAAAATTTTCCTATAAAATCTAGTACACATAAATCCTAAGAAAAAATTTTATATAGTTTGCAATCTGATGATGAATAGTACGGTTTCCCGCATATTAGGGGTATCCGTATACAGAATCCCGGGACTTTAGGAAGGCACAGCGTACCCGGTAAGGATCCCTGGACGACAAGGTAACCCCTCTCAGGAAGGGAAGACTCCCCTTAAACTAGGAAGTCAATCCCGACGTTTAAGGAGGCCAGAGTCCTACTCGAGCGTAAGTCCACGTCCAGTACGACCCTGGGAACCCCCTATATAAGGATCAGCAATCCCATAGGAGGGGGGAGAGGTGCTACAAGTCTTACAGGTCTTTCTAGTCGCAGCACAAGCAGCATAGGATCTCATTAGGCGAAGCCCTAGAAGACCCGCTGCCTCGAAGGAGTCGAGCCCGGCGGTTTAGCTAGATTAGTCTACGATTAGGCCTAGGGTAGCCACTAACATACACCCCTTATTGTAAGCGTGTTCTCCATCAATATATAGCAACAGGACGTAGGGTTATTATCCTGAGGGAGGCCCGAACCTGTATAAAAACGGATGTCCCCTGCTGCCAGAGCTCCTGGCACTTGGGCCCTAGAGGTCCCTACCCCCCAGTAATCATCACTCCACGAATACCGTAAGATCGCCGATTCACCGATCGTCGACAGATGGCGCCGACCGTGGGGACCTCTCCGGACCAAGCCGTCCAGGAAGAATCAGAGTCCGCAGGACGCGCAACTAAGCGCGATCAGATCCCAGCGCCGGTTGCACAGCCCTCACCGGTTTCGACCGAGGAGGAAGAAGCAAACCCGGCAGGAAAACCGATCGCAGTCTCGCCCCGTACTGGGTACTTGGACCAGGGTTTCTTCGACAACTTTGGCCCTATGGACCCGTACCCGGTTACGGATCGAGTGGATTTCGGAGAGTACGCCCCTGGAGAGGACTCGGATGGCGAAGCAGATCACTTTAGAGCCGAGTGCGCCAGGGCCTTCGGCGGGAAGTTGGTCTTGAACGACGACTTCCCGGCAGGAACGACCAGCCCCATGGTTGGAATTTCTCCTGCAAACTCTGATCGTGAGAACGATCAAGATCGTACCCACGTCGCATCCGATGAGGACAACGTGATGGAATATGAGTACACATCGTCCAGCCAAGGACCTCGGATGGTACTCGCGATCAACGATGGTCGAGAAGGCCTCGAAGATCAGAATCTGCCCGGGGGCTCGCAGCAGCACAATGCAATGGCTGCCTCCCACATGAATGGGGGCTTACCCGCCGCCGGGGAAAGAACTCCCCGCCGAAACGGAGACCCGCCTGCCGCTGTGGAGAGATCCCCCCCGGGAACGAGGGAATACGTGTCCCGAACTGCTCGAAAACTTGCGAAAGTACGCAATCTGCTGTCACAACCTCCCGTGACGGATTTATCGACACCCGCGGGTGTGCGGTGGCTGCAACGGTTGGGGGCTCAACCTCTTACGAATCTAAGAGGCAATACAAGGCGATCGCCCGAGAAGTTCTTGCGAGCATACCGCGGGTCCCTCGAGCGGTCAAGTGGTCCGAGGTCACGATCTCTTTCGACCAGACCGATTGCCTCGAAAATTGCGCTCGGCCGGGGCGGTACCCAATTGTGGTCGAGCCAACGATCAACAACTGCCGAGTGGGCCGGGTATTGATAGACGGAGGGAGCTCCCTCAATATCCTATTCGCCAACGCCCTTGATGCAATGCAAGTGCCACGGTCATCTGTTCAGACGGTGACGCACGCTTTTTACGGTATCGTCCCAGGCTCATCGGCCACGCCGATCGGGCAAGTCACGCTCCCAGTTACCTTCGGTACGTCGGAGAACTTCCGAATAGAGAAAATCCTATTCGATGTAGTCGACTTCAAAATAGCATACAATGCTATCTTGGGGCGCCCTACTCTGACCAAGTTCATGGCAGCTACGCACTACGCCTACCAGTACATAAAGATGTCCGGCCAAAAGGTGTCCTCATAATAAAGAGCTCCCCTAGAGAAGCACTCCTCTGCGACAAGCGCAGCCTCGACCTCGCAGAGCAGCACCTGCCCTCTAACCAAGACGCCAGCGTGGCGGCTCCCGCCACCACATTGTCAAGACCACCTTCGCGGCTATGAGCGACAACTTCGAAAAGTACCCCCTCCAAGTCGGAGAAAGAGTTCCACGACTAAGTCGGAACAGGGAGAAAACAGGGTCTTCCCCTAAACAGGACAACGGTTCCTCGGGAGAAGCCGCCCGATCCAGGTCGCTCGTGCCAACGGTAGAAAGGTCGCGTCCATTAGAGAGTCCCGTGCAAACACCTTCGGTAAGATCGCACGGCCGTCACCTCCTCATCGACAGATTCCAAAGTTACACCAGCTCCAGCCTTAAAGATCGTCAAGCTACAAACAAGTCGATGATAAAACGCTCCGGGCGCCACCGCCCAGCACGCGCACTCAACAAAGTTTCGTCAGCGGGTCACGACAAAAGGACGAGAGTCTCTGGGGCAACCGGCGACAAGCTGAATGAGGAGGGGACGGCTTAGTTTTTCTTAGTCTTTCACAGAGTTCTTTTTTCTTACAGTAGCTTGTAAAAGACACAGTTTTGAATTATACCAAGTCTCTAGTTCAATGTTTTTCATCATTAATTATTTCAGACTGCCTATCCGAGATATCTCTCGAAAAGTCAGTCGGGGGCTGGATAAGAACACGGCAAGTTGGTGTACGAGTACGAGTACCGACTTCTTCGACCCACACAAGGGATAAGGGTTCTGCGCTATAACTGTCAGGGACGCAAGGAAAACCCCTTAACGCGTTTGCAGGTGACAGGAGAGCCACTGAGCCCCCCACCTGACCAGACCTAAGGCCTGGTTGACTAAGCTCCCTAGTTTCGTAGCAATGTCCCCTGATCCCGAGTAAAGGAAGGGAAAAAGGTACGAGTACGACTAGATCAACAGAACCTGTACGCTTATCCACGTCTTCGACTACTCGGAGCAGAAGATACCTCGGGTAGAGTGAAACTTTGTTAATCGGGCAAGTGTAGAATTTACTAGCCAAACACCGGAGTCTTCCCTCAACAGAGGAATACGGAGGCGCTACCATGGCCACGACAAGCTGTACGAAAGACCCCTTATCGCGTTTACTGATGACGAGGAGCCACGGAGCCCTCCATCCGACTAAACCTAAGGACTGGTCAATCACAGCAAGAACGACCTACGGCACTATTTGTATACCTACACCGAAGGGAGGCAAAGGGCACTGGTTCCGACTAAAGTCTATATTTGCATTCGACAAGGTTTCACATAAGCAGATCAGACAAGCTTTCGGAAAATAAAACACACAGATTAAGCATAGTTACTAATCAAAAAGTGTTAAGTCAGTTTAGCAGGTTATCTACATTCAACCATTCGAGACCTCTTCGCCTCGCAGTTGGTTCCCCGCTAGTCACGGAAGAAGCGAGCAAAAAGGCAAAAGGTTAGTTTCAGTAAAGGCAAATTACAACTAACGTTTTCAGTTGTTTATTGTATCTAGAAGCGCCGCGACCGGGGGGCTAGACCCTCGCTCAAGTCGGACGACAGGCGTCCTGAGCTGGGGGCTCCACAGCCGACTAGCCCCATGCCGAAACTGACTCCCCCAACCGGAGAATGCCTGCAGTAGGCACTGCAGATTGACTTCCCGGCCGCGAATAATGTGGCCGAGTATGAGGATTTGCTTGCCGGTCTCCGAGTCGTCTCCGCACTTGGTATCCATTGCCTACTCGTGAGTGGGGACTCACAGCTGGTAGCGAGACAAGTGTCCAAGGAATATCAGACCTTAGACCAGAACATGGCAGCTACCTAGCAGAGGTGAGGAAGCTAGAGAAGAAATTCATCGGGCTCAAAGTACGGTACATCCTAAGGAAGGATAACAGCCGAGCCGATAGTCTTGCCCGCCTGGCGTCCTCATGATCTCTATGTCTATTTGAGACCTTTGCAAAAAGGATTTCGACGCCGTCCATAGCTTCTAGCGAACCTGTGGACGAAGGGATGGCTGATTTCGAGTCTAAGAGCCGTTCAAGGATGTCACCAGGTATTGACGCTCCAAGTGGAGTTACGGGTCAACTCGTAGCTCCCGTCGGTCTTGAGGATTCATGGATAGAACCCATCCACACGTACCTTCACGATCGAACAGTACCCGAGGACGATGCACTATCTGAGCAGGTTGCCCGACGCGCCTAGACGTACTTCCTAGGCGACGGGACCCTCTATCATTGAGGAGCTCACGGAGTGCTCATGAGGTGTATCACTCGGACGCAGGGTAAGAAAAAACTACCCGAGAAAATCCATGGAGAGGTGTGCGGGGCACATGCATCTTTCCGAACCCTGGTCGGAAAGGCCTTTAGACAAGGATTATATTGGCCGACAACTCTCCGTGACGCGAGCAACTTGGTGAAGCGATGCCGTCAGTACCAATTTCACGGTAGACGTATTCACCAGCCCGTCCACGCATTGCAAACGATTCCTTGTCGTGGCCCTTCACAACATGGGGCCTAGATATTCTGAGGCCCTTCCCGGTCTCGCCCAGGGGCTACAAGTTCCTGTTCATCGCAATTGACAAGCGCGGTGCGGTCTAACTGGCGCCAGCCAAGTAGTAGCACAGAAAAAGGAAAGATTCTTCATCACCACGCAAAAATTCCGCCACGACGGTTCGGTGTCTCAGAAATCTACCCAGCGAACGCGTGTCTGTGATCAATGGATCAGATTAAACCAAAGGTGCTTCACGGGCAAGCTAGCCCAGAAAAATGCCTTGGACTACTCGGAGGTTCATCCCGACCAAGGATATCACGACTACCCGGTAGAGATATTACCTACTCGGGAACATTGTCAGCAAGAGTACTCGAAGTCGCCTACTCGGAGTTGCTTCCCCGACAAGAGCAGATTTCCAACAGAACCATCATGACCTCACTTCATGTATTGATGGGGGGCTTGATGATAAATAGTACGGTTTCCCGCATATTAGGGGTATCCATATACAGAATCCCGGGACTTTAGGAAGGCACAGCGTACCCGGTAAGGATCCCTGGACGATAAGGTAACCCCTCTCAGGAAGGGAAGACTCCCCTTAAACTAGGAAGTCAATCACGACGTTTAAGGAGGCCAGAGTCCTACTCGAGCGTAAGTCCACGTCCAGTACGACCCTGAGAACCCCCTATATAAGGATCAGCAATCCCATTGATGGTGACATGGCACCCGGGTACCATCAAGGAGCATGAATCCGGCCTCCCGGCCACGGGATGGGCCGGGCCGGCTACTTGGAGTCCGACTACCTCACGGGGGAGCCTCACCGACGTGGAGTACAAGACAAGGACTAATACCTGTCCGGCTTACCCGAAATTGGTTGTAACCAAATAGGAAACATATCTGTTAACCCGATCCGGACTCTGTAACCCTACCCCGGCCGACTATATAAGGCCCGGTAGGGGACCTCCGATCGGCAGAACACCTCATCTAGCTTAATCTCTATTGTTTCACAGCTCAGGCCCCTTCGAGATCGATTCTCTAGGGCCTGCGGCACTCGGGATACAGCAATACCAGCACCAAACACAGGACGTAGGGTATTACCTCTCCGAGAGGGCCTGAACCTGTCTAAATCTTATCTCCCGTGTGCAGCCATCCTGATTTGCTGTGCTCACACCGCCCCATAAATAGTATTGCCGGAATAATACTCCGACAGTTGGCGCGCCAGGTAGGGGGTTTGTGCGCATAGATCCATCTGCACGAGTCGGGATGGCTTT
Source organism: Stipa capillata (assembly GCA_019208055.1). NCBI lineage: Eukaryota > Viridiplantae > Streptophyta > Magnoliopsida > Poales > Poaceae > Stipa > Stipa capillata. The sequence goes on along the minus strand of JAGXJF010005072.1, from coordinate 79,558 downwards.
CGTCGACAGCAACAACGCTTTCGTCCCGGGGTGCGTCATGAGATTCGCCTTCATGAGCATTGTCCCGGATGCTGGCCAGCTTCTCCAGTTTGGGAAGTTCAGCTTCATCGCCGACAAGGTCGGCCAGTTTCACCTCTGCCACTCGGCGACATCCCGATTGGTAGAGGCTTCATCAGCTCTTCAGCCCGGGCCTCCCATGGAGCCCGCATACTCGGCCCCTCTCCCCAGGGAAGAGGCTTCGCCGAAACCAGATCCGTTTGTCGCACGCGAGTTCGCACTCGGATCCCGACTGGTGGGCGCTATCGAATCTCTCCTCCCCGTCCTCGAGTACTACTCGGACGAGGATGAAAGCTCTGGCAGCCACCATCCGTCCAGGGAAGTCTTCATGGCTAACGCCGACTCGCAAATTGATGGCGATGGCCGAGAAGTCCCCATCGACCAACAAACACCGGCCGAGCTCGAGGCCACCCGGCTCCGACTCCTCGCCAAGGAGGAAGAGTTGATCGAGCAACAGACCCGGCTTGTCCGCCAGCGTGACGACCAGCGACGCAATGACGACATGAGGGCTCGTGGACGCCAGGTTCACAATGAGCTCCGCATGCGTGAAAAGGAAGGAGTCCCGATATTTCCCCTCCCGAGTCACAATATCGTCGCGGCCACAGTGGCGGCCCGCGCCATTGATATCCCCGAGGGCAACCCGGGACATGACGAACTTCGACGGCTCCGCGTTCTGCTAGAGAAAACCGCCCTCCAGCACGCTGAAGTTTTCGAAGACCGCCCCGGTTCCTCCGCAGGTGCGAGGAGCCGGCGCTCTACGCCCCAGAAGAGTCCATCACGCATGGACGGCAAACAAGCAAGCGCCGACCGGCGTCAGCCAACTGGCGACGTCCATGGGCGACTCGGCCCCGATCGAGACGCTCGTGGCACCATCGACGCCAGAGCCCGCGCCCGACGAGACGCGGCCAACAACGCTCGCCAGGCTGCGCCGGTCCACAATCGACTCGGACCCCGGGACCTCGCGGACGCTGAGGGAAGCGCCCATCACGGTTTCAGGAGAGAAGATCGTGGCCACCAACGCAATAATAGCGGCGCTACCAGCCAGGAACGTTCTCCTCCGGCTTCCTCCGGCGCGGGATATTCGGGTCCAAAAGCTTTCGGCCCTCGTGTCCGCAGCGTCGTCTTCCCGGCGCGATTTCGAGTCACCAGCATCGACAAGTACACGGGGGAGACTCGACCGGACATCTGGCTGTCCGACTACCACACAGCATGCAGGACTAACGGTGGGAATGACTACATCGCGATCCACTACCTGCCGCTCTTCCTGGCCGACTCGGCGCGAGCCTGGCTGACCAGCTTACCACCGGGGTGCATCCACACGTGGAAGGACCTCGAGACACTCTTCGTGAACAACTTCCAGGGCACCTACAATCGACCCGGGAACGCGTGGGACCTCCACAGTTGTACGCAAGGGGCAGATGAGACTCTCCACGAGTACATCCAACGCTTCTCCAAGAAGAAGAATTCTTTGCCCGAGATCCGGGAAGGCGACGTGATTACCGCTTTCTCCAAAGGGGTTCGGAGCACTGACCTGATCCACAAGATTGCGCGGAAGAATCCTCAAACTACGCGCGAGCTTTTCGATATAGCCAACAGCTTCGCTATCGGCGAAGAGGCTGTCCGCAGTGTTACTCGGGACGACAAGGGCAGAAGCAAGGGCAAGGCGCCCGAGTCCTCCAGTCGGGACGACCAGCCCGAGTCGTCTAGAAAGAAGCACCGCAAGCGCAAGGGCGGAGACCTCGTTGCTGCTGCCGAGCGCGCTCCGGCGCGCCGTCCGCCGCGCACCAACACAACCTTCGAGGAGATGATGAGTCAGCTGTGTCACTTCCATGGACCCAAGTCCAATCATCTGACACGCGACTGCAACCTCTTGAAGAACCTGAACAAACCCTACGCCCCCAACAAGGGCAAGAAGGAACCCCCTCAGGACGAGGGTGATGAGTTCCCGAAAGAAACCGCTTGCTTGATGATTTTCGGCGGCCCTAACGGCTACGAGTCCAAACGTCGCCAGAAGATCATCGACCGAGAGGTCAACGCAGCGGAACCGGCCGTGCCCCAGTACCTGCGATGGTCCGAGTCCGTGATCTCATTTGGACGCGCGGATCACCCTGACTACATACCCCAGCCGGGACGTTTCCCCTTGGTGGTGGACCCGATCGTCTCCGGCGTCCGCCTCACCAAGGTCCTCATGGACGGCGGGAGTGGTCTCAATATCCTCTACGTCAAGACCCTCGACGATATGAAGATTTCTCGATCCGAGATCAAGCCGACTGGTGCCCCCTTCCACGGGGTGGTGCCCGGCAAGATGGCGAGTCCACTCGGGCAGGTCAGCCTGCCCGTTACCTTTGGTACTCCCGACAACTTCCGGACCGAGACTCTCACCTTCGAGGTCGTCGACTTCCCAGGATCATACCATGCCATCCTGGGGCGTCCTTGCTACGCCAAGTTCATGGCTGTCCCCAGCTACGTCTACCTGAAGCTCAAGATGCCGGGCCCCCATGGGGTTATTACAGTGCAAAGCAGCTTCCAGCATGCTTACACATGTGATCTCGAGAACTGCAACCTCGCCGCAGCCCAGATCGCCGAGGCCTCCCTCTCTGATCTCAAGTCGGCCGTGGTCGAGGAAGCACCGCCATCCAAGAAGGCTTCAACGTCGACATCTTTCCAGTCGGCTCGGGACACCAAGTCGATCCGACTCGACCCAGAAGACTCCTCCAAGACGACGCAGATCGGGACTGCGCTCTGCGACAAATAGGAAAGCGCTCGTCAGCTTCCTCCAGGATAACCGGGACATCTTCGCATGGACATCCTCCGACATGCCTGGGGTTCCTAGGGAGGCTGCCCAGCACTCTCTCAACGTTCGGCCGGACGCCAAGCCGGTCAAACAGCGTTTACGCCGTTTCGCTGAAGATAGACGTCAGGCTATAGGAGAAGAAATAGCTAAGCTTCTAGCAGCTGGCTTTATTAAAGAAGTGTATCATCCCGACTGGTTAGCGAACCCCGTAAAAAGAATGGAAAGTGGAGGATGTGTGTTGATTATACTAGCCTTAACAAGGCGTGTCCCAAAGACCCTTTCACCCTCCCTCGCATCGACCAAGTGGTTGACTCCACGGCCGGGTGCGAAATTTTATGCTTTCTTGACGCCTACTCGGGCTATCACCAGATCAAGATGAAGGAGGATGACGAGATCAAGACATCTTTCATCACTCCGTTCGGCGCCTTCTGCTACGTCTCCATGCCCTTCGGACTCAAGAATGCCGGCGCTACGTACCAACGGTGCATACAGCGCTGCCTTCAGTCCCAGATCGGCCGGAACGTGCAAGCCTACGTCGACGATGTAGTAATCAAGTCCCAAAAGAAAGAAGACCTCTTGAGTGACTTGGGAGAGACTTTCGCTAACCTTCGAAGATTCAGCATGAAGCTCAACCCCGAGAAGTGCGTTTTCAGGGTCCCTTCGGGTAAACTACTCGGCTTCATCGTCTCCGAACGAGGAATCGAGGTCAACCCGGAGAAGATCGACGCCATCGTCAAGATGGGCCCACCCAAGAACCTCAAGGACGTCCAACGGCTGACCGGGTGCATGGCTGCTCTCAGTCGGTTCATCTCTCGACTCGGCGAGAAAGCTATGCCCCTCTACAAGCTCATGAAGAAGTCGGAAACCTTCACCTGGACTCCCGAAGCCCAGGATGCTTTGGACGGCTTGAAGAAGTTCTTATCCACTCCCCCGGTGCTGGTGTCCCCCATGCCCAACGAACCACTGCTTCTTTACGTCGCAGCGACTACTCAGGTAGTCAGTACGGTTCTGGTCGTGGAACGCCCCGAGCCCGGCCACATACAGAAGGTACAACGACCGGTCTACTTCATCAGTGAAGTCCTGTCCGAGTCCAAGGCGCGGTACCCTCAGATCCAGAAGATCATCTACGCGGTGTTCATAACATCACGGAAGTTAGTACATTACTTCCAAGGACACCCCATCACGGTGGTCAGCTCCTTCCCGATTGCTGACGTCATCAACAATCGCGATGCTACGGGCAGGATTGCAAAGTGGGCAATGGAACTCATGGCTTTCAGCATAGTCTACGCCCCCCGCACGGCCATCAAGTCCCAGGCTCTTGCCGACTTCATGGCCGAGTGGACAGAAGTCCAGTCTCCGCCCTCCGTCGTCGACCTCGAGCACTGGACGCTCTATTTTGACGGCTCACTGATGCTCCAGGGCGCGGGGGCTGGCGTCGTGCTCATCTCGCCTAAAGGCGAGCGCTTCAAGTACGCGCTGCAGATCCACTTCCCGGCTTCCAACAACGTCGCCGAGTACGAAGCTCTACTCCACGGTCTCCGACTTGCCGCCTCACTCGGGATCCGCCGGCTCCTAGCACGCGGAGACTCCGAGTTGGTGGTGCGGCAGGTCATGAAGGATTGGTCATGCCGAGATCCCTCCATGGAAGCCTACTGCCAAGAAGTTCGCAAGCTCGAAGCCAAGTTCGACGGTCTTGAGATCACCCACGTTTTACGCCAAGACAACGAGGCAGCGGATGCACTCGCCAAGCTAGGATCCAGTCGGGACGTCGTCCCGGCTGGGGTTTTCCTTCACGAGTTGCACACGCCCTCCATCAAAGCGGACACAACACCCAAGACCGATGAACAGCAGGTTCCCGAAGGCGAAACCAGTCGGCAAACCTCTCCGGAGGTCCTGGCTGTCACCTCTGACTAGACCGTGCCCTTTCTGGATTACCTGCTGCGGGACGTCCTCCCATCCGACAAGACCGAGGCACGCCGCGTCGCGCGGCGCGCCAAGTCCTTCGTCGTCATTAACGACGAGCTTTACAAGAAGAGTACCTCCGGGATCCTCCAACGGTGCATACCTCAGGAGCAAGGACAGCAGCTGTTGTTCGACATCCACTCGGGCGTATGCGGTCACCACGCGGCTCCAAAGACGCTAGTTGGGAAAGCCTTCCGACAAGGTTTCTACTGGCTGACTGCCGTCACGGACGCCGATCACATCGTCCGCAGCTGCGAGGGATGCCAATACTTCACCCGGCAGACACACTTACCGGCCCCAGGCGCTCCAGACTATTCCGATCACCTGGCCCTTCGCGGTCTGGGGTCTGGACATGGTCGGTCCCCTCAAGAAGGCGCCCGGGGGCTACACGCACCTCTTCGTCACAGTCGACAAATTCACCAAGTGGATCGAAGCCAAGCCGGTCGCCACGATAACTGCTGAAAAGGCCGTCGAGTTCGTGCGGGACATCGTCTTCCGATTCGGCGTACCCAACAGCATTATCACGAACAATGGCACCCAATTCACCGGATGCGCATTCCTCCAGTTCTGTGACGACTTCAACATCAGCCTCGACTTCGCCGCCGTGGCACACCCGCGCTCCAACGGGCAAGTCGAGCGGTTCAATGGCCTGATCATGCAAGGTCTCAAGCCCCGGATCTTCCAACGACTGAACAAGTTCGCCGGCAAATGGGCAGCCGAGCTACTCTCGGTGCTATGGAGCCTGCGCACCACACCTAATCGGTCAACCGGCTACACGCCGTTCTTCATGGTCTACGGCGCCGAGGCAGTGCTCCCGACTGACCTGGATTACGGCTCCCCGCGGGCCCGCGCCTTCAACGAGACCGAGTCAGAGGAAGCACGGCAGGACGCCCTCGACCAACTCGAGGAGGCACGCGAGGTTGCGCTCCTTCGCTCAGCCAAGTACCAGCAGGCCCTGCGGCGGTACCACAGTCAGCACGTGCGAGGCCGCTCCTTCAACGTCGGCGACTTGGTTCTGCGCCGAGTCCAGACAAATAAGGAGCAGCACAAGCTCTCGCCGCCATGGGAGGGCCCGTACATAATCGCCGAGGTACTGCGCCCGGGGGCTTACCGACTGAAGGACGGCGATGGCAACGTCTTCACCAACGCATGGAACATAGAACAGCTACGTCGTTTCTACGCTTAAATTTTCTCTAAGTGTATTGGCAACATGAATCAAGCACCCCTTTTTGCTCCATTCAAAGCAAGTCTTTTCCCGACTGGCCCGCTACGCCCGCTCGTAGCGAGCACTCGGCGCATACATGACTTCGCCCTTCATGCGTGAAATACTTAAGTACTCTGTGACCCCGACCGCCGGTTTTCCGCCGTACCCTGACGCTACACGGGACACACGCCCACGGCTAATCCCTACGCAAAGGAGGCTACAACGGGTCGGCACAGGGCAGCAGCTAACAGACTTACATACACAGGAACACAAGTCCGTTTCACGCTTGACATAAAAATAACTTGATTAATTGGACAAGTGCTTACAAAAGTTACTCGGCATCCCCGAGTGCATAACCAATTCACTCGGCATACCGAGTGAACACAAAGCCAACTCGGCTTTCCCGAGTCCTTTATAACTCTACTCGGCTAGCCCGAGCAGTTTACACCTACTCTATTTTCCTACAGGCCCGAGCGCTTCAGCAAGGTCTCGACGGTGGGCTCGACGATCCGCATTATCTCTGGAATGTCTTCATCCGGAAAGTCCGCGGCGTACCCTTCCCCGATCGCCTCCAAGTCCAGCTCGGGGTCATGGGACCGCGCCACCGCCAAGACTAGGCTGGCCCCCGTCCGCGCGGCCTCCGCCTCGATGCTCACCACCTGGTCGGGGACCTGGTGTAGCCGCTCGGCGACCGCCGCAACGGAGTCCGGCGCCGGGTCATCCGACCAGACGGCGCCGCATGCCGCCTGCCCTGCCTTCAGCAGCGACTTGATCATCCCTTGGGATTTTTCGAGCCGACCCTTCCACTCTGCAGCAGCAGAGCAATACGCAACCGGTCAGGCGACGAAGTCAGGACAAAACCAACGACCAGCAAGTTCGAACAAAGCAAAACGGAGTGGTCAGGGCACTTACGGGACTCGGCCTCCGTGGCGCCCTTCTGTGCAGCCTTGACCGCCTCCTCCGCGTCAGCGGCCCTCTTGGCCGCCGACTCGGCTTCTTCCTTCGCGGCCTTGGCTGCCTCCTCCGCGTCCGCGGCCCTCTTGGCCGCCGACACGGCGTCCTGCTTCGTCTGCTTCTCCATTTTTTCCGCCAAGTCCGCCCGGGCCTTCTCCGACTCGAGCGCCTTCTCGAGTTTCCTGGCCCATTGCTTGGCAAGGTCACAATCCTGGGCGCGGGTTTGCAACGGCTCGGCTTCACGCTGAAGTTGCGTCCTCCAGGCCTTCTCCGCCTCAAGCGCCTCGTCGAGGTCCCGGGCGCGGGCCTTCGCCGCCTCGAGCTCCGCCTTCAGCTTCGACACCTCGTCTTCGGCGGCTGCACCGGCACAACGCGTTAGCTCGGCAACAAGCAGTATGCGCAAGACAAAGGTCACTCGGCAGGCCTACCTTGGGACTTGGCGATTTCCTGGGACAGACCAGCCTTCAAGCCGGTGATCTCCGCCCCGCGCTTGCGCGCCACTCCTCCGCCATCTGCCGGGCCGCGGTTATCCTGTCCCACTCGGACTTCCGCAGCTCCATCCGCTCGATCACCGGCAGTCGGTCCTGGAGGACGGCGGTCTTGCTTTGCGACCGCTGGTTCAGCGCCTGCTGCAGAAGACATACAAGTTAGTCCGCCCGGCTGCATCATCAAAACCCTCCACTCGGCCCCAAGGACCCAGTGGAGGCTCGAGGGCTACACCCTCGGGTGCACTGTTCGTGCACCCGGAGACGAGTCTACAGACTATACTACATCTACCCTCTGCCCGACTATCCTAGTCGACCGCAGGCTCGGGGGCTACACCCTCTGGGTGCACTGTTCGTGCACCCAGAGCAGCAACTACAAAAAAAAGAGAAGAACAAAAAAACAAGGGGTCCCCTGCCCGACTACCTTAGTCGGGCAGAGGCCCGGGGGCTACTTCCTAGGGATACATCCTCACAAAAAGGACAGTACTCACCTCCATCAAAGGGCACAGCCTGCCGTTCAGCAGGTTGGCCGCCTCCCTTGACGCTTTCAGCAAAGCCGGGAGGATCTCCCCGCTTTGCTCGGCGCACTCCGCAGCCGCGCGCCACTCCCGCTCCTCCTCGGTGTCGTCGACCACCACCGCGGCCAGCTGCCCCGGCTCCTTTGCCCCGATTCGGAGTGGTCTCGCCACCAACTCCGAGCATGGCTTTGAGGGCGGAGCCCCGCTGATCTCCCGCATTGGCGAGGTCTCGGCGGGCTCGTCCTCACGCGCCGGCGAACCAGCCCCGCCCGCTTCCGGAGCCGCACCTTCCGCCGTCGCCGCGTCCCGGCTAGCATCCGCGGCCCCCGCCGGCACCAATGCTCCGATGGAGGACTCCTCCTGAGGGGTAGCTGGCGGGACTGCCTGCGTGCCGGGTTGCTCGGGGGTTGGCTCGCGAGCGACCACGATCGGAGGCGACGCCGGCCGAGAGGAGGAAGGAGCAGCCGCCGGCGGAGGCGGCGACGCCCGGGTGTCTGGCGCCGGGGGGTCTCCACCCTAGTTGGACCCCGGGCCACTCGGGGGTGCCTTGGTGGCGTCCCCCGTCTTCCGCGTCCTGCGGAAACGACAAGATCAACCACGTCAATATATGAAGACGAAAGAATCCAAAAAGTCAGTCGGTAGGGCACTTACTTCGCAGACCGAGCGACAACGAGCCTCTTCTTCACCCCCGCGGCTCGTGGCCCGGGTGCAGCGGCAGCCGGGGCTGGCGAGGCCCCCGACCCGCTGGACGTCCCGAAGGCCGTGTCGGCGTCGCGTTTCTCCCCCCGGCTAGTGGGGGCGTCATCGCCAGCAGCCTGAGTAGTCTCACTCGGGGCAGCGGCCGGCACCGCAGGATCGGCGCCGGTGGAAGCACCGGTGGAAGATTCTTCCGCGACGTCAGATGTGACCACCACACTGGCCGCTGCCAGCGGGTCATCGCTGCGCCGGGGCCTCCGTCTCCGCACGAAGTAGGCGCCGCCAGCATCCGACTCCTCCTCTTCCTCCTCCTGGGCCGTTGTGCTTACGGGAGGAGGAGGGGGTGTAGCAACCACCGGTCCTTTCCCTTTGGAGGACTTGGCACCCTTTGAGGACCCGGCGCCCTTCGCTTTGCTGGCGCCGGGTGAAGATACCCCCGCCGCCCCCGGCGGCGGCGGTTTGCCCTTCGGAACGTCAGCGTACCGTGGCTGGTTCCAGATCTCGTCCTCCGGGAGGGGAGCGCTGGAAGCAAAACCAAAAAGGACCTGCGAAGGCATAAAAGCAAAGCCCGAGTGAGGCTCGGCCAAAAGCTGAGATCAAAAGAACCAAGCATTGGCTACTTACGTCGTTCGGCAGGTTCGCTCGGCAGAAAGGAGCCGGTCGTCCGGAGAAGTCCAGGCCCGTCCCCTGAGCAAGGATCTTCTCGAGTCGACCTTGCACCTCGCCCTCCGACAGCTCGTCGGCGGCCTCCCGGGTCGGATCCGCCGCGCCGGTGTACTGGTACATGGGGTGCACTCGGAGTTTGGCCGGCTGCACCCGCCACCGGACGAAGGTGGCGACGACAGTCGCCCCGGTGACCCCGGCCTCCATCGCCTGGCCGAGCTGTGCCATCAGGACGTCGACGCTGTCCTGCTCCCGGTCGAGGGGTGGATCCGTCCAGCTTGACCTGGCTACCGGCGCCTGACCCGAGAAGGACGGCAGCGCTGGGTCGGCATTGGCACAGTAGAACCACTGGGCGTGCCAACCCTTGAGCGACGATGGCATTGGCGGGGCCGGGTAGCTCTTCACCAACTTCGCCCTCAACTGAAACCCGGCGCCTCCGACTACGGCCGGGTTGTCCTTGCTCGGCTGCGGCTTCACCATGAATAGATGCTTCCACAGCGCGAAATGCGGGCGAATGCCGAGGTAGCATTCGCAGAGCGTGATGAAGCTGGCGACGTGTAGGACGCTGTTGGGATTCAGGTTGTGCAGCTCCAGCCCGTAGTAGTACAGAATCCCGCGCAAGAACTGGTGGACCGGAACCGAGAACCCTCGCTCGAAGAATGAGCTGTTTACCACCAGCTCACGGGTGTCCGGCGTGGGGATGGTCTCCCCCGTGGCAGCGCGCCACTCGACCAGCTCCTTCGGGGGGAGGAGCCCCATCCGGACGAGGATCTCCAACCTCGCCTCCGTCACCGTCGACCTCATCCATGGAGAGGGGGCCATTGGCTCGGCCGACGATCCCTCCTCGCCCAGCAGCTTCCAAACTAAGGCGTCCTCCTCGGTCTCGCTTTGATCTGCTTCCCAATCCGGGGCTTGCATCCGAGGGAGCCGGGGAGGGGATTAGGGTTTTGGCGGGGCGGGGCCCGCAGAGCGATTGGGAGCAAGAGGAAGACGAAGCGGCGGGCGCGAGGAGAATGCGGATGCGTTTGAGAGCGTGGGCCACTCCCGCAGCCTCTGCCGGATATAAAAGGAAGGGGCGGACGGTTCGGATTCCCCGCGTCTCCACGTTCCCGGATTCGCCGCGCCCACGACCGCGCCGTTTCAGATTCCGCCGCACGTTCGGGCGGGCCACGCCGCGCGTATCTCGCGCCCACGACCAGGCTGCGCCGCGATTCGTGCGGACTTAATGAAGGAGATCCAACGGTTAGCCTTCCAGGCTGTATAACCCGACGGAATACGTCTCCGCCGTATGGTGGCTAAAGCGTATTCTCCGAGAATCACTAGCTGGCTGCCTAGAGGGACTCGGCGCCGGACGCTTCGGCCACAGAGGGTATCAGAGACTGGCCTCCAGCGAGGAACGCAGTCGGCTGAGTACACCCGAGTGAGGGGCAGTAATGGCGTGCCTCCCGGAGGCCGCGAGTCGGATGCTGAGCAACTTGGAGCCGCTGGATTCTCCACCCAGAACTCATCGAGCACTTAAGCCTCGAAGCTCTGGTCTCTGGGATCTCCAGATTCAGTGGAATGACCTGGCATAAGACTTTGAAACTCAGAAACCTATGCGCCATGTCTGTTTTCTCTGATTCGGACTTAGAGTTCCAGAGGCATTCCCTCAGGGGACCCTAGCCGGCCTTAACCCCCTCGGGAAGGCCGGGTGCTACTCGGGAATTCAGTCGGGATTTATGGCAAGCCCCACGCCGGGTTATCAGTCGGTCCCTGCCCCCCAGGGGTGGACCGGATGCCACTAGAGATTACCCGTTATTAACTCACCCGCCATAATATTCCTGCCTTTTCAGGTGAATGTTACTCGGCTCTTATTGTCTTTTCCACAGGAGTTCAATCAGCCCTTCGCAATCTCCCTGCTGGCGAGAACCACTCGGGAAGTTCGACCTGAAGCCTCAGCCGACAGCAGCAAGATCGCGGAGGAGTCGGGGGCTACTGATGGTGACATGGCACCCGGGTACCATCAAGGAGGACGAATCCGGCCTCCCGGCCACGGGATGGGCCGGGCCGGCTACTTGGAGTCCGACTACCTTACGGGGGCGCCTCACCGACGTGGAGTACAAGACAAGGACTAATACCTGTCCGGCTTACCCGGAATTGGTTGTAACCAAATAGGAAACATATCTGTTAACCCGATCCAGACTCTGTAACCCTACCCCGGCCGACTATATAAGGCCCGGTAGGGGACCTCCGATCGGCAGAACACCTCATCTAGCTTAATCTTCATTGTTTCACAGCTCAGGCCCCTTCGAGATCGATTCTCTAGGGCCTGCGGCACTCGGGATACAGCAATACCAGCCACCAAACACAGGACGTAGGGTATTACCTCTCCGAGAGGGCCTGAACCTGTCTAAATCTTGTCTCCCGTGTGCAGCCATCCTGATTTGCTGTGCTCACACCGCCCCATAAATAGTATTGCCGGAATAATACTCCGACACCCATAGGAGGGGGGAGAGGTGCTACAAGTCTTACAGGTCTTTCTAGTCGCAGCACAAGTAGCATAGGATCTCAGGAGGCGAAGCCCTAGAAGACCCGCTGCCTCGAAGGAGTCGAGCCCGGCGGTTTAGCTAGATTAGTCTACGATTAGGCCTAGGGTAGCCACTAACATACACCCCCTATTGTAAGCGTGTTCTCCATCAATATATAGCAACAGGACGTAGGGTTATTATCCTGAGGGAGGCCCGAACCTGTATAAAAACGGCTGTCCCCTGCTGTCAGAGCTCCTGGCACTTGGGCCCTAGAGGTCCCTACCCCCCAGTAATCATCACTCCATGAATACCGTAAGATCGCCGATTCACCGATCGTCGACACAATCATATGAATCAAACATCTCACGTGAGAAAAATTCTAAAAATTCTTCGAATCAAAAAGACCCTAATCATATGTTCGCCACTTTAGCTAAGTGGCAGGAAAATTAGGTTCATCTGACTGGACCGTTACTCCTTTTCTGCTTCTCTGTTAAATGATGTTGATTGGTGGTAAATAGCTTCTACGGAAATGATATATGCACTTAAAATGCTCTTGTCATCATGGGAAGAAAAGGACCGCATTGTGCTTTCTTCACGCTTTCTTCAGGTAAACTGGCCTGCAATTTCGATCGGACGTTTGCAAACTCTCCATACGCATGCATTTCAAAGGGGTTACTCGGAACATTCATCAGTAACTTTTGAATTGGCGTGCCTTTTAGATCACTTTGTTTGTTCGAGTTTGTGTTTGAGCTTGTGGTGTAAATAAAATCCTGAATTTTAAACTAGACTTGTAAACGGTACTTATCATACGTGCACTAAGATGATGAACCCCCGCAACTTCACGCGCCCCTTCAATCGGACTGTCCTTCAAGTTTTATTTATCTACAAGAAATTTGCTACCGGTATATAAACCGAAACCTCTACACAATTTTTCACCTTTGCCTTTCCCCTTCCAATCTCATTAGTGCTAAATAATGTAAAAAAATTAGCTAACCTGCACTAAAGCAAGTTGTAAACATGTCATTTATGCCCAGTCAGTAAAAAAAGGTAATTTGATCTTAATCAGCACTTAAATAATATCATCAGTAATCAAGAGTATTTTAGACATCTACAACCAGTTACAGGTACATTGGTCACCCAAACTAGCCATGCTCTGACCTACTCTAACTACTTCCCAGTTCTCACTAGTTCCAGCTAGTTTTTGGTAAGCTTTGTATTGAATTATATGCATTGAACCATTTCATCCAAAAGTCTAACCTGACATGAAAAGGAGGATAATATATTTTAACACTTCCCCTCACATTGAGATTACTCTAGGGCTTAGACGTGGGATCAATGTAGACCGCGAATACTACTTTGGTTGGGTCTTGAACTCAAAATCTCTTAGTTTTGATACCATGTAAAAGGAAATATGACGTAATATGTTGGACGATGTATTGAGCCTCGACGAGTATATATAGAGTACAAGACTTGGAGTCTAAAAAGCCCCTAGAGATAAGGTTTTGTTCCTCAATCTAGCCTCCAACATGCTTCCACACCACATTGCTCCCCAGGAGATCGATATCCATGATCTCTCTCAGGGGTTGCGCAAACCGTAGCTAGGGGTTGGGTTGCCGATTGCAATCATGTTTGATCGGGTTTTTCTCTCTCGCCAATCGCTTGATCAGTTTTCCTTTTTGATTTACCTATCATAGATCTTTTGCTTTGCTCACCGCTATCGTCATTGCGCCTCTACTCCGACATTGGCATTGACTCTCCTCCAGCTATCTCTTCTTCCCCGATGTCATAATGGACACTAGGCATACCGCCCTAGGGACGCCTTCACGCATCGCTGTCAGCTACACTGCCCACACATTGCCTCCATGTTGGATCGTCATCGCCATCTGATCCGAGTATGAGTGCTATGCCATCGAGCACCGGACTAATGCTGCCTTCACCCCCTTGGGCCGCCGCAACACCTCTCCAGGCATGGCACAGTCGCCGATGGCTCCAGCTACTGCATCACAACCGTTGTTGCGATCCATCGACTCTTCAGACTACCGCTGCACCACTTCCCTCAGTGTGACATCATTGTCCATCAACACGCAAGCATGATCTTTGTCACGCTATTGGGGTGCTTCTCCTCTACTGTGAATACAGCCGCTGCGTCATCACCTCTTCCTCGCCTACCATTCGTCGTCTAGACCAACACATACGTGCCTACACTATCGTCATCTGGTTTTTATTTGCATTGCCTTCATGCACCTTTATTTTCATCTTTACACCTCAACCGTGTCATGTCGGCAGTCTCCTCTCTGCCGCTCTGTACACTGCAACTGCCATCGCGTCCTCTCTTTTGCTGCTACTTCTACAACCCTCCAGATATTGTTGCCAGGCTTGTGTTAGTCCCTCACCTCGTGCATTTGATTCTGGCAAGACGCATCACCGTACTGGCAAAACCGATATGGTACTTCCTCTATGGTGGCTTCGACTATATCGTCTTCCGCATTGACTTCTTTCTCGACGACTGCATCGATCGTGTCACCGTCTTATTCATGGCATTTCTTTGCACCTATGGTTTCCAGTGCCGCTACCTGGACTATGGCAACCCTGACTTCGGCTACATCAACCACGGCAACCTCTCGCACGGCTACCTCAACCAAGCCTACAACACTCTCGCTCTTGGCTAGCTCGACATCGGCATAAAGGGCTATCATCTGCTTGAGAAACTCATTGGTTTCCACTCCAGTTTGAGTGTCCACGATGCTCCCGCTCTAACTGAGGGGGGAGGAGACGGTTACAGTATATCTAATTGTTACAGACTACACGGGATATGATAAAATTTGTTGTGATTCAGTCTTATTTTTAGAAGCTGTTTATACTTCAAATCTTGTACTATATCCCTTGAGGCTCAATATAATCATCCAACTCATTATGTCATATTCATTTTCTTACACTCCGACCCAACAAACAGGGCCTTAAGCTACTTTCGGGGCTTCACTAACTCGGGAGATTAGTGTGGCAGTTGACCCTACTGAGCGGATAACCTACCATTGAACACGAAGAAGAGCTTTCGGTATAGGACGAAAGCAACTACATGCCCACTATGTCGCAGTGACGACCAACTCGAGTACGCATCAGAACATCACAGCCACGAAAGCAGCTGGCCGGATGTAGTCTGATTTCATCATACTTTCATGCCTACAGGAACCAGATGAGTGGCACCTGCATTGTTGCTTTAAGAAGTACTTAAGTTCCCTCTGGAATTATGCACCGGATTAGGTGCGTTTGTTGTTTCTTGTACTGGTTCAGATGAGGCGTATAAAGCTGTGCGCCGCATGCATTTCGTTATCAAACATGGAAGGGTCGTGCGTGAGGTTTGGGCCTTTCGTAATAGCTCAATTTTACCCAAGCCCAGCTGCGGCCTTATACTGAGGTAGGCCCGTAATTTGGCCGATCACGGCACAGCAGGCCGATGAAATGCAAATTCAATGTGCCAGGGAGAAACCTGGGAGGGCCTCTAACGGGGAGCAATGCTACACTCAAAAACAAAAAAGTCTATAAAGGTTTTATTTACGTGAAGATATAAATAGAAATAAAGTACACGCGCTAGAGGTGAGAGACATAATTTAAAAGAATCAGTTATTTCTTTTTTCTCATTATTCACTCCACTCAATATATAAGCAAAACTTTTATAAAATTTTAAGCTCAAATGTGTGAATGACTAGGCTGGTCGTCTTCCGTCTTCCGTTTCTTCCTTCCCTGCCTTCCTTCGCCTCAGCTGTGTCGCTCTGCGTCGCCTCGCCGCACCGCTGTATTACCTCCCCCCATCATCTCATCTCGTCACCCTAGCCACTATCACCTCGTCGCTGGCACCACCCTCCTTCTCTGTCTATGATGTATATCATCACAGAATTCGACATCGTGCCATCGCCTCCTAACCGCTTTGTTTTCGACGAAAATCCTTTGGTATTGTCTACTGGTCCTCCTCCCCCCACCCCTGTGACACCCACCCTAACCCTAACTGGACGGTGAGGTCTCTAATGAGCTCTCCCTTTGACTCCACTTCCCCTTTGGTTCCGCCTTGCATTCCCTTTTCTCTTCCTCTTCTTGCCATGATGAGGTCGGAACGAACACCCCACGTGATCGCGATCGCGGTTGTCGGTAAATTATAGTTTTTCAAAACTATGTTGCAATGTTGGTGTGATAATTGTTGACCTGTTGTCCTCTACAACTTCATCTATAGCTTGTTGAAGCTACGACTGTCCTGTAAGAGACCGGGTGTCTTCATTCAACTCTTAAGAAAATCTCACGAAATAGACAAACACAATAGAAACACATTCTATCACTACTACAAAAAAAGAGGCTATCCTTGATCGGTCACCACTGACGGGCAATGTGCTACCTGTCAGATGTACTACAGACTTCTAACGGGTAGATCATGAACCGTCAGTGGTGAGTTCACCATACGACTCAAGTTTGTGTTCTCATATGACACCATTGACGGGCTACCAACCTACCTGTCAGTGGTGACTTCACCATGCGGTTGAAGTTTGTGTCGCAAGATGACACCATTGATGGGTAGCAAAATGACCCGTCAGTGATGTGTGGTTATCACAGATGGGTCTATTTTTTAGCCGTCAGTGATGTGTGGCTTCACATCACAGACATGTCAGTTTTTGCTCGAGTCAGTGATGGACATCAAAGACATTTGACCCATCAGTGGTGACCGATCAGGAATTTCCCGCCATAGATGAGTCGGTGATGTTATGACGGAGGATGCGTGGCAAACTTCACTTCATTCAAATTGCAAACTTCATTTACAAAATCCTCCCAATCATTACAGCAAAATGCCATGAAACCTAACTATCTACGCGATCCTACGCCTCTTCCTTGGCGGGCCTTCGGCATTAATTATAAATGCCGAATTAAGCCATGGAGCTCTCACCGTAATCGGCGTTGTCGTTGTTCTCATCCTCTTCCTCGTCCTCGTCCTCCTCTTCCTCTGTCGTTGTCTCCTCCTCCTCCTCCTCCTCCTCTTTCTCCTCCTGCTCTTCAACCTCCGAGCCAGGCAGCAGCAAAGAGCTGTCGTCATCCATCCATGGGTCATCGGAGGAGAACACCGCCATCTCATTAGAGAGGTCGGTCTCCTCATCAGAGGAGACCACCACCTTTGGATCATCCTCGTCGGAGGAATAGTTACACGCCCATCTAATCGGCGAGTCCATGGCGGCGGCGGCGCGGTCGGCTTGGAGCAGCGAAGGCACAAGAGGAATGGGGTTTTAAAGTAGCTGCGGTGCGTGGAGAAACAAAGTGACTCGTTGAAGATGAAGCGACTCTGCGTGGGAAACAGAGCGACTCGTTGAAGACGAAGCAACGGGATCACCACTGATGGGTAAATTTATTACCTATTCGTGATGTGACTAATCATTTGCTCGTTAGTGGTGTGGCTTCACGTGACTAACGGTTCAACTGAAATGCCCACCTGAGATGAGCCTCTGTATGAGATAAGTCTCGCAGGACTTAGGGTTTTTTCCTACTTCACCTCTCTAACTCAAACTCTCTCTCTCTCTCAAGCATTGCACGACCTCCCCGATGCTCACCTTGCTATCCCCGCACCTCCATGACCTCACTGCTCACGAAGTCGCTGCCGCTGCGTGGAGGAGCCACCGCATTCGAAGCCACCTGCCACCTGTCGCCACGCCCGAAGCCGCCGCCACCACGTGGAGGAGCCGCCACAGCAGACGCCGCCGCCACCGCCGCAGTGGAGGAGGAGCCGCCGCACCAGATGCCGCCGCCGCCGCAGGTGGAGGAGTTGCCCCATCGCCACCGCGCCGCCTTCCCCTCTCGGTGAGCCACCCCCTCCTCATCTTTCCCAAGTCTGATGCTTAGGTTTAATCTTTAGTTTACTTGTTTTATAATATTAGCATGATTAGGTTGGTTTGTCATATTCTACAAATCCAGATTTGCTCCTAGACATGTAAATCTGATAAGGAAAGTTTACGCTTCTTGCTCCTCTTGTCTTTTTAGCTTGCTTCTAGACATGTAAATCTGATAATTAAGGTTCTAACTAGATATAACAAGATAAACAGTCTTAATTTTTAGCTTGTCTTAAGAATAAATTACTATGCTTGGTTTATTTATATATGTGTATAATTAATTTGTTAAGGACAGATAATACACATCTTCTTAGCCCCTTTAAAGAAATTTCTCTCTTTCCTATCTTTCTTTCATCAAATTCTGATCTAGACAGATATATTCACACATTGTGCTTGTGCCTCCCAATTAGGGCTGCTGAGAGGCTGTGCAGCTAGGTTTTTCAGAAGGCATGGTTAGCAAGTCCTAAGACTAGCTAGCAAAGCTGGTTTTACCAGCTGGGATAATAAGTCACCACTAGCGAGCGGCTAAACTAAGGTCGCTAGTGGTCACTTATTGTCGTCACTACTAATAAGTCACCACTGACATGTGGCTAAACCGCGGCAGTCAGTGGTGACTTATTGTCGTCACCACTAATTAGTCATTGCTGATGGGAGTCTAAATCTGCCCGTCACTGGTATTTGGTCACCACTAATGGGCACCGCGCATGTTAGAAGTACGGTAGTCACCATTGATGATAAGTTTCTAATGGACCCTGCGCCGTCAGTGGTGAACTTTTTCTGACCATTAGTGATCAACTTTTCTGTAGTAGTGTATGAATAAATAGCCTTATTACAGTCTGAAGTTATATCTAATTTTGAACAAATCATTATTGAAATCTTTAACATAGATTAATTGTGTGTGCGCGTTTGTGTGGTAGCACATATTGCACCACTTTTAATTTGGACCATGCATAACATTGGATTCTTGTTTGGAGAACCTGCATGCAGGTCCAGGTCCGATGGGAGGGACGATCTGTCACGACCCTGAATTTCGGAGCCACGAAATAATGCCCGCAATTGCCTAGGAGTTTCTCAATTGCGGACGTAGAGTAGTCACATTGCCAACACAGCGATGAGCATCCAAATTTTATTATAGAACCGGAAAGTAAGATTACCAACGATTTATCTTACAACTAACTGGGGCATTCGAGCCTAAAGTTTACACTACATTCAAAAGGAACCTACACCACAGACGCCTCGAGCGCGGATAAGACCTGAAATTCGCATTTATCTCCATTGAAGTATTCTTCATTAAAAGGTTCTCCTTCATCTTCTGGAGTATCTGTGATGATTGGTACAGTAATGAGTACATGACATACTCAGTAAGCCACGTTGGAAAGGTACACTATATAACTACATGCTTCGGATTTCAAAGGAGGGGATAAGGTTTTATTGTTTGGTGGATGTACAGCTCTAAGCTCCATCTTAGTATTTAAAATCTCTTCCTTTAAACATTTGATTATAAATCGTAGTGTTTAAACAACCCTGCCGGGTCATCGCCAGATTTAACTAATCATTACTAACTTCTACTTGTGCCTTGTATTGAGAATCACCTCTAAACACAGCTTCATTGACCAGAAGCATGGCGTATTCGAATACCATTTGAATTAACTTTGCAGAGTGGCTCAGCTTTACCCACATGATACCCATACCTCTTAGTGTCATTACAGATCTACACACGCCTATCGGTGTGTCGACAGAGGTAGGTTAACAAGGCTTTTTATCTGCTCTATCTTTGAATTTTCTACCCAGGAACACTACATCACTCGCTCTCTCGGGAGCTGACGGGCCAGTGTTAACTTCGCGATTCGGGAGTCGGGTGAGTTTCAGTTATGATTTTCCAATAGATGGCCTATCACCTCATTCGCTTCTGCGGGCCTTCCAGAGGAGAGGAATGGCAAGCTATTCTGTAGTTGTTCAACAGGTAGAGCAGAATTACTAGGCCAAGTTTGACAAGCCAAACATGTGGTTGAGCTGTTCTGTGTTCACCATTAGCACAAGGGTCTTGTCCATAATTGCCCTGAGTAAGGTAATCCACCATATTACCCTTACTCCACGAAAGAGGAATGGCTACACAATCAATACATGAAGGGCCCCATCTTCTCTGTCCCCAACCGTTGGCAATTTCTTTTTGTAACCACATTCTTCGAGTTTTGAACTAGGGTTACCAATATTCCTGAATACCGTCTAGCATAGCCTCTAATGCCGGTGAAGGATACTGATATGATTTATATTTATCCTAAGGTCTTCAAGGTGAATATGGCCTACAAAAATTAACTGGGCTGTGGGGTGGTATGTGTTAACTACACACTCACGTCATTCAAAAATATCCCATATGAAATTAACATGCGAGAAGGTAATTAACTAAACTAGTAATACAATAAATAGAAAGGCGTGTGGGATCAACATGTACAAAGGAGTGTGACTTGCCTACTGCACTGTAGTCTGTCGGATCATTGTCTTCAGGGAGGTCTTCACCGTCGGGATCCTTCCTAAGCATCGGATCGTCACTACCGCTTCCTATTTGCAAAAAGATTCAAACAAACAAACATATATAAGTCCGGGCTCGACGAATGCGAGCTGGAAGCAAAATGTAATATAACTTCAAAATAATACTATAAATAGGAAGTGGGTGTGTGTGAGGTTGGAGTCAGAATATTGAAAAGATGGAAGGAGTTATATGACGCGAGTTAGGGTTTCAGATAAAGAATTAGGATATATGTGGAATAAGAGAGTTTTATGGGTTTTGGGTGTTAAGAAGTGGGAATCTGGATTAACAGTGTGGAGATTTGGAATCATGGTGTCGAGACGATCGAAACGGTATATAATTGTGTTTTAGGGTTTCGGGCCCGACGGGTCGGGCACGGTCCGCAAAAATTTGTATTGGGCCCGTTAGGGTTTTCGGGTTGGGTTGAGTTGGACTTGGGCTAGGTTGGATATGGGCTACGAGTTTTAGATGGGCCTAAAGTGGGTTGGGTGGTGGACTAGAAATGGGCTTTGGCCCAACAGATAAAGAAAAAGAAAAATAAAAAGAAAAATGGTTCTATTCTAAATGGGCTCGGCCCAATAGCGATCGGAGCTGGCCCGAAAAGGAGCTGAGCCGGCCTGAGGAAGGAGGAGCCGAGCGGCTTGGCTCGGTTTTTAGCCGCCCGAAGAGGTACGGCTCGGGGGTCGGCTCGGCTCGATTTCAAATTGAGCCGGCGGCTCGGATTGGGGAATTAGGGTAAGAAGCAGAGGAGGGGTGGCTGCCGGCGATGGGAGGAGGAATTCTTCACCGGTGAAGCTCGCCGCCGGTGGCGGGGAACGTGAGGAGGCTCAGAAGGACGTGGGGATTCCATTTTTAGGGAGAAAAGGAGGTGTTGTTACGGGGAAGGAGCTCAGCAGCGTGGAGGTGGGCTTGAGCTCACCTCGCCGGAGTTGGGGGCATCGGTGGTGGCTTGCCGGAGCCCGGGAGGGAGAAGGAGGGGGCAGGGGTGCTCGGGAAGAGGTGGGGAGCTCGAGAGCGGGGAAGAAGAGCTCGGGGAAGAAGTGAGGTTCGTGCGCGCGAGGGAGGGCTCGGGAGAGAGTCCGGCGGGGATTTATAGAGGAGGAGGGGCGGTGGTCGAGGTGCTGCTCATCTCCCGATGAGCTAGCCGGTAACCGGAGCTCCTGCGGCGTCTTCACGTGGGTCGGCAGGTGCAGCGAGCTCGGGCGACGAGCTGTGCAGAGGCGAGGCAGACGGCGCAGAGAGAGGAAGGAGGCGGTGGTGCAGAGGACGAGGAGGAGCTTGGCGACACGTGGAGAGGCGATGTCAGGGGCGGCGCCGCTGCAGAGGAATGGGGCCCACCCCGTTACCAGCGTCGAGCGAAGGGCCGCACGACGGGTGGCGGTGGTTCTATAGGTGGCGGGCGACGGCGAGATGGAGGCGATGAACTAGGCCAAGCGAGCTGAGGAAATGGATCGTGGGCCGGAAGAAAAAAGAATTGAGGCCCAAGAGAATTTTGAAATTTATTTGGATTTAAAGTTTGAAAATTTTCATACCGTCACACGATCGATCTCGATCTTCCCCAACAGTTGTAAATGATCGACAAGCTGTAATCACACATGGCACTTTTGGCTTGGTTAATTAATTAAAGCAAATAATTAAGCAGAGAGACCCATCTCAATCTCTGACTTTGGCACCTTTGGCAGCGAGCTAGCTCAAGCCAGCGGATCATCGGTTTTGCTTGTGATGTGCCAACAAGCACGATTTCGAAATTAGCCTTTGTAATGTGGTGTCACAGCTAATTTTATGACTAATACTGATTAGTTTTACTAATCATGATATCGAGATCAGACAATATATGATCTACTGAAGTTAAATGTAAGAAAAAAAAGATGACTAGGTTTTAACTGAAGTCTCACATTCCGAAAGCCCTTTTTCCGGACATTCCGTCCCGCATATGTTAATATGCACAACGTCCATCCACGTTCTCGAGAGAGTTACCGACCAGATCCCGTCTCGACCACCAGTTAGACCGTGTGTGGTCTCCGGTTAGATTGCCTCCTCTCGCCGCGACTTGGTCCCTCGATGATTCCGGTATATCCCGTGGTTTCTTTAGCCCCAGTGGCCAAAGTCGGATTTTGACTCGATTTATAAACGTTTGGTGTCCTGTCCTCATATAGAAAGCCTACATTTTGTAGTACTTTATTGTGATACTATAAATTTTTCTAGTTGAACTTATAACCTATAAATATATATATTTGACACAAACTTTTTCTCCTCGATCGTGAGTCATGCATGCATGGACTAGCAAATGCTCGTACGTACCATGGGTACGGGTGTACGTACGTATGTAGCTAGCTGCCTTCCAACAAATATTAGAAATGAAGGAGAGTAGTAAAGCAGTAGATACGATGCATGCAACATAGTGTACTACGTACGGCATCCAGGAAAAGAAATATCTCTTCATGCATGCATATGCATGGTGATCATGCACCCATTCTCTGGTCGGCAAGAGCCGAGCTGAGGACATTATACTGCACAGTACGCCCGTGACACAGACATGCCAGTAATAGCTAGCTAGGGACCAAAGCAAAGTTGGCGAAATGGGGATCAGCAATTAAACAAAAAGGGTGGTGGGGTTTCATGCATGACCTACTGCTGCATGCATGCCTCCCGTGACAAAGCATTCTGATCTCTGATTATTATGCGGTGTACGCAGCTATGCGGTAGAGCGGTGGGTGGGTATCCATCCAGTTCCACGCAGCTACTCGCTGTGAAAAAGAACAAGAATGACCGAGTCGATCGGCTCGCATATCTCGGCGCACGCACTGGGTGGCTGTCGATGTCTTGGCGAGCGACAGTCAGGGCCAGAGTGGGGCCTTTCCCGGGATCTCAATCCAGGATTTGTGGCTTGGGGATGCGCCCCCACTATGCAGATGCATGATGGATCATGCATCCATGTCAGCTTTTGTGTTTCTCCTCTTTTGGTTTAACCTAGCTTGAACAAATTTGGGAATGATTTGCTCCGAACTTTAACCAGTTTCAACCCAGGAGTTGCCAATGATGTTAGGGCAAGGCGATGATTGCCGGATGGAGAGTGGTTCTGGTCTGAAGTTGCCTTATACCGCTCGCTGGAAGCTAGCTACTCCTTTCGTCCAAAAATTTAGAACATATTTAATTAATTAAAATAAAATTTTAATCAATAATTACTAGATCAATATATAATTTATGACAGAAAATTAATATTATATATTCATATTTGAAAATATTTTCTTATGATTATAATTTTATATCACATCAAATATTAATAAAGTAATTATTGATTAACGTCTTGTTTTAACTAATTAAAATATACCTTAGATTCTTGGACAGAGAGAGTATGTAGTACGGAGTACTATTCCATGATCCATATCATTATCTGCATTTTTATTTCCTTGACAGATAGAAAATGTCTGGCTAGATATCCATATTTTCTTCAATCAAGTTGACGAGATAAGCCATACAAATTCATCTTATGGCAATTAAAAATAGAAAGAGTAGAATTAGACCTAAAAATAAAAACCCTACTCACGCATGCATCTTAGATCAAGATCTAGTGGCTGGCTAATCTCGTCTAGGAGTTAGAAATTCGATTTAAAGACATGTTCACGTATAACTAGGGATGCAAGTGGGTCGAATGACTTAGTTTTAAAAAATTAATCTCAACTTAAACATAAGAGCTTCACTTTGTATAATCCCTTTAAATTTTTATCATGCAAATGAATGAGGATGGGTCAACGGGTCGGTCTGACCCGACTTTAATGGGTCGGTCTGACCCGACCTAGCCGTATGTACAACTCTAGCACTAGTACAGAAATCGATATCCGAGACGGTTCAAATAGCACATCCGAGGCGGTTATAGCAGCCGCCTCCACGGAGTGATCACGGATATAGGGGCACATATCGGAGGCGATTATTCAACCGCCTCGGATAGTTGATATCCGAGGCGGTTGAAAAATTACAAACCACCTCGGATAACATACCAGGCGTTTAAAAAAAAAGACCCTACCCGGCAGTGCCGGGTAGGGTTTCATTAAAACGGCTGTAACTTTTGCATACGGTGTCCGTTTTGGGTCCACAACCACTCAAAATGACCGTATCGACGAGGCGCATCTAAAAAATCTACTCGTCTTTAGACCTATACAATTTTTCACCTCCAAATTCGCCCTCTAAGACTGACTTTTGCCCCTCCAAACGAAACGTCGCCTCTTCCGACCCTCCATTGAACTTCTTCCCGAGCTCCAAATGCAGTAATTTTTGTGGATTCCGAACCGTGAGGGAGTAGAGCTGCTAGAAAAATACAAGAAAAAATTTTAAAAATAAAAAAATTTCACTCCAAATTCGGCCCCGAACGAATAATCCCCGCTACCGAACCCTCCATTCCCTCCGTTGAACTTCTTCCGAGCTCCAAATGCAGTAATTTTTATGGATTCTGAACCGTGAAGGAGTAGAGTTACTACAAAAAAATACGAGAAAATTTTTTAAAAATAAAAAATTTAGGCACTAGTACAAATGTTGACTTGGGAGGGTCTTCCTTACCTCAAATCGAAGCGAAACTGGAGGAGAAGAGCCTCCTTACGATGGGAAGAGCCTCCTCTAAGAATGATGGGGGAGAGAAGAGCCTCCTTGGTATGGGAATGGTGAGAGGAGAAGGAAGGTTGAAGGGAGGAGAGTAGAGTGGAAGGGAGAAGAAGAAGAGAAAATCTGGATCTGGCCTCTCTTCCTATGCACTGAATCGAATATATAGTCCTCTGCCACAGGCACGGAGGGAAATATTTCGGGTTTTGAAATTTTGGAGTTGGCGGGATTCTGAAATTTTGGGTTTGAACACATCCGAGGCGATTGTAAATATATAATCGCCTCGGATATGCATCATATCCGAGGAGGTTGGATATTTACAACCACCTTGGATATAATTCGAGGCGGTTGGATATTTATAACCGCCTCGGATGACTTGTTATCTGAGGCGGTTTCTTCCGAAATCCTTATCCGAGGCGGTTGGATATTTATAACCGCCTCGGATATCAGTTATGGAGGCGTTTTTGCCTAACGCCTCGGATATGGCGCCTCGGATAGACGATTCTGTACTAGTGTAGGATCCTTATTCGTATCTGAGTAAAAAGACTTAAATGCTAAAAATCTAAAACATTAATTTTTCTTTTAGCACTTAGTCTATTTTCTGACCTTTTAACCGTTTGGACATTCGTATTTCAAGGTAGAGTTCTCTTCTTCAGCGGGCTCCACTACAGGTAAAGTTGTGTCTGAGTGCACAAGTGGTGCCACCGATGAGGCCAGCTCACTGTAGAATTCCCCTCTGTATCACACTCCCTTTTCTACAGAACCAATGATTTACTATTCTTGTTCTCAACTAAATATCAACATAGAATACATGCAATCAATTTATTGAAACTTTAACCATAAATATGTGTGAAAATACACTAATGCACTCTATAAAACTAATGTCATTAGATTTTTTTTGCAATTTTTTAATTTTGGAGTGTAGGAAAACCTAGCCGCCGGTGGAGGAAAAGAAGAAGAGTGTAGCCACCGTTTTTCGCTAGCGTTTCCATTGGTTCCCCTCGCTCCTGGTGGCTGATTAGGCGCCAAGAGGTAGGGGGAACCCCAGATTCACACTTCCCGTGTAGATTAGGCTCCAGTTATGTTAGGTTTATGTCCTTGATAGTGGTGTTTCAATGGCGGGAGGCGGCCGCGTCATACGGAATAAAGGTCTTTTGGCCCTATCCTCGCCCTAGTGTGGGTGCCATGGCCGACGCCAAGGAGCCAATGGTGTTTTTGCCCTGCAGATCGACAACTCACGATACCATGGATTCTCGTCTGGCACCTCTGTCTAACTTCGCAGTGGTGGCAGCGCCAGTGGCGTTTCGTTCTTTCGTGCTCTTGGTCTTCTTCCACAGTGATCCTGAAGGAAGCAGCTTTGGCATCCTGCCTTGCGAGGGGCGTGCCCCTGGCCACAGTGCATTCAATGGTCTTAGGTTCCCACCTCTTAGGGTTTATAACTCTTCAAAACCTTTGAGGTTAGTCAGGTTTGTGCAGGTTTGGTCTTCTAAGGTTTCTTCACCGAAGGCATGCAAGAACGCAGAGATGTTAAGGACAAAGCTGGAGACAACGATTTCTGAAAACCTTGGTGTAACTCTCGATTTTATCAAGGGGATCTATTGCTTGTGTTTATTTTCATTTTTTGATATGTTGTACTATCTTTATTTAATCAACAATATGCATTTAATCAATACTATGCATTTTTTTTGCTAAAATATCATGGTCAAAAATTATAATCGACATCTTGTGTTAGAGACTGTAAAGAGTCCAAAATGTTATACATCAGAGAATAGGGAGAGTATCTAGGTTGATGGCATTATTAGGTTATCGTGTGCTGCTACTGAGACACGTGGAATCAACAATTTTCCCATATATCTATTACATACTCCTGTGTCTAGAGGAGACACAGGATGTGTCATGAAAATACATATTTGAAACTAGAACTTATCATTATGTTAGTGTCTTCTTATCATGATCATGGTCGCTTGGCTGACTAGCAATTTCATTTTCTTTCTTCGTTGATGAGGACTATGAAGAGCTCCCTTTTGGCACCGGCTTTACTCTTCCCATATCGACTCTATGGTCGATGCCTCATTCATGATATAGATTTCAGTCAACTTTTATGGCCCCTGCATCAATGTTTCCCTTGCACCTTTGCATCAACACATTCCTTCTCCTATTATCATAAAATTAGTCTAAATATTCCTTGAGAGACCGCACGCTAGTTGTCACCTGTGGGACATATCGCAGGTGAATGTTCGGCTAACGTGTGAGTCCTCCTGTTCCTTCTCCCATGTGACTACTTCTTTGACTCTATTGTCATCGGGGTTGAGCGAAGGAGGACACCACTAGATGTTGCCGTTGGCAACCGGTCGCCGAAGACGTCATAGGAGGCACGGATCATGACAATTGGACAGAAAATTTAATCATATATACAAGTTGAAGATACACCAAACCATTACTCACAGTTTTCTAAATTTTAATATATAATTGAAAGGTGAGTCTATCTTTCCCATGGATGTTGTCGTTGGCTACCGGTCGCTGAAGACGTCATAGGAGGCACGGATCATGACAATTGAACGGAAAATTTGATCATATATACAAGTTGAAGATACATCAAACCATTACTCACAGTTTTCTAAATTTTAATATATAATTGAAAGGTGAGTCTATCTTTCCCATCTTCTTCTATGATACACGTTCTAACTACTCATTCAGTGTATACAATTTACAATTAAAAAGTTTCAAGTTCAAAATTCAGGTAATACAATAAATAATTACGATATTTCTGCGGGCTCTCTCTTCAGTTTGAGCATTTAGATAACTTGTAGGTACATATAATTCAATAATTATTTATCGTTCCTTTCCGTTTCAGCTCATTAGTTTTGTCTCACTCCACAGTCCACGCTCCCACTTTGCATTCTCGTCCAAGTGACCCACACTACTACCGAAATCATTTGTACAGACGGTTCGGAACACCCGTGCGGGACGGTTTTTCAAACCGTCTGTATGAAAGAGTCTGTACAAATCAGATTTGTACAGACGGTTCACAAATCAAGTAGTACAGACGGTTCCCAACTAGAACCGTCTGCACAAATCTATTAGTACAGGCGGTTTCCAACAAGAACCGTCTGCACAAATCGAGTAGTACAGACGGTTCCCAACTAGAACCATCTGCACAAATCTAGTAGTACAGACGGTTCCAAAACAGAACCGTCTGCACTAATCGAATAGCACAGATGGTTCCAGTTGGGAGCCGTCTGCACAAATGCTTTGAACAGTACCCCAAAAGTGTTTGTACCGACGGTTCCCCATACAGAGCCGTCTGTACAAACGCTTTTGAGGTGCTGTTCAAAACATTTGTACAGATAGAACCATCTGTACAAATTCTGTAGGGTTGGACTTGTCTATAAAAAAACTTTGTACAGACGATTCTATCCATAGAGCCATCTGCACAAAGCATTTGTACAGACGGTTCTAGACCTGGAACCGTCTGTACTCTTGCGAGTCGCCTTGCTGCATAGCTACCATTTCTGTTGCCGCGGCAGCAGTGCGGCAGGGCGGCGGTGCTGTAGCCTGCTGCCACGGCAGCAGTGCGGCAGGGCGTATAGTCATTGATCTCAAAACTTTTTCATTCGCAAGCAAACATTAAATATCATTCTCAACTAGAAAGTCATTCAGAAGTAGTAACTCATCCGTAATCACATTAAACATCATTCACGAATTCTTAGGGAGAAAAAACTCTTAAGTCATGTGCAAATTTTCATGACAATGGAATTCTCCGGTCTCCTTCAACAGCTGGCACTACCCCGTATAACCCCTACACTGACAGGCGCAAAACAGCCTCCACTGACGGGTTTCGCGCCCGTCAGTGAGCTCCTGTCAATGGAAATAAAAAACCCACTGACGGACGCGGCGCCCGTCAGTGGAGATATACCTAGGATCTAAAAAAAAGGGCACCAGGCCCAGCCTGAGCCCGAGCCCCCCGAGCCCACACCCATCACCGCTATGACCTGCCGCTGTGGGTGCCGCTTTGAACGCCAGATCCGCCTCCATCCGCACGCCGCCGAAGCCCACCACCTCCGTCACTACACGATGGACACGGCGGCTCAGCAACGACTCCAGCCCGGCGGGGGTGCTCCACCTGCACACATCAAAACCACCTCGCACTCGGGCATCCTCAGACACGGGCGCACGAAGGGGCACGGATCCGCGACGGGGGCCATCCTCGGACTCGGGCGCGGTGGAACGTCGGTGGCAGGAGGCTGCGCGGCGAGCTCAGAGACGCGATGCTATTGCTGCTGCTGGTTGTTGTCACCATCGCCGTCCAGCGCGGGGAGGAGGAGCATGGGGGACCTCGGGCGGCATCGAGCCCCCGTGTAGCGGGACGGGTTCCAGTCTGCGAGCACGGGGGAGGGCGTGGAGGCGGGGACGAGGGCGGCCTTGAGCTTGGCGAGCACGTAGAGGTCACGTTGGGGGGACGCGGAGGAGGAGGAGCGGCGGCCGCTAGGACGTTCGTGAGAAAGGGAGGAGGAGCGGCGGCCGCTAGATCGTTCGGGAGAAAGGAAGGAGTGCGTGTGGCGGTGTGGGGCAATTGGGGCGGTGGCTTAAGAGAGAGGAGGCCAGGGGGTCACCAGGAAAAGGGAGAACTATCACTGATGGGCACACAATGGCGCCCGTCAGTGAAGTAAACCTTAAACCCTAGAAGAAAAGGCAGAAAAAGAAAAGAACTATCACTGACGGGCACAAAATGGCGCCTGTCAGTGAAGATCCAATCTTCACTGACGGGCACGAGAGGTGCGCCCGTCAGTGAAGGTTGTCCGTCAGTGGAGATGCCAAGTTGGGCCTCTCGTCCCACTTTTACTGACGGGCGGATATTATGCCCGTCAGTAGAAGCTGGATGCCTCACCTTGCACATCACTACTACTGATGGGCACGAGCTCGCCCGTCAGTGTTGCCTCTAATTAGCGACGGGTCTCCTCGTGCCCGTCAGTGATAATCATGTAGCAGAAGTGTTTTCTGAGGTAGTGTGGGATAGTATGAAACCTATTAACCGTCTTTGAACATACCGGACGCCCTCACTGTCGAGCTCATCTCTAGGAAACTTAAATGTCTGCAGAAGGAAACTAAAGTAGGTTAGGCACAACGTTAGAACGATTAAAATGTAACTGAATATGGTGTAATGACACTAACCTCCAGATCTACCGGACTAGAGCTAACGATCTGCATCATATATG
Source organism: Stipa capillata (assembly GCA_019208055.1). NCBI lineage: Eukaryota > Viridiplantae > Streptophyta > Magnoliopsida > Poales > Poaceae > Stipa > Stipa capillata. The sequence goes on along the minus strand of JAGXJF010005072.1, from coordinate 49,524 downwards.
TTGTGATGTAGTATCCACAGAGGTTGCTGCCCGGCGGCTGCTTGTGGCACTGCAGAAATCACGATTACGTGCAGTGTAAATTTAGTTTTACCGAATACATACTAGAACGTGCGAGGTCATTATTCATGGGCGAGGGAGGAATTATTATAGGGAAATGAAATCGGTGGGTCGGTTCGGTTTTTGCTATTTTTACAGGCACCCCCTTGGAAACGTACTTCTTGAACGCCCCGTTGAGCACCCTCGTCAACTTTGCGTACTTCTCAGGTGGGTTGTCCCTAGTGTCGAAGTACATGACATATTGATGTTGTGGGTCGATACAAACGAGCATCCAGTGGAAGTCGTAGGTGTACGGTACAAGAATGAGGCGCTTAGTATAGAAAATGAGTATGGCCTCCGAGATGTAATCCTCGACCTCCTCCGGGTTGTATTGGACCATTGCGGATATGACCACTTGTGGATTGAGGAATCTGATATTACGATTTTCTGTCCTAGCCTCTTGAAGCATATGTCTACACATAAGAGTAATGTTATTGAAAGAGCGTATTAATGAGTTTGGTAGTTCACTTAGCATAAACCGTGATTCAGAACACTTACAGTGTCCAGCACCTTAACAGGCTGACATCGAGGGCGTCATGACGGTATAGGTCGGATAAATCCTTGAACTCGACGGTGAAGGTTCCACCTGGATGGAGGAAATGTTCCCGCTCGTACCTGGCGCCGATATTTTGAGGAAGCTCTCTCTCCTTGTTGGACCTCTTCATGTAAAACTCGTGCACAATCTGAGCTGCCCAACCGAGTCATTCTAACTCCGCTTGCGTCACTAGCGGCTGCCTTTCCGTGTAGACTCTTATCTCAGGTTCTTCTTCTACGTCTTTGCCCTTGGCCGAATTTTTGGTATTTCTGGTGGCCGTACGCTGAGCTTGTGAAGTCGACTTGGTGGTCGTGCAGGAGGTGGAGGGGCAACCAGGGAAATGTACTTTTTCGGTCACTGGATGAAGGAGTTAACGGCCTGCCCCAGTGTCGTGACGTCATCCTCTAGGCGTACAGGAGGTGGGTAGGACGACATATTCGCGTGCACCATATCCACTGTCACCTTGGCGTTACCCGGCACTAGCGGAACTCCGTGCACAGTGGCCAATTCAGCTGCTGGAAATGCTAACCCCGTGCCAGCCTCAAGCATGTGATCCGAGCCAAAACTGCTGGGCACGAGGAGCTTGCACTTGGTTGGCACCGATATGTCGTCCAAAGGTGATGTGCCGTTGCGGACATCACCTGTAATGTCCTTGAAAGGTAAGTTGGCGGCGTGGACGTCATCTGGAAAGTTGCCCTGAGCTGGTTCATTGATGTCCTCAGCTTGCTCATTTTCCACAGAAGCGCAGCTACTCCAGCACCGAGCTTGCGGGGATGAGGCTGCGAGGCTGTGTTCATCCGCGGCAGCTGCATCCGTCTGCCTTAGCTGCCGTACCCGTTCTTCGACCCTTGCATCGATCTTTTCTTCCAGGCCTGCACATATTTCTTCCATCAGCTCTCTTTTCATCCGTTCACGCTCGGCTGCCTCACGCTCTGCTTTGGTTCTCCTCCGACTCTTGTACGAACCCGCATCGTAGGGGAATCCCAACTTCCATGGAACCGTGACCCCCACGCCACTCGTTCTACCCGAGTGCTCTTTGTTTCCCAGAGCCGAGGTTAGTATATCTTTTTCCCTGGCTGCTTGGAAAGTTCCTTGAGAGGATTCTTCTGACAATCACAGGATGTTTACGGCCACTTCGATGGTTTTGGGCTTGCTGAAGGCGACGGTGCCATCAGCCGAGATGTTGGCCCTCACACGATACCAGTTTCGGGCCCGCCTCTCTGGGATATGGGAGAAGGGTGTCTCGTGACTCTCCTGAGATGCCTGCTCGTCCTCTCTTCTCCATTCCAACTCTTTGCGCGCATACCCACCAGTGCCGAGCATGTGGGGGTGAACGTTGCATGCCTGTCGCGCCTGACTCCGCTGCACAAATTCCTCCGACGTGCACCTCTCCACAAATTCTGCCCATTGATTCTCCAAGTACCCATAAGTGTTCGGGTCCTACTTGTAGGGCATAAGATCGTTCTTCACGTACGTGTTGTAAAGCTCGCTCTTGAAGGTCTTCCATGCCTTGCCCATCTTGGCTTTTGCCTGTCTTTCCACGGCCTTCTCAGTACCTTCGGGGAAGTTGAATTGTGCTTAATGGTGTCCCACAGGAACTCTTTCTCTGTATTCGGCACTGACGGCCAACTGGGGGATGTTATTCAGACCTTTGACCTCGCAAGTGAAGCGCACGCTCTATGGAATGGCGCCTGAGCCTGCAGAGGCAATGTGGGCACACCCTCATCACTGACATCAGTTATCGTGTAGTGACCCTTCGGTATTTGATTTTTTTCCTCGGCCACCTCGCTTTCGCTTCTGCCCACCCGTCTCGTCGGTTTGCTCATGACACGAGGCTTCTGCATGTTGTTCAGGCAATGGTTGAGCTCTCGTCTGTTGAGCCAAGCCTCCGTATGGCCTAGATTCTCTCTGCGTAGCTCTTCCTTATGCATGTTGATATGCGGGGCCACTTCAGTCATGTGTTGCAAGACTGTGAAATGGGCTTGAGATAATGCCGCGTAGTCAGCAATGAGTGATTTCCTCCCTATGGTCCCTTTGCCATCCAGTCTCCCCTCATGGCGAGACACAGGCACACCTATTGGTTTGAGCTGGTCCATGTAATCGATGCAGAACTCGACAACCTCTTCAGTTGTGTAACCTTCGACGATGCTGCCCTTCGGACGAGATTTGTTTCGTACGTAGTGCTTGAGAATTCCCATGTACCGCTCAAATGGGTACATTTGACGTAGAAATACCGGTCCACAGATTTTTATCTCTCTCACGAGGTGGACGATAACATGGACCATGATATCAAAAAACAACGGAGGAAAATACATCTCAAGATGACATAGTGTCTTCACCACATCGGCCTACAAAACATCTAGTTGTTCGGGATCGATGACCTTCTGAGAGATTGTGTTGAAGAAGTAACACAGCCTAATGATTGTGGCGCATGAACACCGTTTTACGGGAGTGGGCCAGCCACCTACTCACAGTACCATCCAAGCACTGAGGGCAAGCCTTGTCTGGTTCTTTACTCTGGCCCAAAAGGTTACGTAGGGCAGGCAAATCATTGACCGTGCAGAACAACATGGCGTGTTGGGTGAAGTTCTCTTGTTTGTATGCATCCCATACCTGCGCCCCTGTTAGGGAACGCGCTACGAAAAACAAAATTTTTCCGCGCACGAACCAAACCAAGAAACACTATCGAGGTGTAGGTAACGATATCATACCTTCGACGATCACGTCAATGCAGCGGAGAAGTTGACCGATGTCGATGAAGTCCGCAGACTCCCGCAGCTAGGTTATACCTCCCAGCCGCGAGAGCGATCTCCTCGTGAATAGTTCGCCCGATCAAACGCCGAAGTATACGACGTCTCCGAGGTATCCACGCGTACCGGATCAGCGACACCGCGGTAATGTGTGGACCAGCACACAAGAACAGCGGGGATCTACGAGAAGGAGAAGCAGCAGCGCGCCGGCAGCTGTACTAGATCCAATCTAGAAGAGAGAGAAAAAGAAGGTTGTGGCCAATCTAGAGATGGCCGGCCTAGGGTTTAGTCCAAGGGACTAGGGCTGCCTCTGGGGCTGCTTGGGATCCCCTTTGAGGTGCCCTGCCCCTCTATTTATAGGGGTTGGGGCAGCTCTCCCTAGGCAGGTGGAGTCCTACTCCAGCAGGGACACCTTGTTGGAGTTGGAGTCCAACTCCACTAGAATCTTCTAGAACCTTCTAGAATTTCTAGAACCTTCCAGAACCTTCTAGAACCTTCCAATACTTTCCGGAACACTTCTGGACATCACCGGAACCATCCGGGACCTCCCGGAACACTTTCGAGATCATCCGAAACACTTTCGGAACCCTTCTCTCTCGTTCTCTATAAATCGTAGCATTCCTAAATGTCGCTAAAACGTTAAGCGTGTGACCCTATAGGTTCGAGTATATGTGGACATGTCCGGAATACCTTCCGGTCAATAATCGTCAGCGGGATCTGGACACCCATAACGACTCCCACATATCATCGAAGATCTTTATCGAGCAAACCTTGTATTGTCGCATACAATTCCTTTTGCCTCACGATACATTACACAACCCGAGGCGAGACTTTGACGGTATCCCTGTGATCAACTCCTTGATCACCATACCTAGTTATCCTCGTTACCGGTTTATACTCTTTTCTCGTTTCCGTATTCCGGTATCCCCGTGACTAACCTTTTAGTCAAAATACCTGGCCAGGCGATGCTGGACACCGTAATACCGAGTGGGCCCAGAGTGTATCTCTCCATCGCCGGATGGGCAAATCCCAGTCTTGACATATCTAGAACCATGATATACTTTCTGGTGTACCTGAAAGTCACCTTTATAATTACCCAGTTACGGCGTAACGTTTGATGACCCCAAAGCAACCATCCGGTATCCGGGTCTATGATATTCTCATGGTCTAAGGACGCAAGTAAACGTTAACACATCATGAGAAGATACTGACAACATATTGACGAAGTGATCTCGCAGTATCTCATAAGGGGTCTATCCAACACCATTGTTACCCTAACAATGTGTTCCCATTATTGCCGGCATCCTTGTTACATTAACAATGCCCATGATCAGGAAAACAAGATCATCAACAATACATGAGCTAGTCCAGAGGCCTGACTAGGGATCTGAATGGTGTTTATTATTCCACACATGCAATTAGGTTTTCCTCTGAATCTCATATTCAAGAACCAATGCAATTTTAGCATAGAACATAAACTTAATCATGAACATGAAAATAGAATAATAACAACTTTATTATTGCCTCTAGGGCATATTTCCAACAGTCTCCCACTTGTACTAGAGTCAATAATCTAGCCAATGCTTAAGCTCCTAACACCTATGGCATTCCGGTGTTGCTCATGCTTTGCTTGTGGTAGAGGCTTCGTCAACGGATCTGACACATTCAGATCCGTGTGTATTTTGCATATCTTTACGTCTCCACGCTCCACCAATTCACGAATGATGTGGAATCGGCATTGTATATGTTTGGACTTCTGGTGGGACCTTGGCTCCTTGGCCTGAGCTATGGCGCCACTATTGTCACAATAGAGCTCCATAGGATCCAGCGCGCTCGGAACCACACCAAGCTCGGTGACGAACTTCTTAATCCAAACGCCCTCCTTTGCCGCTTCTGAAGCGGCGATATACTCAGCCTCCGTTGTAGAATCCGCCACAGTGTCCTGCTTGGAACTCTTCCAGCTCACTGCGCCACCGTTCAGTGTATACACTAAGCCTGATTGAGATCGAAAATCGTCCGGATCTGTGACAAAGCTGGCGTCGGTGTAACCCTTTACAACGAGCTCTTCGTCACCACCGTATACGAGAAACATATCCTTAGTCCTCTTCAGGTACTTTAGGATATTCTTCACTGCTGTCCAATGATCATGACCTGGATCACTCTGGTATCTGCTCGTAACACTTAGAGCATAGGACACATCTGGTCGTGTACATATCATGGTGTACATGATTGACCCAATCGCGGGTGCGTATGGAATCTTACTCATGCGTTCTCGCTCATCAGTTGTCGAAGGACACTGATTCTTGCTCAAACTTTTCCCATGCGACATCGGCAAGAACCCCTTCTTGGCGTTTTCCATACTGAACCTCTTCAGTACTTTATCTATATATGTACTCTGGCTTAGCCCTATTAGGCGCTTTGATCTATCTCTATAGATCTTTATACCTAATATGTATGCTGCCTCGCCTAAATCTTTCATTGAAAAACTATTTTTCAACGAAGTCTTAATAGTGTCAAGAAAAGATACATCATTCCCAATCAACAATATGTCATCCACATAGAGTATTAGAAATGCTATTGCGCTCCCACTTACTTTCTTGTAAACACAAGCCTCTTCGCAGTTCCTGATGAAACCAAACCCTTTGACCACTTCATCAAAGCGAAGATTCCAACTCCGTGATGCTTGCTTCAGTCCATAGATGGATCTCTGAAGTTTGCATACCTTTCCAGCATCCTTTGGATTGACAAAACCCTCGGGCTGTATCATATACACGTCCTCGGTTAGCTTCCCATTCAGGAACGCTGTTTTGACATCCATTTGCCATATCTCGTAATCGAAATATGCAGCAATCGCTAGAAGAATCCGAACAGACTTAAGCATCGCTACGGGAGAGAATGTCTCGTCGTAGTCAACTCCTTGAACTTGTCGGAAACCCTCTGCGACAAGTCGAGCTTTATAGATGTATACATTCCCATCCGCGTCTGTTTTCTTTTTATAGATCCATTTACATTCGATAGGCCTCACGCCTTCAGGAGGGTCCACCAAGCTCCAAACTTGGTTCTCGTACATGGATTCTATCTCGGATTTCATGGCGTCTAGCCATTTAACGGAGTCAGGGCCCATCATTGCTTCCGTATAGGTCGTAGGCTCATCGTTGTCTAACAACAATACCTCGTCCGAAAACCACTGTGGTTTCGTGCGAATCCTACCAGACCTTCGTGGTTCAGCTGCTGGCTCGACTGAAGTCTCTACATCACATGTAGGGGCTTCCGTATCAGTCATTGTGGGAAACTCCGGAACCACTTCCGGCGTTGCATCACTTTGACCTAATGACGAAGATTCACCAATCTCGTCGAGTTGCACTATCCTCCCACTCACCCCTTTCGCAAGAAACTTTTCTCGAGAAACACACCGTTCTTTGCGACAAACACTTTGCCTTCGGTGCGGTGATAGAAGGAATACCCAACAGTTCCTTTGGGATAACCAACAAAGAAGCATTTATCCGATTTGGGATCGAGCTTATTTGGTTGTAAACGCTTTACATATGCATCGCATCCCCAAATTTTAAGAAAAGACAAGTTGGGTTTCTTCCCATGCCATATCTCATATGGTGTCGTTTCAACGGATTTAGATGGTGCTCTATTTAGTGTAAAAGCGGCAGTCTCTAAAGCATAACCCCAAAAAGACAATGGCAGTTCAGTTAATGACATCATCGATCTTACCATGTCCAACAAGGTTCGATTACGTCTCTCGGACACTCCATTCCTCTGTGGCGTTCCGGGAGGTGTAAGCTGTGGAACAATTCCGCAGCTCTTCAGATGTTCGCTAAACTCGTAACTCAAATACTCCCCTCCGCGATCTGATCGCAGAAACTTGATTTTCTTGTTACGATGATTTTCTACTTCATGCTGAAATTCTTTGAACTTTTCAAAGGTTTCAGACTTATGTCTCATCAAATAGATATACCCATATCTACTCAAATCATCCGTGAAGGTAATGAAGTAGAGGAATCCACCGCGTGCAGCTATACTCATTGGACCACATACATCCGTATGTATGATCTCTAATAAGTCAGTCGCCCGTTCTACGTGGCCTGTGAACGGCGTTTTAGTCATTTTACCCATTAGACAAGGCTCGCAAGTGTCAAATGATTCATAATCAAATGACTCCAAAAGTCCATCACAATGGAGTTTCTTCATGCGCTTCTTTCCAATATGACCCAAACGGCAGTGCCACAAATAAGTGGAATTCGAATCGATTATCTTGCGACGTTTAGCGTCAGTGTTATGGATGTGTGTATTACCATCAAGATTCATAATAAATAACCCATTCACAACGGGAGCATGGCCATAAAACATATTATCCATATAAATCGAACAACCATTGTTCTTAGACTTAAACGAATAACCGTCTTGCAACAAACATGATCCAGAAATAATGTTTTTGCTCAAGGCCGGAACATAGTAACAATTACTAAGCTCTAATATAAATCCTGAAGATAAATGTAGAGGTAGGACACCGACGGCGAGCACAGCAACTTTTACTCCGTTCCCGACGCGCATCGTCACCTCATCCTTTGCCAGTCGCTTAGGCCTCTGTAGTTCCTGCATCGAGTTGCAAATATGAGCAACCGATCCGGTATCCAATACCCAAGAATTACATTGCGGACCAGCAAGGAATACATCAATAACATGTATGACACTCATACCTGAGCTGGACTTTCCAGACTTCTTCTTTTCTGCCAGATATTTCTTGCAGTTCCTCTTCCAGTGTCCCTTCTCTTTACAGAAGAAGCACTCAACATCAGAAGTGGCGCCAGTCTTGGACTTCTTAGGCGTGTCAGTCATACTAGCACCCTTGGATTTGCCCTTTTTCTTAGACTTGCCCTTCTTCTTGAAGTTGGTTGTTTTATTCACCATCATCACATGATTGGCGTCCTTCTGGATTCCACTCTCAGCAGTTTTAAGCATAGTGAATAATTCACCCATACTCTTTTCCATCCCATTCATGTTGTAGTTCATGATGAAGCTACTATAGCTCGGAGGGAGGGAAGCAAGAACAAGATCAGTGCCCAACTCTTGGGAGATTGGAAAAACCTAGCGCATCCAACCTTTGCGCGTACCCAGACAATCTAAGTACGTGCTGACTCACTGAGCTGCCCTCAGCCATCTTGCATTCAAACAAGGCTTTGGATATCTCATATCTTTCAGTCCTTGCTTGCTTCTGAAACAAAGCTTTCAGCTCCTGGATTAACTCATAAGCAGCCCAATTCTCAAAACGCTTTGAAGATCAGGTTCCATGGAGGCAAGCATGATACACTGTACTGCAATGGAATCATCGCTCTTAGATTGATAGATACGAGTCTCATCATCCGTAGCGTTAGCGGGGAGTTCACCGAGAGTTTGCGATAGGACATAGTCCTTCTTGGCACTCTTGAGGACAATCCTCACATTACGGTACCAGTCCGTAAAAGTTGTTCCCAGATGAATTTAGTTTTTCTTTCTCAAGCAACGCGCATAGTGGAAAGGTGGTTACGGGTGCCATAGATCTACAACTTAAAAACAAATACACTTTAGACATTGTTCATGATTAAAGCAACTCAAATTAACACTTAATTAGAGTAAGCTCCCACTAAAACCAATATCCCTCATAATTGATTATTAGTGATTCAAGATCCACGACTCACTTACTCCACCATTGATGTGACATCACTGATGATGGAATAACGAGACCGGTAGGTCAACATGCCAATCATATCCCATATGACTCTTGTTCATCTTTCGATGGGTGTGTTCCGAGCCCAAGACGATCTTGCAAAGCTCGTCAAGACAACCGAGTGCTCTGCTGCGCGAACGGTTCGCGCCCCGCCTCATATATGTCAAACCTATCGTACCCATGTGACATGGCGCACCTCAGAATGGCAAATACTCCAGACGGTGCTACACTTGGAAGAACACTAACTACTTTGATATTTGTGTGAGGGATCACCCTATTTAACAACGTCTACCACGCATCAAACAAGGTGCATAAAAGGGATTAACATCACATGCAATTAAATTATTGTGATATGGTATAGCCCCTTTTGTTGAAGAAGACTTCTTCAACATCTTTTGGCGGAGAACTCCTTCTTCGCGTACGACGTAGCGTCGAGGTCCATCGATGTAAGATTGTCACCACCATGTCCTTGCAATTACAACTATTTGCTATCACATAGCTAATAAAATAAATGCATTACATGGCTTTCTAGTTGACGCGTAGGTCAATATAATAAATAATGACAATCGTATTAGCTCCTGCCGATTGCCGTACTCATGACACGCAGGTCATGACAAAATTAAAATTACAAACACTTTGCATCTCATACAATCACATTGCATCACATAGGCTATACCACATCACATGCATACCCTGCAAAAACAAGTTAGACGCCTCTAACGTTTATGCTACAATACGTGGCTTTATGGCTACGTTGCAAACCGTTTGCTACCTACGTTACCATAAGCATGATTGCTCTTGCAGTTATTTAACTGTCGGGGTGTCTGGAATTGGAGACTCGGAAATCTCGAAACCCCATACTAAACTTCGTCATACGCATGACCCCCGTGTAGATCACATCTACAAGCCCGCTCATTGCAAATTTATCTTTCTCAACTAAAGTGAAACCAAAGTCATCCTTAGCATGTCTCGATCCCAAGATCGTAAGGTTCGCCGGACCTCTGAAAATTTCACGATGCCGCCGAGATCAAAATTTTGCAATGAGAGGGAAACAACAAGAAAATCTGGTGGTAGATCTCATCTAACACCCCGCACATCATATGTGCAATGCCGCATATCACATATGCTCTAGTCGTACCTACAACTACGCATAGAACCTGGCTCTGATACCACTGTTAGGGAACGCGCTACGAAAAACAAAATTTTTCCGCGCACGAACCAAACCAAGAAACACTATCGAGGTGTAGGTAACGATATCATACCTTCGACGATCACGTCAATGCAGCGGAGAAGTTGACCGATGTCGATGAAGTCCGCAGACTCCCGCAGCTAGGTTATACCTCCCAGCCGCGAGAGCGATCTCCTCGTGAATAGTTCGCCCGATCAAACGCCGAAGTATACGACGTCTCCGAGGTATCCACGCGTACCGGATCAGCGACACCGCGGTAATGTGTGGACCAACACACAAGAACAGCGGGGATCTACGAGAAGGAGAAGCAGCAGCGCGCCGGCAGCTGTACTAGATCCAATCTAGAAGAGAGAGAAAAAGAAGGTTGTGGCCAATCTAGAGATGGCCGGCCTAGGGTTTAGTCCAAGGGACTAGGGCTGCCTCTGGGGCTGCTTGGGATCCCCTTTGAGGTGCCCTGCCCCTCTATTTATAGGGGTTGGGGCAGCTCTCCCTAGGCAGGTGGAGTCCTACTCCAGCAGGGACACCCTGTTGGAGTTGGAGTCCAACTCCACTAGAATCTTCTAGAACCTTCTAGAATTTCTAGAACCTTCCAGAACCTTCTAGAATTTCTAGAACCTTCTAGAACCTTCCAGAACCTTCTAGAACCTTCCAATACTTTCCGGAACACTTCCGGACATCACCGGAACCATCCGGGACCTCCCGGAACACTTCTGAGATCATCCGAAACACTTTCGGAACCCTTCTCTCTCGTTCTCTATAAATCGTAGCATTCCTAAATGTCGCTAAAACGTTAAGCGTGTGACCCTATAGGTTCGAGTATATGTGGACATGTCCGGAATACCTTCCGGTCAATAATCGTCAGCGGGATCTGGACACCCATAACGACTCCCACATATCATCGAAGATCTTTATCGAGCAAACCTTGTATTGTCGCATACAATTCCTTTTGCCTCACGATACATTACACAACCCGAGGCGAGACTTTGACGGTATCCCTGTGATCAACTCCTTGATCACCATACCTAGTTATCCTCGTTACCGGTTTGTACTCTTTTCTCGTTTCCGTATTCCGGTATCCCCGTGACTAACCTTTTAGTCACAATACCTGGCCAGGCGATGCTGGACACCGTAATACCGAGTGGGCCCAGAGTGTATCTCTCCATCGCCGGATGGGCAAATCCCAGTCTTGACATATCTAGAACCACGATATACTTTCTGGTGTACCTGAAAGTCACCTTTATAATTACCCAGTTACGGCGTAACGTTTGATGACCCCAAAGCAACCATCCGGTATCCGGGTCTATGATATTCTCATGGTCTAAGGACGCAAGTAAACGTTAACACATCATGAGAAGATACTGACAACATATTGACGAAGTGATCTCGCAGTATCTCATAAGGGGTCTATCCAACACCATTGTTACCCTAACAATGTGTTCCCATTATTGCCGGCATCCTTGTTACATTAACAATGCCCATGATCAGGAAAACAAGATCATCAACAATACATGAGCTAGTCCAGAGGCCTGACTAGGGATCTGAATGGTGTTTATTATTCCACACATGCAATTAGGTTTTCCTCTGAATCTCATATTCAAGAACCAATGCAATTTTAGCATAGAACATAAACTTAATCATGAACATGAAAATAGAATAATAACAACTTTATTATTGCCTCTAGGGCATATTTCCAACAGCCCCTTCGTTCCACAATGTTTTCAGATCTTCCACCAAAGGTCTTAGGTATACGTCAATATCATTCCCAGGTTGCTTAGGCCCTTGGATAAGTAGCGACATCATGATGTACTTCCGCTTCATACACAGCCAAGGTGGTAGGTTGTACATACTAAGAGCAACTGGCCAAGTGCTGTGCCGGCTGCTCATGTTGCCGAAAGGATTCATTCCGTCCGTGCTCAACGCGAACCTTATATTCCTCGGTTCCACACCGAAGTCTTTGAAAATCATGTCGATGTTTCAGTCCACTGCGCAGAATCGGCAGGGTGTCTTAGCTTTCCATCTTCCTTACGGTCCTCCGAGTGCCAGCACAACAATTTGGCCTCTTTTGGTTTCACAAAGAAACGCTTCAGACGTGGAATTATGGACAGATACCACACCACCTTAGCAGGGATTCCTTTCTTCAACTCGATGGTAGACTTGTTGTCATCTAGTTGACTCTTACGCTTGTAACGACAAGCTTTGCACACTGGACTTGAACGCAAGTTTGAGAATTCATTACAGTACAAGATATAATCGTTCAGACATGCATGTGTCCTTTCTACCTCCATCCCCAATGGACAAACAACCTGCTTTGCTCGGTATGTGTTTTTGGGCAACTCGTTTCCATCCGAAAGCATCTCCGATAGGAGACCTAAGAGCGCCGTGAAATGCTTGTCTGACCAACGATAGCTTGTTTTCAATTTAAGCAGCTCGAGCACTGTCGCGGGGATTTCGTGGCAATATACATTTCTAAGTAGGATTTAGGGGGCGCAAGAGGATGATCCAGGGGCGGGTTCACACGAGAGATTTACCCAGGTTCAGACCCTCTTATCGAAGAGGTAATACCCTACTCCTGCTGGATTGTTATCAAGCCTCGCGTGAGGAGTTTCGTAGCGCAAAAGATGGTGTGATTGCTGGAAGAAGAAGAAGAAAATCGAAGACCCGGTCCCCTGCGTGGGTGTCCTAGCCTTGCCTTGTATAGACCCGGCAAGGCTTAAGTTTTACAACTGTCGAGTCGGCCAAGTCGTGGTAACGGCACACTTGATTGGTGCCTTAACTCTACTTATTGCCTCTGGGTAACGTCCGACTTAATGCTTCTGTAACGCCTGGTCTTGATGGCACCCGGCCGTTACTTCCGAGTGGACCCTGTGGGCTGTATTTGGCCGAGAGGGCCTCCTGCCGCAGATTTGGGCCACCCTGAGTTTGTTGGGCCGATTTTTTGTTTTGGGCCTATCCCTTGGCGATCCCGCCGTCAGTAGCCCCCGAGTGCTTCAGGGTCTTGATGTATGCGCCGACCGGAGGGCGAGCTGCGCGCGCCTCCGAGCCGGCCGTGGAAAGACCTTGATGGACTCCCGAAGTACCTGAAAAGGTTAGGTTTGAGCTAATAGCAGTGTTAATCTCGGTGATACCTGTGTTTTCCTGCTGGGGAAGTCAGCTAGTGGCCTGCTGGGAGGCGTATCATAAATTTTGAGTGAACTCGAAAAGCGTCTGGGCTTATCCGAGTTGATCGTTGCCAGCTGGTGTCCGAGTGGAAACGCTTTCGATCTTCAACTCCAGAACCGAGTCTACGGACTGGCATTTGGCTCTGGATCAGAGGCCGTTTGGTGCCGCTGTGGATGCCGAGTCCGTCCTTAGCTCGGGTGTTGCCGAGTGACCTGCGAACCCGGTTGGGCCGGTCATTGACACCCGTTTGCAGAGCCTGGTCTGCTTGCGAGTGGGCACAGTCGGTGCACCTTGGATTGTTTTTAATGTTGCTTGGTGTAGTAGGCGCAGTCCGTGTGTTGCCGGGTAGCGGCCGAGTCCGACTCCTGGCTGACTTAGCGACTCCGCGCATCGTCACCCGGTCCTGCCAAACTTGGTCCGTACCGGCTCGTGGTCACACGAAAACGTCACAACTGCGCACGACGTCGCCTCAGCATTTATTGCACGCAGTCAGTTGGACAGGGCGCTCAGAATGCTGCAACATGATGATTTCTCCTTGAGTCTTGCACGAGGCGTGCGCGGGATTTCCGCTGTCACAGCGACGACTGTGTGGGACGCTTAAAGCGACGGCCCGTGACGATTGCACCTTGGGTTCTGTGTACGACGCGCGCGGGATGGCTGCTAATGTAGCACTGACTGGTCGGAGTGCTAGGGGTGCCAGACCGTGGAGAAAAAGGCGCCTCGAATCCCGCACGGGACGCGTGCATGGGGCGGCCGTCGTCACTGCGACGCCTGCGCAGGACGTTTGAGGTGATGGACTACGATGTTTGCACCTCGGTTCCCGTGCGAGACGTGCACGAGGCGGCGATTGCCGCACTGTTTCGTGGCCACGTGGATGCACTACCCGGCGGGCGGTTCGCCTTCCTCGGTATAAAAGCAGGCCGTGGGGGAAACGATTCCCATCTATCTTCGTTCTCCTCGCGCTTGCCATCATAAACCACCGGAGCCCGTCGCCGTGGACTGCTTCCCTCTGCGATTCCAAGAGCTTTCTTCTCCCACCAGTGCCGATCATGTCACGCTCCGGCAAGAGCAAGAAGAGCGACGTCTCCTCCTCCACCGCCGCCCTTTCCAATGGGTGGAAGAAAGGCAACTGGATCCCGTCGGTAGTAACCGACCGGATCCTCTCGGCCTTCACCGGTGAGGGATTGCTTCCGCCTCGGGCGATCGGCAACTAGAGGGCGCAGTTCCAGGAGGAGAAGCCCGCCCCGCACGAACATGAACGGGTGCTACTCATCCCGTTCATCGAGCGGGGCCTGTCACTGCCTCCTCACGACTTCCTGCGTGGGCTGCTCCACTTCTATGGCCTCCAACTCCATCACCTGAACCCCAACGGCATTTTGCATATCACGTGTTTCATCACGCTTTGTGAATGCTTTTTGGGGACTCGGCCTCATTGGGGGCTGTGGAAGAAAATCTTCATGGTGAAGGCGCAACCGATCAAGGCCGGCGAGCGCCTTTCCATCTGTGGGGGAGCCGGCATTCAACTCAAAGCCGGCGCCAGATACTTCAAGCTGCAACTTCCGGACACCGTGCGGAAGTGGCAAGACGGGTGGTTCTACTGCCCGGACGAGCGCACGCCGACTGGGCATGAGGGGTTTCCCAAGTACACCGAGGCTCCTCCCAAGTGGCAGAAGAGTTGGAGCGCCAAGCCATCCAGCATGGAGATGCCCGAGGTTGACCGACTCCTGAGGAGGATCTAGAGGCTCCAGGAGAAAGGGCTTACTGGCGTCGACCTCATCATTACCTGGTTGAGTCGGCGAATTCAACCGCTTCAGGCTAGGGCGCACTCGATGTGGGAGTATTCGGGTGCCTCCGACTCGACCAGAGTATTGGCCAACGAGCTCTCAGATCATCTCTTCATGAAGCTCCTGAAGAGTTTGACCAAGGAGCGTTCCGGCCTCAATAGGGCGCCGCATGTGGTGCCCTTTTCCACCGCTAAACCTCCGCCCACCGTAAGTCTTTTGCCTTTCGAGTCCGTTCCTTCTTATTTTTGTCTAGGGTTCTCTTCTGAATCCGAGTCCTTGTCTTTGACCTTTCTAGGCTTGAACTCCCTGCCGCCCCTCCCCGAGCATAGTTCGGCTCCGGGAGCCCTGGATGACATGGAGGTCGACGAGGAAGCCCCCGAGGGCGGGGACCCAGAACGGGGGTGAGACCCGGCCGATTTGGGCGACGAATCTGAGGAGACCCCTCTGACTTTCAAACGGAGGCGAAGGGACGACGCCTCCAGCTCCGGGGCCTCGCCGACTTAGGCGGAGTCGGCCGCTAAGCGGGCGCGGGTTGAACCCGCCAGCCCCACGGTTCAAGCTGCCGCTTCTGCCGCCAAAACCGACTGCGCCCCAGTCGGCGTCTGCCAGCTCCTCTGGGGGTCCGTCCGCCCCGGGGAAGCCAAAGAAGAAAATGGTCCCCATGACCACCAGGTACGCCTCCTTTTATTTTGCCGAAGAAGAAGGCGGTTCGCTGAAATCGGTTTGGCTCTTCGATATTGCAGAGTCCAGAGGAAGCTCTCCGACAAAGGAGGCTTCCAGCCCGGTGCGTCCACTGGACCGACTCCAATCCCGCCGTCGGAGTCGACTTCTCCAGCTCCAACTGCGACTACGCCCAGCACGTAAACGCCCACCGCGCCCGTGGCAGAGGCACTGGAGTCAGGCGTGGGAGCCGGGTCTGCCGTGCCTCCGGCTGCGGCTGCGCCCAGTGCGCCACCGCCTGCCGCACCCGTGGTGGAGGCGCTGGGGTCGAGCGTGGGTGCCGGGTCAGCTGCGGCTCTGGCTGACGACCCGCAGCCCCCGCCGACTCCCGCCTACGAAGCGACAACGGAGCCGGTGGCCACGGCCGGCGCCGACTCCTCGGAGCTGACAGACAGGGCCAAAGGCTAGCTCACCATCGAGTCTTCCCTGGTGGTGGAGCAAAGCCTGGTGCCAGCTCCCTCGCCCGCGGCCAAAGAAACGGTACCCGGTCCGTCCAGCGACCTTGTGCCCGCGCCGCTGCTTACGCTGCCGAGCTGTAGCACGGAAGACCTGGCGACGGCGCAAGGGGCCACTGACCGCGTCGCTGCCCTCAGCTCCAAGCTTAGGGATTTTGCCAACGCGGCCAAAACCTTGGCGGAAATCGGCCGAGGTTTTGGAATCTTTCGTCGGGGTAAGTCTTTGACTCTAAACTTCGCTTGATTTTTAACACTGGGGGCACGATCAGTGCACCCAGTGGGTGTAGCCCCTGAGTCTCGAGCCGACTGTTTGAGTCGGCTGGAGACTTATTAACTCGGGTCCCACTAACTCGAATTTTCCCTTTGTCCAGGCTGTGGTCCAACTCGGCGGAAGCAGCTAGGCGCTTTTGGAGAGGAATGCCTCTCTCGAGAAAGCGTTGGCCGATAAACGGGCCAGGACTCGGCAGCTTGAAGAAAAGCTTGCTGCCGCAGGGAGTAAGCATCCGAATCGCTGTAGTTCTTTGCCTTTTAAGATTTTGGTGATTTTAATCTCTCTGGATGGGCAGATGTCGAGGCCGAAAACGGTCGGCTTCGTCAATAGTTGAAGGCCTCCATCTCGATGGAGAGGGCAAGAGAGATGCTCGACGCCAAGGAGGCCGAGTATCACGACGAGCTGAAGAAGGCTCGCGAGGATATGAAGACCGCCACCCTGCTGTAGTCGGAGCACCAGCAGCTGGTGGATCAGTTCGAGGGACTGAAAGCCACCAACCGCGAGCTGCAGGGGCAAGTCGACAGCTTCTACTCGAAGATGACCGAGTCGCAGAAGCGGCATTCGGAGGCCATCGTCGAGTGAGAGAAGCGCGAGGCGGAGCTCATGGGGCACTTCAAGACTGCCAACGAGACCCTGCTTAGTAAATCTTCGAGTCCCTCGCCAGATTCTTTCGCTCATTTCCTTGTCTGTTTCCTTGTAATAATTCAAAACCAGACGCTTGCCTAGGAGTGGAGGAAGAGGCGAGGAAAGCAGTGCTCCGACTCCAGGCATTGGCAAACCCGGCTAAGGCGGTCGTCGAGGCGTTCTGGACACCCGAGCTAATGTCCAGTTGCGTCGTCACTTTGGAGGACCGACTCCTCCAGGTGAAGAGCCTGGTGGAGCGCATGAAGTCGGCTTCGCAGGACCTCTACACCATGCTGTGGCCCAACGAAGAAGCGAGCTCCAGCATCTTCGCCCTCTCTGACAAGCTTTCGCAAGGCTCGGCGGAGGTGAAGTGGAAAGAGTCGGCGGCCCGCTCAGGAGCCAGCATGGCGCTGGCAATGCTGCTAGCACACCATCCCGATGCGGACATCGACGAGATTTCCGTCGGAGCTCCACTTGATGCAAAGGGCGAGCCGGTTGATCCTCTGAAGCTGCTCCCCCGAGTTTGCCGCGCCGCGAGCCGGATAGCCGAGTTCACCGACCTGGAGGAGCGCGTGGAGGCGACTCCGAAAGAATAGATGTATTATTATTTTTGTTTAGACTTGGTATGCCGAGTAGAATGATGTAAAAACTAAGTTATTTTGCAATGAAGTGTTATGTTGTTTTGCACAAGTTGTTTTGCTCGTCTGAGTTTGTTTCTACGCCAAGTCCTTTCGTGTGTAGGCCGACCTTTAGCTTTTGCTCTTGCCAACCGGACAGCCGGGTTGTGACTATAGTTGGAGACGAAGAGTGGGCCTTAGGTACTGTACACGTTTACTTAGACGCTCGCGGGGAAACAAAGTTAGAAGATTCAAAATAACTTGCACCGATTAACAACACCCAGTGGGTTGAGATAGCCCCCGGGGGTTGCCCGGGAGAGTCAAGCCACTCGGTTGTTGAATGTAGCCCCCGGGGGTTGCCCAAGGGAACACAGTTAGTTGAAAGGCAAAATCATAAATAAAATGTTTCCAACGTAAAATTGTGGAAAAAATGTTTTTCCCGAGTGCCGCTCGAGAGAAACAGGTTTTATTTATGATGAAGCGACAATCTGTTGAAAGTACAAAGTTCAAGTGAAGAAGGGACACAGCTGAGCAATGTTCCAGGTCCTTTCGGTGACTGCTCCTGATGTCGGGTCCTCCTGTCGGTAGGCGCCGTTGTGCAACACTTGGTGGATGATGAACGGCCCTTCCCAAGGCGGAGAAAGCTTGTGCATGCCCGCCTTGTCTTGAATGAGTCGGAGGACTAAATCCCCTTTATTGAAGACTCAGCCCTAGAACTAGCGGCTGTGATAGCGGCACAAGTTTTGCTGACATATGGCCGAGCGTGAGAGAGCGAGTTCCTACGCTTCCTCTAGGAGATCAAGGTCGTCCTGCCTTGCCGACTCAGCATCCGCTTCCACATATGTTGCGCCTCGTGGGGAGTCGTGGAGGATGTCACTCGGCAAGACAGCTTCAGCTCCGTAGACCATGAAGAAAGGCGTGTAGCCAATCGACCAGTTTGGAGTAGTCCTTAAACTCCAGAGGACAGAAGGGAGCTCATCGATCTAGCAGCCGGCAGTCCTTTGTAGAGGAATCAGCAGCCGGGGCTTGATACCTTGGAGGATGAACGCATTGGAGCGCTCAATTTGCCCATTGGACTGCGGATGGGCCACTGAGGCATAGTCGAGTCGGATGCCATGGTCTCGGCAGAACTGGCAGAAGACTTCAGCGGTGAAGTTCTTGCCATTGTCGGTGATGATGTTGTGGGGGATGCCGAATCGGAAGATAATCCCTTTCATGAAGTTGACGGCAATCGGACCGTCGAGTTTCATGATGGGCTTGGCCTCAATCCACTTGGTGAATTTGTCCACTGCGACGAGGAGGTGAGTGAATCCCCCTCGCGCTGTCTTGAGCGCGCCCACCATGTCGAGCCCCCACACGGCAAAGGGCCATGTGATGGGGATAGTTTTGAGGGCGGTAGCCGGCATGTGTGATTGGCGGGCATACCGCTGACAGCCTTCACAGGAGCGAACGAGTTCCTCTGCATTAGCATGAGCCGTGAGCCAGAAGAAACCTTGACGGAAAGCCTTGGCGACGAGTGCTCGCGAAGAAGCGTGGTGGCCGCAGGTTCCTGAGTGAATTTCTTCAAGGATTTCTCTGCCTCCCTCTGGCGAAACGCACTTCTAGAGAACTCCAGAAGTGCTACGCTTGTAAAGCTCGTTGTTGACGATGGTGTAGGCCCCAGCGCGGCACACAATGTGACGGGCTTCATCCTTTTCCTCGGGGAGCTCCTTCCTCAAGAGGTAAGCGAGGAACGGCCGAGTCCAGAGATGGTTGACAGCCAGGATGCCTTCCTGGGCCGAGTCAACCTTTCTGGAATCTTGGGGCGTGGCCTCAGATAGGTCGGCTGCCGACTCCAACTTGACGGAAGGCTGATGTAGTTGTTGTAGAAAACACCGGGGTGGCACCTTTTCTCGAGCAGAGCCGATCCGGGCAAGGGAGTCCGCTGCTTCATTGTTGGCCCGGTGAACATGATGAAGTTCGAGGCCTTCAAAATGGCCTTCGAGTCGTCGCACGGCAGCGCAATATGCGGCCATGATGGGGTCCTTGGTATCCCACGTCTTCATCACCTGCTGCACCACCAGATCCGAGTCTCCACGACAGAGGAGTCGGCGGATGCCGAGTGAAACTGCGATGCGCAGGCTATGCAGCAGTGCCTCATACTCCACAACATTATTGGATGCGGCAAAGTGGATCTGTAGCACGTAATGGAGCTTGTCGCCTTTGGGGGAGATGAGGACAACTCCAGCCCCCGTGCCCGCGAGCATCTTTGAGCCGTCAAAGTACATGACCCAGTGCTCCGAGTGCGCTTGGGGTGGGAGGGACTGGGTCTTAGTCCATTTGACGATGAAGTCGGCAAGAGCCTGAGACTTGATAGCCTTGCGGGGCTCGTAGTTGATGTCGTGAGGCATGAGCTCGATCGCCCACTTAGCGACTCGGCCCGTGGCGTCCCTGTTGTTGATGATGTCTGACAAGGGAGCGTGGCTGACCACGGTAACCGAGTGGGCTTGGAAGTAGTGAACCAACTTCCGCGCTGCCATGAACACGCCATAAACGAGTTTCTGGTAGTGCGGGTAGCGCTGCTTCGACTCGGAGAGGACTTCGCTGACATAGTAGACGGGTCGCTGTACTTTCTGCGCCCGACCTTCTTCCACTTGTTCCACCACTAGGACAACACTGACGACTTGATTGGTGGCCGCAATGTAGAGTAGCAGGGGCTCTTCTTCCATTGGTGCAGCGAGAACTGAAGGCGTAAACAACAGACGCTTGAGGTCGTCGAAGGCTTTCCAGGTTTCGTCGGTCCACTCGAAGGAGTCGGATTTCTTGAGGAGTCGGTAGAAAGGCAAAGCCTTCTCACCGAGTCGGGAAATAAACCGACTTAATGCAGCCACACATCCGGTTAGACGTTGTACGGCCTTCAGGTCCTTCGGTTTGCCCATCTTGAGGATGGCGTCGAGCTTGTCCGGGTTCGCCTCGATTCCTCGTTCGAAAACGATGAAATCGAGCAACTTGTCCGAAGGAACTCCGAAGACGCACTTTCCGGGTTGAGCTTCATGTCGAATCTCCTGAGCTTGGCGAAGGTTTCAGCCAAGTCGGTCAAGAGATCCGCGCTCTTTTTTGTCTTCACTACGATGTCATCAACGTAAGCTTGGACATTCCTACCTATCTGGTCATGCAAACACTTCTGCATACATAGTTAATATGTAGTGCCAGTATTTTTCAAACCAAAAGCATAGTGATATAACAATAAAGTCCCAAATGGGGTAATAAAAGAAGTTTTTATTTGATCTGACTCTTTCATTTTTATCTGGTGGTAGCCTGAATAGGCATCCAGAAAACACAAACGCTCACACCCGGCCGTGGAGTCGACTACCTGATCAATACGAGTTAGTGCGAACGGGTCCTTGGGGCAAGCCTTGTTTAGCGAGGTGTAATCTATACACATTCACCAAGTCTAATTCTTCTTAAGAATCAGGACTGGATTTGCTAGCCAGTCCGAGTGAAGAACTTCTTTGATGAACCCGGCCGTAAGGAGTCGGGTTATGTCTTCTCCGATAGCTTTGCGCCTGTCCTCGGTGAAGCGGCGGAAGGATTGCTTGACTGGCTTCGCGTCTTTGGCGACGTTGAGGGAGTGCTCGGCGAACTTCCTTGAAAACACCTGGCATGTCAGCTGGCTTTCATGCGAAGATGCTCCAATTCTCACGAAGGAAGTCGACGAGCGCGCTTCCCTATTTGGCCTCAAGGTCGGACCCGATTTGGACCGTCTTGGACGGGTCTTCAGGGTGGACCTGGACACTTTTAGTGTCCTTGGCCGACTGGAAAGCGGACTCGGTTGCTAACTTCTTACTCGGCGGTGCCTGCTCGAGATCAACATTCCTCTTGATAACCTCCAGCTCTTCCACCGCGATCAGGGACTCGGCGATGTCCGCGCTGGCAATGTCACACTCGTTGGAGAGCTCGAAGTCGCCAGCGATGGTGATGACTCCTTTGGGACCCGGCATCTTCAGCTTGAGGTAGACGTAGCACGGCCTAGCCATGAACTTGGCATAGGCAGGGCGGCCGAAGATGGCGTGGTAGGCGCTTTTGAAGTCGACAACTTCAAAAGCCAGGGTTTCAACCCGAAAGTTGTTCGGCTCGCCGAACACGACATCCAGAGCGATCTGGCCCAGGGGTTTTCGTGCACTTCCCCGGCACTATCCCATGGAAGGTAGTGCCGCTTGGACAGAGTTGGGACTCCGAGATCTGCATCTTCCTCAAGGTTTCCATGAAGATGATGTTGATGCTGCTCCCACTGTCCATAAGGACTTTGCGGAGTTTAAAGCCGTCAACCTGCGGATCCACCACCCAAGGGTGCTTGCCCCGGCACGGAACGCGATCCGGATGATCAGAGCGGTCGAAACCGACCGGCATTTCCGACTAGTCGAACCACTGGGGAACTGCTGGGACTGTCGCGTTTACCTCGCGGTATCGCAGCTTCCGATTCCTTTTGGATTCGGATCCCTGGAAGATCATGAGGACGCCCCTCTGCAGGGGATACTGCGGCGTGCCAAACACCTGCAGGAGGGCCACCCTCACCACAGGCGTCAGGAGCGGGTTGCTTCTCTTCCCGGAGGCGCTTTAAGAAGCTGCACTCCCTGGTCGAGTGACTCACGATTGTTGACACGAGGGGAGGCTGCTCGGCGCCGCTCCGCCTGGATCCGGCGGATCTCCTCGCGGGCGTCAGGACGCCGATTGGTGGAGCGACTCGGCTGAGACGAGCCGATGGTGAGTGGGCGACTCGGAGCTGCTGATGGTCTACTGCGTGCCGACTTGGTTGCCTGCCGACCGTGAGACGAGGTGGCCTCGTTCTGTTGCTCGACTGCCATCTTCACCAGGACGACCACTCGGCGATAAGCCTCCGCTGCAGAGCCATCCGCTAGCGGCGGGATCGAGTCGGCTAGCGCAGCCGCTGCAATGAGGTTCTGTGCGGGGGTGCGATAGACTGGGACTCCATCCGAGCTGCGGCCCGAGAGAGAGTCATGGATGCCGCGGCCCCTCCGAACGGCCAAAGGGGTGGCGTATCGAGGACGTCGGCTCGACTCGTAAGCCATTGCCTCGCCATACTCGGCCTCTCGCGCTGCGAGTGCCGCCTTCTCCTGGTTCACGTGGTCCCGCTCGGCCAGGATGGCTTGGCGGGACGCCTCCATAGCCCTTTCGGCCTTCGACTGGCCGGTGATGGGCGTTCGCAGAAACTCATCCGCCGCTCTGGCCGCCGCGCCGGGTGTGCCTGCGGTGCTAGTGGCACCGGGTGCAACCATGTATACTTCAACTGCGGAGTTGCAGCTGTAAGAGCTCTCGTACCCGTCGAACTCGGAGTCCAGGACGGGTATGAGGGAATCTTATATGATCATGCCGACGAGCTGGGAAGCAGCCCCGCCGACACGTGAAGATCCCAAGGAGTGCTTGGGTGCTGGCTCCTCCAGTGAGCAAGAAGCCAGATCCTGAAGACGAAGCTGGCCAAGATCGTTGGCCAAGAAACGCAGGCTCCCGAAGGAGAGCATCGCGCCTCTTGGAAATGCGGCGGAGGCAAGGTGCTGTACCGTGTGGCCAAACACGAGCCTGCCGTCGGCAATCGGAGAAGATTTCGTCGGGATCGCAGCTCCAGCATGCGTGACCCCTACCTGGCGCGCCAACTGTCGCGGGGATTTCACGGTAATATACATTTCTAAGTAGGATTTAGGGGGCGCAAGAGGATGATCCAGGAGCGGGTTCACACGAGAGATTTACCCAGGTTCAGGCCCTCTTATCGAAGAGGTAATACCCTACTCCTGCTGGATTGTTATCAAGCCTCGCGTGAGGAGTTTCGTAGTACAAAAGATGGTGTGATTGCTAGAAGAAGAAGAAGAAAATCGAAGACCCGGTCCCCTGCGCGGGTGTCCTAGCCTTGCCTTATATAGACCCGGCAAGGCCTAGGTTTTATAACTGTCGAGTCGGCCAAGTCGTGGTAATGGCACACTTGATTGGCGCCTTAACTCTACTTATTGCCTTTGGGTAACGTCCGACTATGCTTCTGTAACACCTGGTCTTGATGGCACCCGGCTGTTACTTCCGAGTGGACCCTATGGGCTGTAATTGGCCGAGAGGGCCTCCTGCCGTGGATTTGGGCCACCTTGAGTTTGTTAGGCCGACTCTTTGTTTTGGGCCTATCCCTTGGCGATCCCGCCGTCAAGCACGGATGACAGCTTTGTGTATTTTGGCTTGCAACCCGGGAACAAAGGTTTTTCAGATTCCTCAATCAAGCACATGAACTTATTTAAGTCTCTCTCAGTATTAAAGTTCACGTCAGCATCGCGCAGCATCTGATCCAACCTGTCATCGTCCTCTGCGCCACCACAATCATCGATTGCACCTACTTCCCCCGCGCGGCCACAATCATCTCTGCACCTACTTCCTCGTCATCTTCTCTCCTTTCGGTGACTTCGGGTTCTTCGACGATACGAACGTCTTTGTGTAACATGTTCTGCTCTTCACCATGTTTGGTCCAACACGTGTAGTCCAGTTTGAAGCCCCTAATAATCAAGTGCACTTGGATCTGTAGGGCTGAGTTCTGTTCGAGAAATGATCTCTCATTTCTACAATCGCAACAAGGACAATATATAAATTGAACACCCTTCTTCAACCTATCCTCCTCGGCAGCTGTCAGAAAATGCGTCATACCATCAAGGTACCCTTGGTTTGTATGAGAACCGTATATCCACCCCCGATCCATCTTGCTACATGCCCTGTACGAGTAAATTAATGTTAAATTGACCTAATAAAACAAAGTCACCTAGCTTTTCATCGAAAAAAGGAGCTACCAAAGTAATGTTCATGTAATAAAGTTCCTACGTAAATTAATCTAAAACACTACATTTATGCATTTTTAGTAATATATAAACCCAACTATGCAAAACTCAAATAAAGTCAATAGTTAATTATTTAAATAATCTAAGAAAGCAACATTTCTATATATGTCAAAATTTTATATGTTGATGCATGAATAAAATGAAGCCAAGATACAACATATATCAAAAGTTGAATTTTGGTGCAACATATATTATTTTTTGAGTTAGCATTATTTTTCTAAGAATCATACTTCAATTTTAGGGTTTAAGGGCATTTTGGTCATTTTAAAATTTTTATAGCACTGTAACATGAACAAAAGTTATACCATAAAATTCTACAGATTAAATGATGAATTTACAAAAAATAATCACCTCATTTCGAGTTCGTATGAATTTTCTATAATTTTTAGATGTTTAAAGCATTTTTAGCATTTTCTTGCTTTTTTTCAAAAAATCAAAATTATGAAAAACTTTTGTTACTCAGCCTAACTTAGCCATGGAGCACGACAAGTGGGGTCCTCTATCATGTTAATTTTTCTTTTTCTTTTTTCTTCTCTCTGTGACACGTGGATCCCAAATTTCTTTTTTTTTCTTTTCTTTTTTCCAACAAACTGAATGGCACGGAGCAGTACAGCTAGCTAGCTAGCTAGCGAGGGGACTCGATCATCCAGCATGGAATCAAGCGGGGAAAGGGCACGGGAAAGTTCTCTGGCTCACCGTGGTGCTATAGGAAGAGTCGGCTGACGCTGGGGAGGCCGGAGATGACGGCGGCGACGGCGAGCGACGGCGGCAGCTCGGTGAGGTCGTCGACGAGCAAGGCTTGTAGTGCCCCGAGCTTGATTCCTTCTAGCACGAGGTTCGCTGGCTCTTCCTGGTGAGGCTACGTGTGCGGGCGGCTCGAGAGGAGGTCAGGAAGAGGGCCGGCGACAATGGCGATAGCGGCGAATCGAGCTGGGAATGAGCTTATGTAGTTATTTGTACAGACGGCTCCAAGTCGGAAACTGTCTGTACAAATTACACAGACGGTTCCCAACCGGGAACCGGCTGTACTGTGAAGGATAGTACAGACGACTCCCAACAGGAACCGTCCGTATTAATATTATAGACGGTCCCAGTTGGGAACCGTCTGTGCTGTGTAATTTGCATGGACAGCTCCTATGAGGAACCGTCTGTACTGTGATGTCCCGCTTGTTCGCCATCGATTTTCTCAGACGGTTCGACTTTAGAACCGTATGTGATATTTTTTGATTTTTGGAGATCAAACGATCGGAACAAAACACGGTACGCTAATATTTGAACACAGTAGTACGGAAGGCTAATATAGGTTAATATTAATTGAAGTAGTAGTAATATTAATACAAAGTACTACTAATATTTACAAAGTACTAGTAATTAGTGCACTAATTAACTATCTACTTAAGTCTGCGCCTCTTGCTGGGCGGGACCGACCACGCCGTCGTCGTCGTGGAGGCCGTGTCGTCGCCGTCACCGCCGTCACTGCCGTCATCGTCATTGTCGGTGTCGGTGTCGTCCCAGCCGGCATTGTCATCGGTGGTGTCCTCTCAGCCGTCTTCGGTGCAGTACCTGTGGGCGGCGGTGGCGCCCTGCTGGTCGTCATCGTCGTCGTCGTCATCCTCCTCATCCTCGTCGTCGTCGTCGGTGTCGTCGTCGTCGTCGTCGGTGTCGTCATCATCGTCGTCGACGTTGTGAGCCTCGTCGGTCTCCTCCTCCGACATCCAATCGGCGTCGTCGGAGCTCGACGGACTCCAATCGGCAGAGCGATTAGTCTTCTCGTCGGAGGAGATCACATTCTTCGCCCGCGAGTCCTCGTCCGACGGTGTCGTTCCCGCGAAGGGCGATGGGACGGGCGGCGGCGGTGAAGACGACGGCGTACTCGGCATGGCGAAATGGATTGGGCGGAGGTGGAAGCGGAGTACTTATTTGGAAGAGGCGGAAGGAGCAAAGCAACGTGAAGATGAATATGAAGCGACACCCACGAAGACGAAGCGGCAATTCCGAAGGTTGAAGACGAAGTGGCACAGTCGGCTATGAAAATATCTAGCATAGACGGTTCCCAACTGAGAACCGCCTGTACTAATATTACAGACGGTCCCAGGTGGGGACCACGTGTACTATCACTCGCAGTACAGACGGCTCACAGACGGTCCAAGTTGGAAGCCATCTGTACTGTGAGGATAGTACAGGCGGTTCCCAACTGGTACCGTCTGTAATAATATCACAGACGGTCCCAGTTGGGAACCGTCTGTGATATTTGTATAGACGGTTCCTCATATGAACCGTCTATACTGTAGTGTCTCGCTTGTGCGCCATCGCTGGTAGCCATTTTCTCAGACGGTTCGCGTTTAAAACCGTCTGTGATTATCACTGTACAGACGGCTTCGAGTTACCATCTGTACAAGTGACGTCCGAATCGTGCCAACCAAACCCTAAATGAACAGCAATCTGGCTAATTAAACAACTTGTGACTGGTCACCAAGTGGCCTGGCCCCATAGCTACATTACCCTTCCCCCTCCATTCTTCCATTGAATTGTTCCCTTCCTTTCTTGCCATCTCCGGCCACACCACAATGGCAGCCATCATCACCACCACTACAACCGTCACCGAGCCTGACAATGACGACGCGTCAACGCCGCCGTCTTTACCACCGCCCAAGAAGGTGATGTACGAGCTAGCCGCCCGGAACATCTACTACGCGAAGCCGGCTGCGGCGCCGACAAACGTCGCTCGCGCGGCTCCTGAGGCCATGCGGCGCGGCCCTGGCGACGCCCGACTATATCCTCCGCGACGTGTCGCTCACGGCGGGGGCCGGGGAGATCCTAGCCGTCGTCGGCCCGAGCGGCGCTGGCAAGTCCACGCTGCTCGACATCCTCGCCGCGCGGACCGCGCCCACCCACGGCCGTCTCCTGCTCAACTCCGCGCCGCTGCGGTCATCCTCCTTCCGCCGGCTCTCGGCCCACGTGCCCCAGGCCGACGTCGCGCTGTCGCTGCTCACCGTTGCCGAGACGTTCACCTTCGCCGCGTCTCTCCTGTACCCGTCGTCGGCGTCCGCGGCCTCCGCCAAGGTCACCGCGCTCCTCGCCGATCTCCGCCTGGCTCACGCGGCTCACACGCGGGTCTCCGCCTCGCGGCTCTCGGGAGGCGAGCGCCGGCGCGTCTCCATTGGCCTCGCCCTGCTCCGCGACCCCGGGGTGCTCCTCCTCGACGAGCCGACCTCCGGCCTCGACTCCTCCTCGGCGTTCGTAGTCGTCGGCTGCCTCCGCGCCGTCGCGGCTGCCAGAGGCACCACGGTAGTGCTCTCCATCCACCAGCCGAGCGCGCGCCTCCTCTCTGCTGTGGACTCGCTCCTCCTTCTCTCGCGCGGGGCCGTCCTCCACCACGGCTCCCTCGCCTCCCTCGACGCCGCGCTCCTCTCCCACGGCTTCGCCGTTCCGCCGCAGCTCAACCCACTAGAGTTCGCCCTCGAGGTCATCGACGAGCTCCCCAGTCCCTCACCCTCCTCCCCTGAGCCCAAGTCGTCGTCGGACCACCACAAGCCGGCCATGGCTTCGTCGTCGTCGGCGACTACTTCGCCGTGCTCGCGGATACATGAGTTGGTGGTTCTGTACAAGAGGGCGTGGAAGGTGGTGTACCGGAGCAAGCAGCTGCTTCTGACCAATTTCCTGGAGGCGGTGATTGTCGGGACGCTGCTGGGGACCATCTACATCAACGCCGGCTACGGCGAGGCCGGCGCGCACAAGCGGCTGGGGCTGTTCGCCTTCACGTTGACCTTCCTGCTCACCTCCACCACGGAGACGCTGCCGACGTTCGTGACGGAGCGACCTATCGTCCTCGCCGAGACGGCGGCGGGGCTGTACCGGCTGTCATCTCACGCGGCGGCGGCTACGCTGGTGTTCCTCCCGTACCTCCTGGCTGTGGCGCTGCTCTACTCCGCCTGCGTCTACTTTCTGGTCGGGCTCTGCGCGTCGCCGGCCGCCTTCGCGGTGTTCGTGCTGGTGGTGTGGGCGGTGGTGCTGACGGCGAACTCGTTCGTGCTATTCGTGAGCTCGTTCGCGCCGGACTACATCGCCGGGATGTCGCTGGTGTCCGTGTCGCTGGCCGGGTTCTTCCTCTTCTCCGGTTACTTCCTGTCGCGCGGGAGCACGCCGTCGTACTGGGTGTTCATGCACTACGCCTCTCCTTACAAGTACGCGTTGGACGCGATGCTCGCCAACGAGTACACGTGCGCGGCGAACCGGTGCTTCGGGGTGGCAGGCGCCGGAGGGGAGTGCTCGGAGACGGGGCGCGACGTACTTGCGGCGAGGGGGCTCACGGCGGAGGAGCGGTGGACGGGGGTGCAGGTGTTATTCGGCTTCTTCCTCCTCTACCGGGTGCTCTACTGGGTGGTGCTCAGCCGGAGAGCGTCCAGGGCCAGGAGGTGATCCGTCCATCCACGAACACAGCTTAATTAGTCTCCTCTCTTACGTACGTACGTGGGTGTGAACGCATGCATGGAGACAAAGGGGCTTCATGCATGTGACAGTCAAGGTATGTCAGTGGTGGAGATCAACGACAGCGGTTAACTGGTAATTAAGCTGCTATACTGATGTATATTGTGAACATAAAACGAGCTTTATATATGCGTACGCATGGTTTATAAGTTGATATCTTGACTTGAATTCTTAAAAATAAATTTGGATTTCCTAATGCTAAGTCAGACCGAGAATTCCTTAAACCTAATTCGACCAGGCTATAAGCCGTTCAATATAACCTCAAGATTTGTTTTTCTTTGTGTTTGGGTCTAAAATTCATTTCTGTTTTTCTTCTCTAGTTTTTTCTAACCGTTGGATGATCAGGGGGCTCAACGTGTAAACTGAGAATTAAGTCGACTGAGCCGGCCTTGTCGTCAGTCCCAAATACACTTTAGCCATCTTGTTAATTACTACTAGTTTAACTGGTCTGTATACATAGATGTGTATGTACAGTAAAGTTTGGTCGGATTTAATATACTTCAGCACAACATATAGTAGTTTGATTTGATCATTCAGTTCGTTAATTTCGTTGCTACATTTACCTATTTTATAGAAAAGCTCCTCCAAAATGGTTAAAATAGATCATCCAAGACGGTTATCGTCTCCATCTCTAAATAGTGGTTACGGATATGGGGTATATATCAGAAAACAATTATGCAACCACCTGGATAATCAATTATCCAAGGCGGTTGCCACGAGACAACAACCTTGGATTATCCATTATCTAAGGCGGTTTCCACGAGACAACTGCCTCGGATTATCATTATTCGAGGTTGTTGCCATGAGACAACCACCTCTAAGAAATGGCTGTAACTTTTACATACGATGTTCATTTTGACTCTACGACCATTCAAAATCACCTGACGAGGTGCATCTAAAAATTTACTCATCTTTAGACCTGTACACTTTTTGACCTTCAAATTTGTCCTCTAAGACAGACTTTTGTTCCTCTGAGCAAAAAACCATCTCTTCCGACTCTCCGTTGAACTTATTCCCAAGCTTCAAATGCAATAATTTTTGTGAATTTTGAACCATGAAGGAGTAGAGCTGCTATTAAAAAATATGAAATTTTTTTTTAAAAAGTTTAGATAATAGTAGGATCCTTCAAAAACGAGTCAAAAAGACACAAATCTTGACTCGGGAGGACCTTTCTTATCTCGAATCCGAGCAAAACTCCCGTGTAGCCTCCGTCATGTTCGCACGAGGATGGTGACATGAAGAGGAGATGCTCCTTGCGGTGGATTTGGATATGAAGGATGAGAGGAGGAGAATGGTGAAAGGGAGGAGAGGAGGGTGGAAGGAAGAAGAAGAAATTTTGGATCTAAATATGAGTGGAGTGCACTGAGGTGATAAATTATATATCCCACAGGACTTTAAAATTTCAGGTTTTAAAATTTCAGAGTTGGCGGGATTCTGAAACTTCAGATTTTGAACACATCCGAGGTGGTGGTAAATATATCATTGTCTCAGATATGCGCCTTATCCAAGGTGGTTGTTTTTAGCCCTCTGCCTCCAATATATATTCGAGGTGGTTGTGGAAGAACGACCACCTTGGATGACTTTATTATTTGAGGGAGTTGCTTTCGAAGTCTTTATTCGAGGCGGTTGAACTGTGATAACCACTTCAGTTATTAGTTATTGGAGGCGCTGAAGACCAATCGTCTCGAATAAGGCATCTCAAATGGATGATTCTATAGTAGTGCTTTTCGGAACTGCGTTAGGTTTATATTCCTAGTAAGCAAGTTGATCATGATGTAGACATTGGCGTGCATGCAAGCGCTAATTAATCCCATCGTTTGGAAGTCTCTTTTGAGGGCAGCAGCTAAATCGACTTAACGATCCCAAACTCACGTGGTAAAATTGTTCAAAAACTGCAGTTCCCGTTTGAAACACATGAATTTCATAGAAATTTTCCCGGAATGTATATAACAGGGGATTGATTAGGTTCAACATTTTTGTAGCGAAAAACAGTAAGGAATATTTCTACCGTCAACCCGCGTTCCAAACAAGACCTAGAATATCACTCCATGCGGCATGCCATGAGATTTAAACACTATCTACTCTAAACTAGGTGTAAACCGAACACATAAAAATTGATCGGTCATCCAACAAAATGGATTTCCAGCGAGACATGGGGTGGGCGACGATGACAATGGCAAGGTCTCGGCTGCAGGATGGAGGAGGCGCAGGATGCTTGACAAGCTCAAGCAAAGAGGCGCAACGAGAGGTGGTGAAGGGATGAGGGAGATGAGGAGGGTCGCGTTGGCACTGTTTTGACGTCGGTCATATCGAGAGGTCAGAGGTGGCGATGGGCAAGCCCATGGGGGATAAGTCACAAGCAAGAGGTGGGGTGGGGACGGTAGCTTAGGGGGAGTTGGACTGTGGAAGGTAAGGTGAGCTAGATTTACATATCTATGGACTTACATTTGAGTTCTTTTATATGATATGGTCAGACAAATTTGGAGCACTGGATGGAGATGAAACCGTCAAGAAATTTGACTGGATTTTCCAAAAAGAATAGTGGAGTGTTTTGGATAAGGAATGACTAATAAATACTCGAGTATTTATTCACTTTAAGAGTACTTATAAATTTTCATGAATATAATTTTTCTATTGTAAAGAAGAGAATGAGGATATATGATTGAATAATTAAAGATCTGCTTAAAATTTAAGAGTTATATTATAAAAATATTCGAGGTCTCCCTGACAATCCTTTCGTATAATATCAGTGAAGTTTGTCATATATATTTTATTTCTGATTATTTGTTTGCAAGATATGTTATTTGTGATTGTACGTACCTACCATGACCCATATGACCACCGAGACTGTCCGTGACGCATGATAGTTGCACGTACGCACAGTAAACAGTACCCTAAGGAGTTAGAACAACCAATCATACGGACAAATTATTTTGTGCGTACGTAGATGATCCCATCGATCTCACGATTTTTGATAACGAAGAAACTAAGTCTAGTGATCTATCATCATCATATATATAATTAACAGACCTCAGCGTCATGCCGTCGTGGTCACGTGACGATCAGTGAGGCCGGAGGCGGTTTCGTCGGTTACCACGACGGCCAGCGAGTTCCGTCCCATCTCACCTGCCCTGCCCTTGCCTCGCTCACGGGTCGTTGGATGCTGCTTATTTTTGTTTGTCCGGTCCCTTCCCTACTCTCTCTCTCTCTCTCTCTCTCTCTCTCTCTGAGTAGGAGAGTGAGTGCTCGTGAGCTCTTCTTGTCGTCAGACAGGTGAATGTTCTGTGTCCCACTGGGGACTAAAACCAAAGCCTCGTGACACATCAGGCTAGGGAGTAAGAGCAACTTTAGCTGAGCCTCCACTAAACTCACCATCGCTAGATTTAGCGATTTGGAGTTAAAAAGAGGCTCAATCAGGTCGTTATTTTGACTGAAATTCTAGGGTCACTATCTTCTCTCTCGCTCGTCACATTCAAGGAACCCAGCAAGCTCGCCATCCACCAACTGCCATGCGTTCCCCACTTGGAAATCTAACTCACGCCTTCCTTCTTCGCACCGCACCGCTGCTTTCCGCCTTGCCGCGCCGCTGGCACGTTCCTCCTTCCCCGCGCCGCCCCAGATTTAGAGGGGGAACGGGTGCTTGAGGAGGCGGAGCCCCCCTTCGCCGGAGCCGCGTGAGGTTGCTAGGGGCTCTGGTTGCTGCTGCCGCTGCTGCGGCTGACCTCACTACCTCCCTCCCCCTTCCAGATCTGGAGCAACATCCCCTCCACCGCTGCTGCTGCTGCGGCCGGCCTCAGCTACCACCGCCCCCTCGGCTGCCACCCCCGCCTCGGGTTGCCGCTACCCCCAGCTTCGACGTAGGAGGAGGGCGGGGAGGCGTTGGCGCCGGTGAGGAGTGGGGACGCGTCAGCGTCGGTGAGGATGGGGTGGCGTCGCCACGGTCAGGATGGGGGAGCGGGAGTGGAGGACGAGGAGGAGGGATCAGGCGGGGAAGAGAGGGCGGTGAGGACGAGGGGAGTGATCGGGCCAGGGAGGGTGGGAGTTGATACCTAGAGATAAGAGGAGATTTGTGAGACACTGAGAGAGAGATGAATTGGGCCGGGTGTGGGAGACGGTGAGGGTTGATCCAGACTGAGGAGATTTGAGAGAGAATGAGGGAAAATTTAATCAAATATAACATCTTTAATTGGTTCAAATTAAACAAATTTAATCTTTTTAATTGGTTTAAATTAATCGATGTTTAATCTCTTTAATTGGTTCAAATTAATCAAATTTAATCTCTGCTATTGGAAATTTAATCCAGGAGAACCAACTGGGAAAACAACGAACTGACTGATGTTATCTGAGTCGGTTCTTCTGGACGAACCGACTAAGATAACATATTATATCAGTCGGTTCTCCCGGTCGAATTGACTGAGATAAGTTTTGGCTGCAACGTCCAGATGGCTTAATTATTTTCTTCATGTGAAACTTATTTGGTTGCTATGAAAGTTATTTTGTTTCTATTAAAGTTATTTTCTTGCCATTGGAGTTATTTTCTTGCTATTAAACTTAAATTGTTGCTATTAGACTTGTTTTCTTCGTATAAGACTTATTTTCTTGGTATAAGACTTATTTTCTTTGTATAAAACATGTACCATTATTACAAATCGTAGAAATTACTTAATATCACATATTGTCACTACTACAAAAAAAAGTCATTCTAGACCCTACCATCATTGACGGGTAAAAAATATCCGTCAGTGATGAAAACCATCAGTGACGGGTTTTGATGAAAACATCATCACAGGCGGGCAAAATAAATACCCGTCAGTGATGTCGAGCATATCACTGACGGGTAATAAAAAGACCCGTCCGTGATGTGAATCCCGCCAACTCCGAAATTTCAAAACCCGAAATTTTGTCATCACGAACGGGTAGTTTTCTAACCCGTTAGTGATGTGTGGAACTCATCACTGATAGGTTAAAAAGAGACCCGTCCGTGATGTGAATCCTGCCAACTCCGAAATTTCAAAACCTGAAATTTTGTCATCACGGACGGGTAGTTTTCTGACCCATCAGTGATGTGTGGAATTCATCACTGACGGGTTAAAAAGAGACCCGTCCGTCATGATGTGAATCCCGCCAACTCTGAAATTTTAAAACCTGAAATTTTATCATCACGGATGGGTAGTTTTCTGACCTGTCAGTGATGTTCCACTCATCACTGACGAGTTAAAAAGAGACCCGTCCGTGATGTGAATCCAGCCAACTCTGAAATTTCAAAACCCGAAATTTTAGAATCCCGCGGCGTATATAATTTACCTCAGTGCCCCTCAGTGCAGATCCAGATCTAGATTTTTTTCCTTCTCCCTTTCACCCTCCTCTCCTTCCTTCCACCCTTCTCCTCCTCACCTCCTCTCCTCTCATTCTTCCGGTCCAAATCGGTCACAAGGGAGCATATCCTCTTCACGTCACCATCCTCGTAGGAACATGATGGAGCTTACATGGGAGTTTCAGTTGGATTCGAGGTAAGAAAGATCCTCCCGAGTCTTAATTTCTACTAGTGCCTAAATTTTTTATTTTTTAAATTTTTTCTTATATTTTTTTATAGCAGCTCTACTCCCTCACGGTTCAAAATCCACAAAAATTACTGCATTTGGAGCTCGGGAAGAAGTTCAACGGAGGGTTCGGTAGCAGCGATTATTCGTTCGGGGCAAAAGACAGTCTTAGAGGCCGAATTTGGAGTGAAATTTTTTATTTTTAAAAATTTTTATCGTATTTTTTCTAGCAGCTCTACTCCCTCATGGTTCAGAATCCACAAAGATTACTGCATTTGGAGTTCGGAAAGAAGTTCAACGGAAGATCGAAAGAGGCGATATTTCATTCGGATGGGAAAAAATCAGTCTTAGAGGCCGAATTTGGAGGTGAAAAATTATACAGGTCTAAAGACGAGTAGATTTTTTAGATGCGCCTCGTCGGTATGGTCATTTTGAGTGGTCGTGGACCCAAAATGGACACTGTATGCAAAAGTTATAGCTGTTTTAGTGAAACCCACCCGGTAGTGCCCGGGAAGGGCTTTTTTTTGCGCCTCTGAAAAAGTACCCGTCAGTGATGACTCTACCATCACGGACGGGTAAATATTTAACCCATCAGTGATGAGAGTCATCACGGATGGGTAAATTACCCATCACTAATAATACGAGTCATTATTGACCTTTAGTTGCTGACGGGCCAAAAACCCATCACTGATGTGGGTTTTTGGCCCGTCAGTATTGACATGTTCTGTAGTAGTGTATGTTACAAAATAATTCCTTCCTGATGATCATTGTGTTTGTAGGGAGCCAGCTCAGGCGGCACTTCATCTTTGACCCTTGTATTGTCACCGGGAGCTGGAAACTCATCGAGTTTGTTGTAATCTTCCTCATCCACTACATGTTCAACTCTAACAATACTCCTTTTTGAGGGCATAACTTCGTGCTGCTTCTTGTTGGACGGATCGATAATGTAGAAGACTTGATGAACTAATTGTGTAAGGATGAAAGGTTCATTTTTGTAAGTGACACGTTCCAGGTTCACAGTAGTATGGCCTTTGTCATCAGGTACCACCTATTTCCTATTGACCTAGCGGCAACGAAACAGCGGGATTTTAAAATTTTCACCATAGTCCAGCTCCCAAATCTCATCTTTGTACCCGTAGTAGACTTGTCTCTTGTCATTTGTTTCAAGAGCTTCTATGCAAACACTGTTGTTCTACATTGTGCTTTTCATATCTTGTTCTTTTGTATAAAAGGTGTACCCATTGATTTAGTACCCTTTCCATGTCATGACCGACCATGTTTGCCTCTAGCTAAATATGTCAGTGCATCACTTGATGGGATTACACAAAGTCGCTCTTTCAACCATTCGTTGAACTCAGAATTGTGATATTTTATGATCCAATCATGTGTGCTTGTTGGATTCTGTTGACGTAGAATGTCCTTTTGTTCATGCATATAGGACGAAACTATGACCATGTGTGGCAAAGCGTGTTAAATAAACCACATAGTTTCGTGAGAGTCCGCCGCACATTCGGTGGTATAATATTTCTAATTGCAATTGGGATCATCTGTGTCATAAGCACATGGCAATCATGTGACTTTATGCCAATTAATTTTAGATCTTCTATTGAGACAAGTTTCTTAATGTTGGCGGAGTAGCCAGATGGAACTTTGATACCATGCAAGCAATCACAAATGTCAGTCTTATTTGGCTTGGACAGGGTGTAACAAGTAGGAGGAAGAAACGTCTTTCCATTTGCGGTTTTCTATGGTCTTAGCTCCGGTCGGATTCTCATATTTTTCATGTCTAGCCATGCGTTCAGACCATCTTTTGTTTTCTTAGGCATGTTCAATTAGAGACCCATTATGCTATCGCACACATTCTTCTCTACGTGCATCACGTCGATGCTGTGACACACTTCTAGGTGTTTCCAGTAAGGTATGCCCCAAAATATTGATCTCTTCTTCCAGATGATCTTCTCAACGGGCTCCTTTTTCTTCGCTATACCTCGCCATTTGAACTTCCCCTTTCCAAGCACGACTTTTAGGTCCTTAACCTGATCATGGATCTCGGCACCGTTAAATATATGTGGAGCCGCTACCTCAGGAAACACCTCCACTGACGGGTGAAAAACGGCAATCGCTGACGGGTTCTGCGCCCGTCAGTAAGCTCCTGTCAGTGGAAGTCCTACTTTCACTGACGAGCGCCGGGCCCGTCAGTAGAGACAGATTTTCACTGACGGGTGGATCTGGCCCATCAGTGAAAAGCCTCCCAGCGCTGCCCGGGCGGCATCCTGAAAGGACTTTCACTGACGGGTGTGGAACGTCCGCCCGTCAATGGTAACTGTTTCCTCTGACGGGTATATGACATGTGCCCGTCAGTGGAAGTATTATCATACATTTTTTTAAACATATCTGAATAGACAATATGAAGCATATGTAGCAATTAATATCAGAAATATTAAACATATATAGCATTTAATATCACAAATATTAAGCATATATAGTAATTAATATCACAAATATTAAGTACATACAAGCTAGTTTACAACGAATTAAAACAACAAACAAATGAATTTAACAATGTTTATTTTCACTAGCCCTACTCGATCTAGGTCTATGATACTTGGCTAGTACTTGCAAGGTGGCAGTAAGCAGGTAATTGGACTCCCACGTAGAAATCACTGCTTGGCCGAATGTCTTCGTTGTTGATAATATACACGAAGGTCTTCTGGATGCGGGTAAAGTCCTTCCTCCAGTCGTACTTATCGCTGGCCAGATCGTGTATGAAATTATTGAATTGATTCTGGCTCCATTGCGGGTTATGGGATATGACGAACGCGTCTATGTGAGCGCAGACGTAGTACCCACATGTCACGCTACCTTCCGGCTATTGCCTGCAAGAGCAGTTGAATTTGTGGATCAGCTTTTTGCTCTTGCATTCTGCTCCTCCCCCTCGCAAGTTGTATTCCCAAAAGACGGCTTCCAGAACTTCCTTAATTCCTGAGTAGTCCCGCTTGGTACTTCTTTGGGAATCAAAATAGTATATCATTCTTGAAGGCTTGTGGATGACAATGAGGATCCAGTGGTCGCTGTGTAAAAGTTAACAAACGAATATAAACAGACAGGAATACGTGCTTAAGAAAAGCAAACTAGGCACGGTAGTAAGTAACTTACAGGGGGTTGTAGGGCAGGAGTACGTAGTCCTTGTCCTTATGGTATATCAATGACTCCATGACATAATTTATTAGGACCGGCGTCGTTTCTCGTACGTAGTAGTAGTTCATGATGACCGGATCCATTATTCTAAAAGTGCAGTTGGACAGACTGAAAGAGCATCTAGGCCCCAAGTTGGTTTTGATGGTTAATGGCAACTCAAACTGAAATCTAACGTTTACATTGAGTGTAGGCAGGTTAGTAAGTTCCAGGAAGAAGGGTCATCAGGGAAAGGATGACCACAAAAAAGGGTACAAGGGTGGTTTCCAGGACTAAGGGCTGTGCTAGGCAGTTGTGCCACAGCTGTGAAGAAGCCAGTGCTGTGCAAGGAGTTGCAAGCAAGGTGATGGTGGCTTGATGCGTCAAGGGCCGTGACTGTAGTTGGTGGGCAGGTAAAGCCTAGATATGCTAGTTTCTTTGAGTCCATAGGAAAACCCGTACTATCAAGAGGGATGATGTAGTAATGATCTGTGGAGGTTCTAATTGCTCAATGCTCAGGATGTTGGACAGTGGCACTAATGCTTTGAGGTTAGTTGCCCTATGTCAACAGTTTTGCACAAGTGTGAAACTGGTTTTGTGCTTACACTCTGCAGTGTTAGCAGTAGAAAATCCTAGGGGTTAGAGTCACCGGTGTGACACAGCTGTGTCACAGGTGGTCTAGCACTCTGTGACTCAGGTACATCTCTGTACCAAGGGAGAGCTTGTAAACCCTAAGGGACCTGCGCTGCGATGGCTTGTCTGTTGAGTCGGAAGGCTGTCCGAGGTTCTCTCCTTATTAGGTTTCGGAAAGTGTTGTATGTTGAGGGCATATCGTGTGCCAGGACCGGGCTGAGTAGTGCTGCTATGTTAGTTAAGGGTTCACCTGTGTCAGCCTTCGGTGACACAGGTGTCGGTCTGCCTGAGCCGGTTATAGGTTGGGCGTAGTGTGTAGTTGTGTCACCGGTGGCTCACTTAATCCTATGTGGCAACAGTGTAACGGTTGAGTTCCTGTAAACTCTATATATAGGGGACCAAGGGAGCTCTTCGACCTCAACCAATCAACTTTTGCCAATCCAGTGAATCATATTCAACCGTTGCAAAGCCTCTTCCTACCGAACAAAAGCCAAAGTTTTCTAAGTGTATGTTCGGGTGAGTTAGAGTTCTTGAGCAAAGAGCATTGGTTCCTCCAAGAGTTGTTGCTGCAGAATCCATTACTCTTGGAGTGTCTACTCCTAGACGGGTGTAGGAGTCGCTGGTATCACCCAAGCTTGTGTGGGCTGAACCAGACGTTTGTGAAGGTGAATCGAAGTCTACCTGCTGCAAGCAAAAGGACTTCCACAACCAAAGCAAGAGGCCTGAACGTCAGGTACTCGGAGAACAAGCACGATTTGGTGCTGGCGATCTCTTCGGAGTAGCCCTCTCCAACGGAGACGTACCACTCTGTGAAGAGCTGGGAACTTCGGTGAAAAACACACTGTCTCCTTGAGTACTTTCCTGTATTGTCTTTAGCTTCCTGCTTGTTTGCTTGATTGTGAGATCTTAGACTTATTCTGTTCATCTGTTATAGATCTCTCCTTTATACCTGTGTTTCATTAGCTGTGTCTTAGTTGCTACATATCTTATCTCACACCTGAGTCAGTTACCTGTTACACAGGCACATTGATTGCTCATCATTTACTAAGTCTTTAGAACACCTATGTTAGGCACCTATGTGACAGCTGCATGCTAATTTACACATCATCTGTTGCCTGTGTCACTCACCTATCACACAGCTAGCTAACCCTGGTTCTTGTATAAGGCTTAACTTATTCAATCAAATTAAAAGAAGTAATTTTTGTTAGCCTCCTATTCACCCCCCCTCTAGTCGGCACCTTCGGTCCTTTCACCGTGTCCTTACCATTGATTTTAATTTCTTTAGGTACCTATAAATTACAAACATACTTCAAGCTACCAAAAGGTGTGCACTTAGAAAAACATTAAGAAGATGTAGTGAACACACCTTAAATAGAACACATACTTGGTTTTGTACTAGTCCAGCTAGCCTAGCTTCAGTGGAAGATGGACGCACAAATGAACCATGACATCAAAAAAGGAAGGTGGGAAAATCTTCTCAAGGAGACAAAGTGTCTTAGCAATCTCAAATTCCAACTTTTCCATCTCAAGACACTAAAACTTTAGAGTATATTTGCTTGAAAAAGTTGCTCAAACTAATCAAAGCTATGCAAACCTTTGCGGCAAAATTCTTTTTATGGCTAGGGAGCAGTCTTGCATTATAACATGGTAGTCATGACTCTAAGACCAATAGTTACCGTTGACAACAAGCACCTTGCCATGTAAACTAGATGCATAGCCATCTGGAAACCTAACATCCTTTAACACTTTACAAAACTCTTTTTCTCTTTATGTTCATCGTAAGATTGCTGGTGGTAAATGAGTCTTGTTTCCTTTTGGAACTGGATGGAGGTCTGGCCTTATGCCCATCTTTTGCAGATCAAGTCGAGCACTTAGATCATCCTTTGACTTTTTCGGTACCCCTTAAAAGAGTGTTTACAAGTTGTCAAACACATTTTCTCAATATGCATAGTGTCAGTAGGCAGTATGTTGCATTAAAAGAATCTTCCAATAGGTAGCTAGGCAGAAACAAGATCTCTTGTGCCACATGGGTGTGCCTCCTCTATCCGTCCGTCATCAGTTCCTTCCTCCTATTGCATGTTTCTTCTCTCTAGCTTTCCAAAGACTAAATACGTAGATCTGTTTGCTCGTCCACTGTCGTCCTATCTAGATATGCGGTAGGAGCTCTCTCTCAACGCTTGGCCCCATCCAGAGTGCCTTTGCTTGTGCATGCCATAACGTGGTGATTCAAAGTAGGAACCTACGTGCGCACCATGTAACACATGCCTTGTGGCCATGTTTCACAATTGGTCATAGGAACAAGATGTCACAGAGTAGCAGTAGACATACTGTATCTCTATTAGTTTTCCATTCCGGCATCGAGTGATGTCAGGCATACTTGGGTAATCACAATAGTCCACTAGAAGTGCAGAGCACGTACGTGAACCATTTTGAACAGGATGCATCACATGTCCTTACACCTCTACAAACAAAGGCATCAACAAGTTCTTCGACTACTAATAGCTAGAATAACATCTATGTTCTTCCGATTTGACTGGTCAGGGGCCTAACGTTAGTAAGGACAAATAAAATTGTGATGGCTTCATGCATATCCCTGGTGGAAAATGGTATGGGATCAAAATAACTGGCCACACGTGCTATGAGGACTACTACAGTTGCTGAATGGATTGAACCATACCTGTGTGGCCCAAAACCGATTCTAATACATTACGACATCAGCAACCAACCTGCGAAGGATGCATACAATGTCAAAGTTTTTTCATAAAGTAGCATCTGCAGGATGCCTCAACAAGCCATCTGTGTACACCACTTCGTTATGCCATTCTGCGCGCTAGATGCGTCTTTGGAGACACAAATATCTTTGTAACCTTCTTTGAGTGGAAAATTGTCGAACACACTTTTGTAGCTACTCTAGCAAATGCTTCTCCACCAAGACTACCTTTTAGACTTCCATCACAAGTGCCACAAGTTGGGCATGAAGTGGCATTGGCATACTCTTTCCTATATAATATGCCAATCATTTATGCAGCATCGATGTTAACATATCCAGACAACATCTTTAACAAATTTGCTGGCCTCGTATAGCTATTGGCAATTTTTCACCTTTAGGAAGTGCTTCCTTCACATGTACAGAGAAGTCATCAAAGCATGCATTACTTACTCCCCATAAATTTTTTATGTTCAGGAGTCTAATAATGAATGCAGCTTTGAGAACCTCTCGCAACCTGGGTGTAGCTCTTGCCTAGCTTCATTGGCCAACCTATAATGTTCTGTGTCGACTTCTAACTCCCTCTCGTCATCATGACAATTTGCATCTCTAGTGTTCTGATCCACAAACCCAAGTCCATCCCTAAGCATAGCATCTATGTTGTCATCCTGATCATTTAGCACTTGTGGATTTGAACTATCATCAGGCTAAGAACACAAAGCCTCACCATGAAACATCCATTCACTATATCCTATCAGAAAGCCCTTGCAGATCAAGTGATCATACACAGTTTTCTTATCTAACCAATACAAATTTGGCACAACTGTTGCAAGGACAACGGATTGTTTCATCTATCGCTGAGGTGAAAAGGCGAACTCCATAAATTTCTTCACACCAATTTGGTACTCGACTATGTGCCTAGGTAAGTGCATCCATTTCTTGTCCATATTAGTGCTGCTAGCAAATTAGTTATACTAGATCACTCTGAACTCTAAATACCAGCACATTCTTTAGAATTGATAATGCATAATTGTCAACTTGGGAGGAGGAAGAGAAGTGGAACTCATGTAAGAAATTTGAGCAGACTCCCTACCCTAGCTCCTCCCTGATCATCGATGTAAACAAGTGAAACCTACAGATCAAAAAATCACAGGGCACTAGTGAATATATAGATGCTACAATTAAAATGAGCAAAGTTAAATTAATGTAGTGGAGGACTGGAGGTAGAGATGAGCTAACGTACGGTCTAGGAGTCGCCGAAGTCACTGAGGGCGCTGCAGGTGATGGAGTAGAGCTTGAGCTTTTGGGGCTTGCTGTTCTGTTGAGGCCATCAACGATGATGCCGATGGACTGGTCCTCCTTGTAGGGGACCTCGCCCTCGGTGCCAGTGACTAGTGCTTTTGGGGGAGGTGGAAGCAGATGGGGTAGCAAGGTGAGGAAGGGCACCGGCAACGGGACAGTTGTGGGTGGTGATGGCGAGGTGAGGGAGAGGCGGCGCTGGTGAGATGAGGAAGGGGGCGAGATGGTGAGGTGAGGGAGCGGCGGCGGGGGTACTAAGGCCAGAATGGGTGCGTAAGGAGGGACGGCACTAGGGCGGGTGAGAAGGGGCGGCGGCGCTAGGGTGGGTGATAAGGGCGACGGCGGCAAAGAAGGTGAAGACGGAGGCTCTGGGTGTGTGAGGAGGGGCGGCAGCGAAGAAGAAGGTGAAGTAGCCAGAAGAGAAGAGGTTCGGTCGAAGGTGAGGCGTCGTCCACGAGGCCAAGCCACCTGAGAAGAAGCCGACCGCCGGCACCTTGCCGGAGCTCCAGGGACGAACGGAGCCCGCTAGGCTTAACCCTAGCAGCGCAGTCAAGCACTATGACGAAGGGCGTCGGGGTGGAATCAGGAGCCACGGCAGTGGCCGAGTCAACGCAGGACCCCTTGGCAGCACCGATTGCCGGCGGGAGTGGCCGGGATCGATCGTGAAGAGAAAGGGGCGGTGGCGGAGGTGCCAGAGGAGAGGAGAAGGGTGTCGGGGAAGAGAAGTTGTGAGTGAGGGGTCAGGGACTAGCTGCGCGCCAAACATGGTCTAGCTCCCGCGCGCATGTCAAAAGTCAATCTAAGCTGGCATTTGGGGATCACTGGCGCTTATAAGTGTCGTGGTTGGTTTAACTTTTATCCGGCACTTTGTACGTGTCTCCGTAAGATTAATGCTGGCACATATTATGTGCCACAATTTATCTAATAGACTGGCACATCCTAAGTGTCGTGATAGATTTCACACGGCACATATATATGCCCTGGTTGGTCAAAACATATGCCGACACTTATTTGTGCCAAAATTTAACCTAAGGTGGCACATTTTTGTGCCAGCATTTTTAAGTGCCACAAAATCATAATAAGTGCCATGGATCATTTATTTGGTGGCATTTAGGCTAAATGCCATCTTTGGTCAAGTGCCCTCAAATAGGTATCTGTGTTGTATATACTACATCTTTATTAGCTTTATATATGTTGTGTTAATATATTCCTACTCTCATATTTTTAGCAAAGGACTTTCTGCAAAATGTCGTAGCATCCAAGCCATCACACAGCTAAAGGGAAAAAGGGTCTATAATCTATCCCTTGAAAATGTGAAGAACATGGTGATTATCATACGGAATTCACATTAGAATTATTGTAACAATGGTGGACGGACATGATAAACCAAAGAGATCTCGCCCCAGTGTTGTGCCACAAACTCCAATAGGTCTATTCATACGTGAGCCATCCAACACTAAAATCTTATGTTATGTGTGCTCAGATGAAGAAGATGTACCGGGACAATTAGCTACACCATTTCCTACTTGTAGTTTCCGAACGAGGAGAAAGATCAAAGGGTACTGCCCTCTAATTGTTCATACTCTATACGACATCTAGGTTTATAATTATAGAAGTAATTTGTATAGATTCATTAATTATAGAAGTAATTTGTATAGATTCATTAATTATAGAAGTAATTTCTCGTGAGATCACTTTAGGTCGAAAGCATTCTTATGATTATGCTCGCTATGCTAGCCTTACACTAGAACAAAGATGTCACGCCCCCGAATTTCCAAAACCCAAAAATTAGGGCTTTCAAAAACTTTTTGATAAATAACACAAACCGCAGTACATCGGAATAAAACTTTATATCAAATCATTCTAACCCTAAAGTTAATCAGGCCAAAACCATTCGCCCTTGCGTCCCCGCCACGACAGCCTGAGGCAGCTACCGCAACCAATTTGCTCTGCCGCGACAGCCCATGACAGCCAATGCCGCTGCCACGCTCTTGCCACGGCAGTTGCCGCTACCCATTTCCCCTGCCGCGGCAAGGCCTCTTCCACCGCCGTTGCTATCATTCTCTGCCGCAGCAAGCCGCTCCTGCCGCGACAAGTTTCTGCCGTCACTGCCATGCCTCTGCCACGGCAACCCCTTCCCTGCCGCGGCAATGCCACGCCGTTGTTCCTTCTCACCGCGGCAGCCGATCCCTACCGCGGCAAGTCTTTC
Organism: Stipa capillata; assembly: GCA_019208055.1. Taxonomy (NCBI): domain Eukaryota; kingdom Viridiplantae; phylum Streptophyta; class Magnoliopsida; order Poales; family Poaceae; genus Stipa; species Stipa capillata. Next base: position 4,695 of record JAGXJF010005072.1, on the reverse strand, counting down.
CCCTACCGCGGCAGTACCGCTGGCAACATTTTCTCTGCTGCGATAGCCCTTCTTCCCACCACGAACACCCCTTCGGCATCCCTTCTCTTCTATCTAATCAGTGCGACCTAAATCCACATCTACCGCAGGGTGCCCTCACGACGCCTCTGCGAAATCGGAACATATACCCATCCTAATCTCTTCCGAATGCCTTGAAACTCTACAATCAACTTGGACATGCCCTATCATGAGTATGTGCACATATATACTACTTTTATATGCATACGCGCATGAACGCAAACCCTAACTGCTTCCTTCCGAGCTGCAGAGTCAAAACCCTAATACATCATTCAACTCTGTTTCAATCCTAGGTATATACACTTAAGACTTCCCAAGTGAATATTGACACATACATCTTGAAGCCCCAGCATATCTTTGTATGTGTCCCATCTGATTTCCCACCACCTTTTCTCTCTCCTAGAACACATACACATATAAATTATCTCAGCTACAGTCCTGTGCATATATACGAGTATACCGGCGATATTTCCTGAACCCTAGCTCCCCATGACTTCCTATCATTATCCTAATCCCGTCGCCAAAATATATACGCTTAACTTTCAAGCGTATATGGGTATATACACTTGAGATCCCAACTCACTTCCATCCAACCGAGGTGAAGAGTGTAATTAATATCTATGCACAAGCCCCTATTTTCATAGCAGCACCACGAAAAGACAGAGCAATGCACAGCCCTTGCACGGTGAAACACTCGTCCTTTCCTTGTCATGTTAAATAAACCATTGAATTCCAGCAGTACAAGCTTGCTGCAAACCTAGCTGGTGCACTGCTCCTCCTTGCCACGCCATCCCTTGCTCGAATTTAGTGCCTAATGTTTCACTGTTCAACCACGGCTCCATGTTGCCACGCTAAACGAGTACATTTACTCCTAGCAAGAATCGGTGCCTAAATCCTCTCCCTCTGCTACAGTACCAGCCATCTCCCCTTATTAATTCCTCCGTGCTCTTGCTTATTCCCTGCGTAGACTCCTCCTCGCATGGAGTGGATAGAACAGCAGCTAACCGAGCTACCCCATTTATTCCAAGCTACCTGAGCTCTTTTCTTTTCCTTTTCGTATCACACGAGCTACTATCCTTACTACATGGCGCACCTGAGCAGTCCCATCCCTTTAATTCTCACCTACTTCTTCTCCCCAACTAGCTAAGCCTCCTTGTCTTTGTTTTGTGTGAGCTCTTTCCCTTCTGCTCTTTAGCTTTTCCAGCAGTCGAGCTGCTCACCTCCCTTCTCTCCTCCAAGCTGCTACTTAATTCCACCCGAGCTCCTCTTTGCTTAGCTACAAGCAAGCTGAGTTCCTCCCAGACCTACCCCAAAGCAACCGAGCTCTACCTCTGTTCGAGCTGCCAAGCAGCTCCGCTTCTTCTCCAAGCAGCCAATCTGAGCAGCCCCTTTCTCCCTCTTCAATTGCTTGAGCTCTCCTTCCTCCCACCTTCCTCAAGCCGCAGAGCCCCATCGTGCAGCCGCCGCCAAGTCCGCCTAGGTCGCCCAAACGCTGCTGTGGCCGGCCGGATCTGCTGCTCCCAGCCCCGCCCGACGACGCCGCTAGCGACCAGCACGCCGCCGCTGCAGCATATCGGACCTCGCGCGCTCGCCAGTGAGCAACGTCAGTCGCCGCTAGCCCCGAAGCCGCTCCTTATTCCTCTTCACCTCCGGCCGTGGGCTTCGATGCCGTCGCCACGAGCTCTCAGCTCGGACCCAACCCGCGCCACCGTCGAGTCTTGCCCCAAACTCGTCGCCCCCTGGCACACCCCTTGCTCCCAGCATACAGCACCGCCGTAGCCCGTCCACTCCGCTCGGCTCAGCCGCTCGATCCCCAAGCCACCGTCCGCCGCTGGCCGGTCTTCCCGAGGCCGCCCCGGCTCAGTGCCCCGCCGCCAGTACCTGCTCTGCCCGACGCCACCGGTGAGCGTCCGCCGCTCCAGCAACCGTGGACGGGGACCCCAGATCCAACCTCCCGGCTGGGCTCCGCCTCTCGCCGCTGCCGGTGGAACCCCGCGCACCGCCCCCAACGCCGCCAACCCTGGCCTCTGTCTCCAGCCAGTCCACCACGACCGCCCGCCAAGCCGATAAGCTCCCGAGCTCGTGGTTCCCCCTGCTCCGCCTCCCTGTGTAGCCGCTCGCCGCTAGTAAGACACCATAGAGCCGCCGCTGTTCTTCTTTCTTCTTCCTCAGCGGCAGAGATCCTCCACTCCTCCGCCCTGCCCACCGACGGCCATTGAGCCGTTTCCTGTTGATCTCCGCTCCGATGCTTCACCCCGTGAGTCCCCACCGAGCCGTTCGTGTAGCCTCTGCTGGTCCTGGATCTCCGCCCGTGGCGCCGCCCCCGACCTTCCCCAATCATCCGAGTAGAGCTTCGTCGCCAAGGGTACCTGAGAGATTGCTTGAGTCCCTGCCCTGTCGGCGTCGGCCTCCAAACCGGAACGCCAGATCCAAACCGCCGAAGAGGAAAATACTCAGGATACCGAACTGGTACACCGACCAAGGACTCTGATGCGTGGGCTCCACACTAACTTGGCCCATCTAACTCTAGTGGCCGATGCCCGGTCGAGTTACCATGTTTCCTCGTTGGGACGCAATCAATTCGTTCGCATCCGAGTCCCCGCGTCCGGCAGTTTTAATGAGCTTCAGCTCGTTTCCGTCTCCAGTACAATTAAAGCATACGTAAATGGTCGGAAACGCATTAGGGCTGAGTTCTTTTATTACAAAACCGGGCTGCCACCGGTTCAGCCGATTCAACTCGACCTAGATCGGTTTTTTGGAACACTTTTTCTGGTTTTGAAATCCACAAGCTTAATTACAACTGTTGGTTCAGAAGAAATCTAGAATTTGAAACAACTTAAAGCAAGAACAGTAGGGATTAGAAAATTACACACCTTTTTCTTTATAAATGACATATACGCTATATATAGCCTTTCCAAGTGCAGCCAAAGTGAATCCTTTCACATTACACAGAGAATAACAAGGTAACTGACGAGCTAGTTAGCGTGATAGAACAAGTTTCCTCTTAAATGCAACCTTAGGAGCACGAATGTCTGCCAATCGGATGCATCCACATTTTTTGTCCTGCATAATAAATACCTAGGAAATACATATATATTGCTTTCTTAGCCTCAGCTATCAACCTCAGAGCACTACCACCAGGTTGAGTCCGTGTACACCCCCAGATACTATCTTAGGATGTTCAAAAGCCGGAGGCTTATTAGTTAGAATCCAACCTCAGTCCGAAGGATGATTCCCAACCAAGTAGTACGAAACCCTTGAGCAAACTACCCGATATAGATTAACCCTAGCGGCACCCTGCGTTCCCAAAGTATACCTAACTCCGCATTGTGTCCCTAGTGATATAAAGAAAATAAAGAAACCCTAAGTGATGAAGTGCCGTGAGCGGATATTTCCCGCCAAGCTCACGCAGAGCACCCAACCCTAGTTCTACCAACTGCTTAAAATCAAATGGCCAATCAAACACGTTATGATTTCATGTGTTGAAGTTTCTAATTCCACATTCGGTGTTATTTGGGTCTTCCTTGCAACGTTTATTTATTCGCCGTTCCTTCGACGTGTAGATGCCGATGTTAGGAATTATTGCGCAAAGGAATTCGGACAATTGTCGAATCGGGTTCAAGACCGAGCCTCGGCCAATACTACCAGGCAAGCATTCCCACTTTGACCATGTTGAATCCCATACTTGTGAACATTAAGTATTTTGTTTGCAAACCTGCATGCTATGTTGATATCGACGTGATTTTATGCTAGGGTAGTTATGCCGAGGAATTGCATATGAGGTAGGTTCTGAAATCCGATCCTTGTAGCCCTAGGAATATTTAGTCGGTTGATATTCGACCGACCAACTAAGTAGGAATATAGGCTTTAGCCTTGCTTAGCCATGCTGTAGTAAAAAACTAAGTTTTATCGATACGATGGGATTGGGATCAAAACCCCTCGGTTTGTTATACATACCGAGGGAATCTTTTAAAATGAAAGGTTTGCTAAAGTCCCAAATGAAAGTGATGGAGGACTGGGATTCGGGCAGAAATGCTAAGGGAGTCTGGAGGTGGTAGAGTATCCGGTCGCTACATGAGAAATGAATGGTCGGGTAGCCGGTTGCTACCTGAGGAAATGGTTGGATATGGAGTCCTGCTCGAATCAGTTAAGGACCGAACCTAAGTGCCGCTGAATCAGTTCCCCTACCGTACGTCCACATGTTCTTTATGGGAAGGACTTGACTCGGTAACCCGCCTAATATTAGGGTTCGGACCCGTAGGAAGTAAGGAGGAAGTGCTAGGTAGGACGTGGGCCCCTAGAGAATTCCCACGGCGCTACATGGGTCGAGATTCTTAGTGAGCTCCATCTAGGCGTGGGTGAAGATTCGACACAAAGATGAGCGTTTCTCCGGATTGTGGTGTCAGGCTACCTGGGCACAATCGGAGTTAGGGTAAGTCTAATTTAGCGGGTCCGGCCCTAGCATGAAAGTAGGCGAAAGGTCTCGTTGTAATAGCCCTGTCAGTATACGGTGCACAGTATACTTTGGGTGACCTACAACTTGTGGGTAAAGCCATACAACCTCTGTAGAGTGTTAAAAACTATTCGAATAGCCGCGTCCTCAGTCATGGACATGAACTAGTAAGGCCACACACTGGT